>CM048853.1:17780754-18368254 GCA_026545225.1 Cornus controversa | reverse complement strand
CTGACACACTAGGTGAGGCGGGATCCAAAGACGCCAAAGAAGAGAGTGGAAGCATAGTAGATGGCTTGGTTCTCCGTGTGTAAAACTATATTAGAGCAGAAGGAGCAAAAATAGCAGGATCCACAAATGAAAGAGGTATAACGGGCAAAGAGGGTTTGCAAAAAGAATCAACCGGAGAAGAACAATTGGAAAAATACGAAACAAAGTCGAAAAAGGAGACATCAGCACTAGTGAAATACCAGTGAAGAGTAAGACAATAACAACGATAACCCTTCTGAGTATGAGAATAACCAAGAAACACACCTTTAGTGGTGCGAGGGTTAAGTTTATTAAAGCTAGTGCCAAAATTGTGTACATAACACACACACCCAAAGACACGAGGAGTAAGGGGGAACAAGGCTGAATGAGGAAATAGGATGGATTGAGGAGATTTGTCCAACAACACAGAGGATGACATACGGTTAATAAGATAACAAGCAGTAAGAACTGCATCACTCCAAAACTGTTTAGGGACATGCATGTGAAATAAAAGAGTGCGAGCCACCTCTAGGAAATGACAATTTTTATGCTCAACCACACCGTTTTGTTGTGGTGTATAAGAACAGGAAGTTTGATGAATGATTCCTTTTGCGCGAAAGTAACTATCAAAGGGATCAGAGGTATACTCTTTTCCATTGTCAGAGCACAAAACTCGGATACAACAGTCAAACTGAGTCTTGATTTCTTTACGGAAAGTTTGAGAAATTGAAAATAATACAGAACGATTTTTCATTAACAACCAAGTCATACGAGAATAATCATCCACAAATGTCACAAAATAACGAAATCCATTACGAGAAATATGCCTTATAGGGCCCCATACATCGAAGTGAATCAACTGAAAAGGACTCAACACACGATTACTAACTCTAGGCTTGAAAGACACACGATGGTGCTTACTAAGCTGACAAGCTTCACAGGACAGAGACAAAATACTACGAAAACTCTGGACTTGACTCTTCAAAACAGGAAGTGAAGGGTGGCCAAGACGACAGTGCCACTGAAAAGGAGAAAGGGATGACTGAAGGGCTCTAGGTTGCTGCTCAAAGTCGAAGTAATACAAGCCACCTACTTCATGCCTTGTACCAATCTTCTTCTTCGCCTTGAGATCCTAAAAAACACAACAAGAGCGATAAAATGTTATAGAACATTGAAGAGTTTTTGTAATCTAACTACTAGACATCAAACTAAAGGAAAATTGAGGGACATATAAAACAGAAGAGAGTGACACAGAGGGACTGATTTTAGATGTCCCTAAACCGAAAACCGGAGATGATGAACCATTAACAAGAGTAATAGTTTGAGAAGAAGTGATAATGAAAATTAGATAAATTGTTAAAACTACCAGTCATATGATCAGAGGCGCTAGAGTCTATAATTCAAGGACTGTGAGTGGAAGACAAGAAGCATGCAGACGAACTACCTGATTGAGCAAAAGAAGCCATGGAAGGGGAGGAAGATGCCTGTTGCTGTGACATAAGTTGTGCATACTCATCCCGTGGAATAGTAATCATATCAGATGCACCAACCGGGTTGGAACTAGTTGGTGTAACAGAGGAACTAGAATGAGGTTCTTAGAGGACACTGGATTGGCATGGGCCGAGGACTTTGGTTTCCCATGAAGATCCCAAAAAAAATTCAGTGTGATTGGTAAGACCACAGTGTGTGCAGCGGCATGATTCTCTACCATGGCCACATCCCCCTCGCGAGTCGCAACCTCCACGATAATTGTTAGGGCCACGCTAGGAAACAAATAACACTGAACGGTCACTGCTAGCTTCAAGAGGGATACTACTAGAAGTACCACTAGATAGAGTAGCCCTCTGGAGTTTGGAAAAAAATCAGGCAGAGAGGGCAGTGTGGGACTGCCCAAAATTTGTGCCCGAACTGGTTCATATTCTGGCGACAGCCCTGTGAGAATCCGAACAACATTAAAATTTTCACGTTGTTGCTGCATTTTCTGTACATCAGAAGTGATAGGTTGATTCAAGTTTATTTCCTCACACAGTCCCATACCCTTTGAAAAATACTCTAGAGTTTGATTACCTTGTTCAAGGCTAAAGTATTGCTTACACACCTCATAGATGCGTGTGATATTTCCAGTGCCTGAATATAATTGTTTGAGCCGGATTCATATATCCTTGGCATAGTCCAGATACAGTAAGTGGGAGCTGCTATTAGGTTCAATACTATTCAACATTAAAGGGAAGATCTGAGCATCCCGCTGTTCCCATGAACCGAAATCTTTATTGGTATCAGTGGGTTTATCCTTAACCAAATGAGTGCCAAGGCCTTTAGCTTTCAGGAACAGTTGGATTTAGCCCAAAGGATATAGTTCTTGCCATTTAGCTTCACTGAAGTCATTGGAGAGGGGAATGGGGCAGAGGAAGAGAGTAAGTCGGAACTAATGGCACTGGTGGTCATGTCTGAAAACAATGATCCAGAAGAAGGCCTGGATTGCTTATGGGTTGCTCACTGGAGCAATAAGCAAGTCTCCAATGGTGAAAGAAACAAAGAAAATCGGCTAATCAACTAACTGGAAAAAAAAAATAGAACCTGAAATCAAGGGGCTCCAAATGATCAGGTCGAATACTGCAATACGGTCGAATCGAGTCAAAACTGGTGCTCCAGATTCAATCGATCGGGAAGACAACTCCCGATCATGACTACAACAGCGGTGATTCTAACGGCTGCAACGGTGACCTCTGTCAAAATAAGTCAGAATCTGTTTGAATGGCCGAATCAATTAGCCTTTGAGTGATCTCTTTATTATATAGAACATTTACAAGAGAGCTATACATGGAAAGAAACTAATTGCCGAGTGATTCTAGCAGTCTAGCTTTATATGGAAATAATATATTCTGGCAATATGCTAACTGTACAAGCCTACGTAAATTAAGTAAATGTGAAATAAGGAAAGAAGATTAATTTATGGACAGCAGAGCTGTCCATTGACAGCCCCCCTCAAATTGATGCGAGTTGATCAATAAGCATCAATTTGCTACTTAAGAAACAATGTCGATGGCGAGTAAGAGCTTTGGTGAAGATATCAGCAATTTGTAGTTCAGTGGAAACATGTGGAAGAGTGATAACACGAGCTTCAAATGCTTCACGAATAGAGTGACAGTCGACTTCAATATGCTTTGTGCGCTCATGATAGACAGGATTAGCCGTGATCTGAATAGCACTCGTATTATCAGCATGTAGAGGTGTAGGATCAGTCTTAAAAAAATCTAACTTAGCAAGCAAACCTCGAAGCCAAATAATTTCAGAACAAGCAAGAGACATCGCCCGGTACTCAGATTCTGTAGATGACGTAGAGACTCTGTCTTGCTTCTTACTCTTCCAGGAGATCAATGCATCACCTAAGAACACACACCAACCAGTGATGGAGCGACGTGTATCAGCACAACCGGCCCAATCAGCGTCGCTATAAGCAGTAAGTCGAGGAGAATTGCCTGCAGGAAAGAATAAGCCACGGGCAAAAGTGCCCTGAACATAGCGGATGATCCTACGGACAGTAGCCAAATGAAGATGACGAGGGGTCTGAAGAAACTGGCTGACTTGTTGAACTGCAAAAGAAATGTCTGGTCTAGTAATGGTGAGGTAGACAAGACTACCCACCAACTTCCGGTATAAACTGGTATCAGCAAGTAAATCACCCTCCTCTTTGCGAAGCTTGACATTCAATTCCATGGGAGTATCAACAGATGTAGCATCCTCTAAGCCAACTGTAGCCACCAGGTCACTAGCATACTTATGTTGATTGAGGGAAATACCAGATGGACTACGATACACCTCAAGACCGAGAAAATATGTGAGAGATCCAAGATCTTTCATGTGAAAGGACTCAGATAGATGAGTCTTGAGCTGACCAAGTAAAATAGAATCGGATGCAGTAATCACAATATCATCAACATAAACCAAAAGAACAACAATACCCATGTCTGATTTTCGAAGAAACAAGGAAGTGTCATACTTGCTCTACTTGAATGAGAAGTGTAATAAAGTAGTTCGAAATTTATCAAACCAGGCCCTCGGAGCTTGTTTGAGACCATAAAGGGAGCGACGAAGCTTACACACATGTGAGGTCAGAGAGGGAAATAATCCCGGGGGTGGCTTCATATAAATACACTCTTTAAGATCCCCATGAAGAAAAGCATCCTTGACATCCATCTGATGTAGTGGCCAATCATTGGAAGCAGCAAGAGCTAGAATCGTACGAACAGTGGTCATTTTAGCCACAGGAGCAAATGTCTCTTCATAATTGACACCATATTCCTGATTATTTCCAAGTGCAACAAGCCGAGCTTTATAACGATCCAAACTTCCATCAGATCGAACCTTGACGGAGTAAACCCATTTGCAACCCAGGGGAGTGGAAGGACAAGGTGCAATGTCCCAGGTGTGATTGGGCTCTAGAGCAGCAATTTCTTCCTGCATAGCTTGTCGCCAACAATCATGTTTGACAGCATGTGAGTAGCATATGGGAATATCAAAATTGGACAATGTAGCAGTAAGAGAGGAAATAGCGTGGCCAGAAGAAAAACTATACCGATCCGGAGGTACAGACACTCGAGAAGAGCGACGTACCAATGACTCTGGAGGTGCTGCAACTGACTGGTTCTGAAGCATGGTAGGATCAGATATCGGTGGAGCCACCGGAAGAGATTGGGGGCGGGAACGTCTCGTATACACAATACCTGGTTTAAAGCGAGAGCTGACTTGATGAAGATCTGAGAACTGTTGTTCAAAGGAGGGGAGGACCACAGTAGAAGAAGATAGCACAGAGGACACAGGAAAGAAATGTTGATTTTCAAAGAAAATAACATTCCTAGAAATGCGTGTACGATATAAAATAGGATCATAGCAAACAAATCCCTTTTGACACACATTATATCCTAAGAATGCACATTTAACAGATTGAGCAGATAATTTATGTCGCTCATGAGGAGGTAAATGGACAAAACATACACAACCAAAGATACGGAGATTATTATAACTAGGTTGTTTAGCAAACAAGCGAAAATAAGGAGACTCCATGTGTAAGACTTGGGAAGGTAAACGATTAATCAAGTGAGTAGCAGTTTTTAAAGCCTCGACCCAGAACATGGATGGAACAGAGGATTCTAACAAGAGAGTACGTATCACATCAAGAAGATGTCGATTTTTGCGTTCAGCTACTCCATTCTGTTGGGGAGTAGCAGTACATGAACGTTGATGAATAATACCTTTAGAAGCCAAGAATGCCTGAAACTCAGTAGGCAAATATTCACCACCAGAATCTGTACGTAATGTCTTAATAGTCGCAGAAAATTGATTCTCAACATAAGCTAAAAACTAAGTGAAAGTAGAAAAACCTCAGATTTAGAATGAAGAAAATAAACCCAAGTGAATCTGCTATGATCATCAATGAAAGTCACAAAGTATCTAAATTTTTCATGTGAACTAACCGGGGAAGGTCCCCAAACATCACTATGGATAAGATCAAAACAGTGAGAAGCTCTACTAGCATGCAAAGGAAAGGGAAGAATTTTGCTTTTACCAAGTTTACAAGAATCACACTCAAGAGATAAAGAAGAACGTTCTTTATTACCAAGAAAATCAGAGTGCAATACATGAGATAAGATCTGAGTATTGGGATGGCCTAAATGACGATGCCACACCATACTCAGTTCAGAAACATTATTACAACCAAAAGACTGAATAGAAGAAACTGGAGAAAGTGTTGGAGCAGGTAAAAATAGTGGAAACAAGCGCCCCACTTTAGGTCCCTTCGCGATCGGCTCCCCCATTACCTGGTCCTACACAACACAACCATCACCAGAAAAATTAACAGCACAATTGTTATCAACTAATTGACCAACAGAGATAAGACTCGTGGAAAGCTGAGGAGCAAGAAACACATCAGTAAATTTAGAAGAGGCATCTCCTACAGCAGCTATGGGCAAGGAACTGCCATTGGCAGTCTGAATGGCAGATTGACCAGCATAGGGCCGAACATGACACAGAGCGGTGGGAGTATTCGTCATATGATTAGAAGCTCCCGAGTCTACGTACCAAAGTTTAGTAGAATAATTACCTTGAAACCCCATTACAGATAATGTCGAAATTAGCATTTATTGCACCATTTCTGGTGTGCAGTAATTTGGTGCAGGAGGTGCAAGATCAGAGGAAGCACCTGAGGAAAAGCAATGTGCAACAGAAATCGATACGGGAGGAACAATAACAGAAGTCTGAAATGCTTGGGCTTGACGATTCTGGGGTCGGAGACGACATTCTTTGATAATGTGACCCTTCTTCTTGCAATAAGAACAATATTTCTTAGGACAATTAGCAGCAATATGCCCATATTCCTTGTAGCAGAAACACTGCAAATGTTTAGAAGGCATAGGTGATCCTCGGCCTTGGGCAACATAAGCCACAGGTGCTGGGCCCGAACTGCCATGAGATTGCTCCAGAATAGCTTGAGTACTAAGACGTTGTTCTTCGCGAAGTAACTCACCAAAACAAATATCAAGAGAAGGAACAGGAGATTGGTTCAGTAGAGAGGAGCGAACAGATTCATATTCCGGACGTAATTTCATAAGAAATTGATCACGCCGGCTAGTCTCATGAAGAGTCTGAATAGTCGAAAGAGCACCGGCAGGAACATTTGCTGTAACCAAATCAGTATATTCGTGCCAAAGAGTCAGAAAGGCCGAGTAGTAGTCTTGGATGGAAAGACTACCATGTTGAAACATGGCAATTGCATGTTCCAACTGAAAGCGACGAGCATCATTAGCTTGATGATAAACCTGCTTCAAGTAATTCCACATGGATTGAGCGGAGCGATGAGGTCGCAAGTTGGTAACAATATGTGGCTCCACTGAACCAAGAAGCCAAGACATAATCCGAGCATCAAGGACAGCCCATGAGGGAGAAGCTCCGAGATCTTTGGATTTGTCAGTAGCGGATTGTGGAGCGACATCCGTGCCATCAATATGACCCCAAAGATCTTTTCCTTTGAGGAAAAGTTCAAACTAAAAAGCCCAAGTAGAGTAGTTTTACCCGTAAACTTGACACACACAGGTGCAAAGTCCATCACAAAGAAACTAATTCACCAGAAGGATGCGACTGCCGAGATGAAAACAGAAACTGCCGAGAAACTATGGAGACCAGAAACAGACGCGTCGAGAGGCTCACCAGAAAAGAACTCCGGCCGAGACCTGAACAGAGGTTCCGAAAAAAAAAAAAAAAACTCAAACCTGGAATAATCCAGAAGACGCCAACACAAGAACACCGAGAGGAGAAAAAAATCACGCGGGCGACAACCAAACTGAGAGGAAAAAAATTCAACTTGGCTCTGATACCATGTCAAAATAAGTCATAATCTGTTTGAATGGCCGAATCAATTAGCCTTTGAGTGATCTCTTTATTATATAGGACCTTTACAAGAGAGCTATACATGGAAAGAAACTAATTGCCGAGTGATTCTAGCAGTCTAGCTTTATATGGAAACAATATATTCTGGCAATATGCTAACTGTACAAGCCTACGTAAATTAAGTAAATGTGAAATAAGGAAAGAAGAATAAAAGGAAAGAAGATTAATTTATGGACAGCAGAGCTGTCCATTGACAACCTCAACAACCACTACAATGGCGGTGATTTCGACGACTGCAATGACGACCTCAACAACCACAAAGCCAATCGCAATCACCGAAACAACAACCACTACCTCTTTTGACACTGAAGATTGTCACCAATCACACGACCTCTTCTACCTCCGACGATGAGGATCAATTATTTCCACCCTCTCATACCATGTTGATTCTGCACAGAGAGAGAGAGAGAGAGAGAGATGAATGAACGATTGTGTGTGTGTATTATTTCTCCTCAAGTGTGTATATCTGGTATACAAGACAATAAAGGATAGTAAAGGACTAAAATACCCTTTTGGGTTTAACCTAATTACAACAATGTCCTAACAATTCTAACAGGCTTCACGAGTTAGATTTCCTATCTGATCATGCCTTCTAATGACTGGAATATACTACAAAAAGTCCAGTAAAAGGACTACATTTACCTTCTATTTTTATTTTCGTATCCAATTTCTTGTTTAAACTTTAAACTGGATGCTCTGTTGTCTTACTTACCCAATGAACTCTGTGATCAATTCAAATTTTGTTCCCTTATAGTTTCTCAGAAGTTTACTTTTTTTCAGGTTCTAAAGAAGGAGTTCCCAAAAGGTGTTGATATCATATATGAGTCTGTTGGTGGTGAAATGTTTGATTTGTGCTTGAATGCATTGGCAGTTTATGGACGACTAGCTGTGATTGGGATGATTTCTCAGGTGGATGGGCTTCTCATATGAATGATATATTCCAGTATAGTTGTGCTATTGTTGGTTTTTTTCCTTTCATTGTCAGTATATTGTTTTTTGCTTAGTTGTGCAGTTTGGATATAGTAAGCTTCTTTTTTTCTAAAAGAATTTCATAAGTTTTTTTATTGTTTTTCTTCTTTCTGGGTAAGTCACACACACGGGCCCATTATTGTCCCGCTGGGGGCTCAAACCCTCAACCTTCCCTTTGGAAGGAGGATATACCACTTAAGCTAAGCCCTTGGTAAGTTTGTAATCGTTTTAGATAGAGGCATCTTATTAAGGTTGCATCTTGTATAAGCATTTCCATACTAATTTGTCATTGTGGTTGCAGTTAATCTTCTACCAGGGTTAAGTCCTGGTCTTTTTTAATGCAAGTAAATTTGGGCATCACTCTGGCTATACGTGGGTTAAATAATGTTTCAAATCCTATCTGGTAATTGGAATTATGGTGGCTATTTCGAATCCAAACTCCAGTTACAGTTGAACAAATTTTTGACATGTGTTAAATTAAATCGCATCAAGATCAGATCTAATTTTACATAAGAATATTCATCTATATACACAAATTTTGCCAATTTACAAAAGGATTTAATTCTTTACAAGTCAATGAAGCCTTCTCACAACAGTTTGTCAAAAGTAAATTACGTCCTAATATATTCGTAATTATTTTCATATTTAATATTGGAGTTGCTGTTGTTTTTGGATCCAATGGTCTGATAAAGTTCTGATTCAACAGATCCAATCATAATCCTAAATTTGCATTTGATAAATATTTTTAATAGATCACCTTTATAAGGTATTTTGGTTTCTATTTTTTATTTTTGGGGAGTGGGGGGAAGAGAGTTGAGATATTGAATAACCTTAACTACATTTAAGATATAGTTGAGATATGGTATGGATCTATTTATTTACTGTCCTAATAACAGGAAAAACTGATTTTTCATTTCAATATCTTTTTGTGAAACTTGTTTCCTGCCATCCTACATATAGATCTATTGGATTAATTGTAGGATAATTTTTTTTCCATTACACTAAAATAATTAAAAACTAAATGATTGAAGTTCAAAATAAATTGGGAGTTACCAGCTGCTACCCTTTTTAGTAGAATGCAGGATTACTGTCGTGTGTTATATACTTTAAGACTATTGAAGGAGATCTAATGATATTTCATGGCATCCATCAATACTATTTCAAGAAATATATTGAAGATTGGCAGTTGCTTGACAGTATATATCTAAAGATTTCGAACTCTGTGAAGTCCTGTGAGTTAATCCCACTCATGGCATTACAAGAATCTAACAGAAATTTGAAGTTCATAAAACCCCTAATACTTGGGAATGTATGAAGAATCCTTTTTACTGTTAAACTCAATCCAGGGCCATATTTCTTGGACCAAAATATGAAAAGCATCTCTTATTACTTCTTTCAAATTTTCATTCATGTTTGGCAATTGATTGACAGTATGTAGTAATGTATCCAAGGTTTTAATCTCATAAAAAATTTATGAATTAGCACCACCTATTTATTGGTGTGAGGAAATCCTTGTTCAACATTGCACTCTTATCTGTGGAAATGTTATCCATAAAATTATAGGCCTCTATTGTTTGTGTCACCATGTTACCACCATTCAACTTCTTTCTTTGTCTTCTTCTTGTAACCTTAGCTTGAATCAAATCACTTCCTTATTGTTACATTTGTAGGTTCATCATTGAACATCATGATATTATCTTTCATGACATGAAACTATAATAAACATGTTATTACTTGCATATTTACCTCATCGTGTTGCCAGATGGATCTTTATCAAGCAAATTAACTGCTAGGTTTTCTACATGAATATCAATTCTTTTATTCCATATTTATTTATGAATTAAATTAACTTCCCAGCAACTTTTAGAGAATTCCTCATGTTTTACATTTTGTACCGCAAGTATTGAGGATGCACCTCAAAATTTGAAGATCACTCTTGTGATAATATGTTTTGTTATGAATATGTAATAATCCTATTGATTCTAATATCTAAATTCCACAAAGATTTTGAAAATCAAAGAATTAACCATTAATAAAATACATCTGTTGCTTTTTTATACTTGTGCTTGCTTCCCAATTTATAATTATGACCTACCGTTGGTGAACCGAATAATTTGTGTTTCAGTATCAAGGAGAGGACGGATGGAAGCCATTAAATTATACTGGATTATGTGAGAAGCTTCTAGCAAAAAGTCAAACTGTGGTATGTTAAATATTTTCGATTGAATCTTGATTGTAGTGTTCTTCATTCCATTCAAAAAAATTATGTGCTATTTGATTGATTTGGTGTTGTAATAGGCTACCATTTTTATCCATTTCACATTCATGATAGAAATTTAAACTCTCGTTATAATTATTATTGGAGATTATATCTTTACTTGACAGTTAATTGTGCTTATCACTAAAATCTTAGCCATTCGTTTGAGGAGTGTTTTGGATGAGATGATTTCAGACTCTCAGAATGCCTTCGTCGGAAGTAGGCAAATTTTGGATTCGGTGTTGGTTGCCAGTGAGTGCGTGGAGTCTAGGATTAGAAGTGGAATTCCAGGAATCGTGTGCAAACTGGACATTGAGAAGGTTTATGATCATGTGAGTATGGACTTCTTGATGCATATAATTAAGAGGATGGACTTTGGGCACAAATGGAAGAAATGGATTTTCTATTGTATTTCCACTGTTCGCTTTTTGGTCTTCGTAAACGGTGTTCCAGCAGGGTTCTTCGCAAGCTCCCGAGGGATTCGGTAGTGGGACCCTCTCATCCTTTTTGTTTATCATTGTCATGGAGGCGTTCAATAGGTTGATGCAGAGGGCGGAAGGGTTGGAGTTTATCAGAGGTTTCTCAGTGGGTAGAGAGCCTAACTAGTTGACAATCTCCCATTTGCTTTTTGCAGATGATACCATTGTCTTCTGTGATGTGAGGGGGGATGAGTTGAGGTTTCTGAGATATGTGTTGGCTTGCTTCCGAGCGGTATCGGGTCTAAAAATCAACATTGGAAAGAGTGATCTGGTTCCGGTTGGGGCAGTGGAGGAGATCCATGCCTTTGCCGAAATTCTAGAGTGCGGAGTTAGTTCTTTCCCGATCACCTACTTGGCATTGCTGAAAAAGTAGTGCCACCTTACGTCCTTGAACCGATAACCATCTTTTGGCTAACCTAGCCTCCTTCGTCCCTCGGGAATATTCACATGTTGAAGAAAGATGAGGGTCGTCACCCTGATCAACTCCTATCCTATGTATTTGCTTATAAGGTGAGTCGTTGGGGGCTTCGTCGAGACGGTCTTCCATTTGGGATCTAGTTATCGAGCGATTTGAGAAAAGGCTCACGGGTTGGAAGAAGCAATATCTTTCAAAAGGGGGACGCTTGACCCTTATGAAAAGCACTTTCTCAAATCTTCCAACATATTTTATGTCTCTCTTTTTGATGCCAATGTCTGTTGTTAGAAGGCTTGAGCAGATTCAAAAGAGGTTACTCTGAGGAGGGATAGGCGATGGGTTCAAGTACCATTTGGTGGACTAGAACAAGGTGGGGCAGGGATTAGGAGATTGGATATGCTCAACATGGCTTTGATGGGCAAATGGCTTTGGAGGTTTGGGAGAGAGAGGACCAAGCTTTGGAGGAGGGTGATAGTTTGTCAGAGTGGGGAGGGGGCAGGTGGGTGGATGTCTAGGGAGGTGACATCTCCACCAGGTGCAAGAGTTTGGAAGCTCATCCAGAGTGGATGGGATGAGTTCTCTAAATGCATCTGATTCAGAGTTAGAAGTGGCAGATTCATCAGCATCTGGGTGGATCTCTGGTGTGGTGACATTGTCATGGCTCGTAGGTTTCTCTGGCTATTTAGGATTGCTTCGGACAAACACGCCTTGGTAGCTGACTGTTATCAGCTTGATAGCGGGAGGACGACTTGGGATGTGCGGTTCCGGAAGGCGTTCCATGACAGGGAGCTTAAGGAGGTTGCGGTGCTCTATAGTCAAGTGGTGGAGGGCGAGGGGATGGATGAGATGGCTTGGGTGGGCTCCCTGAGAGGAGCCTTCATGGTTCACCTTTTCTGCCAGAGCCTTGTGAAGATCCCTGGTTCTAACTTCCCTTGGAAGGCTATATAGAGATTGAAAGCCCCCCTAAAGGTGGCCTTTTTTGTTTGGACTGTTGCTCTTGGGAGGATCCTCACCTTAGACAATCTCAGAAGAAGGCAACACACAACATCAGCAGCAACAACAACAACTAAGCCTTTTCCCAATTACTTGGGGTCGGCTACATGAATCCGATGTTTTCATTCCGCCCTATTTAAGGTCATCTCCTCAGTTAATCCACATTCTATCATATCTTTCTTTACTACCTCTACCCATGTTAGCTTTGGTCTTCCTCTTCCCCTAGTATTGCCCTCAATTTGGACTATGTCACTTTTTCTGACCGGCGCAGTTAAAGGTCTTCTTTGCACATGTTCAAACCATCTTAACCGATTTTCTTTCACTTTATCTCCAATTGGTGCTACACCAGCCATCTACCGAATGTGTTCATTTCTAATTCTATCCTTTCTAGTCTTCCCGCTCATCCATCTCAACATTCGCATTTCTGCGACACTCACTTTATGCAAATGTTGTTGCCTAGCTGCCCAACATTCAGTACCATAAAGTATGGCTGGTCTAATAGTTGTTTGATCAAACTCCCCTTTCAATCGTAAGGGGATACGTCTATCACACAATATACTAGATGCACCCCTCCATTTAACCCATCCTGCCTTGATTTTATGATTAACGTCATCTCCAATTTCTCCCTCATTTTGAATAACTAAGCCTAGATAGCGAAAATATTCACTTTTTTGTACCTCTTGATTCTCAATCCTCATTTGTCCTTCTAGATTTACTAAAGTTACACTCCATGTATTCAGTTTTATTTCGACTTATCTTAAACCCTTTTAGTTCTAAAGCTTCTCTCCAAACCTCTAATTTGGCATTAACTCCTTCTCTAGTCTCATCAACTAAAACAATATCATCTGCAAACAACATACACCACGGAATATCATCTTAGATGTGTCTTGTTAGTTCATCCATCACTAAAGCAAAGAGGTATGGACTTAATGCTGACCCTTGGTGTAAGCCTACAGTGATTGGTAATTCGCTTGTTTCCCCTACAGGCGTTCTAACTATAGTTACACACCCATCATACATGTCCTTAGTTGTGTCGATGTATCCCTTTGTGACTCCTTTCTTTTCTAAAACCATCCGTATTAGGTCTCTAGGTACCCTATCATAGGCTTTCTCCAAATGAATAAAAATAACATGGAGATCTCTCTTCTTCTCTCTATATCTTTCCATTAGTCTCCTCAACAAGTGAATAAACTCCATCGTTGACCTACCCAGCATGAATCCAAATTGATTGTCTGACACTTCCATCTCTCGTCTTAGGCATTGTTCAATCACTCTCTCCCAGAATTTCATAGTGTGACTCATTAATTTAATACCATGATAATTATTGCAACTTTGCACGTCCCCTTTATTTTTATATATAGGTACAAGAAAACTTTGGCGCCACTCAGAAGAAGGCAACACGTTGTAGTTAATTGGTGTTGCATGTTTAAACAAACGGAGGAGTCTGTGAACCATCTTTTGCTGCATTGCCAGTAATGAGAGACATTTGGGCTATGTTCTTGGCTGTGTTTGGTATTCTTTGGGTGTCCTCCAGTTCTATGGTGGATATGTTACAGGCTTGGAGAGGGTGCACAGTGGTGAACCGAGCCAGAGACACAGGGAGGACTACTTCCCTTTGTTTTTGGTGGGGCTTGTAGCACGAGAGAAATAGGAGGTCTTTCGAGGGTGAAGAGACCCTTGTTTGGTTTCTCAAATACAATATTGTGTCTAAAATAGGAGGTCTTTCAAGGGTGAAGAGACTCCTGTTTGGTCTCTCAAATACAATATTGTGTCTAACTTATTCTTTTGGGTTAATGGACGAAATTTTAAATCCATGGAACATCTTTTGAAGTTTGTGGATAGCATGAAACTATAGGTGGCGTTTTATGGCTTTTTGTGTGTTCTCTTGGGAGCGCTCTCCTCTTGAGTGACTTTTATAAAATATCTAACTTATCAAAAAAAATATATATACTATATCTCCTGAACGCAAGTCTTACTTTGTGCACCTAAATTATTCATTAGTAATCTGTTGCCAGTCATTTCAATGAATTCTATTTGGGGTTTAAATTTTAAACACTTGATATTGGAACTTTTTCTGCTTCTATAATACTTTTCAGGCTGGCTTTTTCTTGGTACAATATAGTCGCCTATGGCAACAGCATCTTGACAAGCTTTTTCATCTTTTCTCCTCGGGAAAGCTTAAGGTAATACATCTATCCACATCATATCATCAATATGTATTTGCCTATATAATGAGAGTATTTTTATTTTTTATTTTTTTTGTTTTAGTAGATGTTTGTTTCTAATCTTAAGATATTTCTGCCACAATTATTTCTATTTTGAATACCTATCAAATCTGTCTGTTTGCATTGCTTTCCAATAGAAATAAAGGTGCTGCAGTGTTTTACCCTTGAGCTTGTTGTTTAACCTGTACAGAAATTTCTTTGGAGAATTCCTTAATCTCAATCTTGACTTTGGTTCAATGTTGCTACTTATTGTTGTCAAATCCAAAATTATGCTTACATAATTATGTCAAAATTCTTGACAGTCTAAAGAAAGAAAAGTCATAACCAAAGTTCTAGAACTCCAATTGACGCGGACTTAATTTCTTCCAAAACTAGACTTAAAGATTTCTAGAAAATTTTAGGGCTAATTACAATGACACCCCTTGAGGTTTGACATATTTTCACATAGAAACACTTTCATTTTAGCTATCGCTTAGACCCCATGTCATATTTCCGTCACTAACTCCATTAGTATATGTGTGAAATGTCTAATATACCCCCACTTTCTAATAAAATTTAATCCAAAATATCAGTATTACGAAAAGACTCATTTGCCCCTCATTATTACTCCCGTCAGTGACGGTACAACTGAATCACCTGCACTAAGTAAACACCATCACCCCAACTCTCTCTCTCATCAATCGTCCCTCATCAAACCCTAACTCTCTCTCTCATCAAACCCCAACTCTCTACAAACCCATCATGTACAATCTACCAAAGGAAGGGCTCTGCTCGTCGGCGCTATTGTAACCCTCACTTTCACAGTGAGACCTGGGAGACGAAGGCCGAAAACCAGTTGTTGAATTCCTAGTTGAAACAATGGGCCAGGCAGCTGCTCTTCTAGATGATCCAACCCACACAGTATTCAAACTGCCAGATACAACTCTCCTTGAATCTGAATTTTCTGAAGAAGGTTTCAGAGGTGGGAGAAGACGTGGGGGATATGAATTTCCACAAATGATCTGTGACGAACCACCCTTCAATCCCTCACTTTTGTCCTGAAATCTTCTGTGATTTGCAACCCACTCAAGTGTTCCACTAAATCACCTGAACCCAAAACAACAGATTCACCAACTTCCTCACTACCAGCATCATCATCATCACCATTCCGATCACTCTGTAAGGCTTCAGGCAAAACATCACCAGTCTTTGCTGCATTATTTTCAGCACCACTACAAAAGCACTCCTGAAGATCATCCACAACTTGTTCTTGCATTTCCACTCCCAATTCCTCATCTCTTCACAGCTGAGGCAACCAGAGTAGTAGCGACATGTGGCTGGGACGGAGCTGAAGAAGAACCAGGCAGCAACGAAGACCTGTTCAGGTTGGAGGATGAGCCAGCAGAACCTAATTGAACCGAAATTTGGGTCATCTTTCCTCTTCTTCGATCTGAAACCCTAGCCCAAATTCTTCTCAAAGTTGTCAAGTTTAGAGGTACAAAACCCTAATTTTCAATTTGTTTCGTGTTCTTGTCTTGGGAGCAATCCCTCGGCTGAATGATTTGCTACAACCATCCTTGCAAATCGATCCGTGCATTACCCTAACATTTCTCATGAGACCTGACCTCCAAGTTTTAATCAACAAAACCCTGTTAAAGTACGCTAATTTACCCAAAAAGTGCCCAAAAATTCACCTTCACAGCTACAACTACAATAAATACCATCAAACCCCAAAGAAAATCAACAAAACAATTCACTCAATAATGCCCAATTCAAAACATGAACAAAAAGAAATGAAACTTTATGTAAGAAAAACAAAAATAATCAGAATCCGACATTTATTAGAGAATAAGATGATCAAGATGAATAAAAATTCTGGTTAGTTGAAAATTTTGACTCGGTTAGAGCTATGAGACTCACCTGAGTGACCTCAAGAACGAGAGACGATTGATGAGAGAGAGAGAGAGAGATAGCAGATGGCACCAAGTAGCAGTTGCATAAAAGAATTGTAAAGGGAAAAATTGTCGCTTAAAATGGGTTTAAGTAATTTTGCAAGTCAAGGGAGTGTCAAAGGGTTTGAAGTCATTTTACATGGTGTCACTCTGACACCATATGCAGGTGACCGCAGGGGGTGTTTGTGTAAGACGGAGCAAACGTCAAGGATCTAAGTGATAGCTAAAATGAAAAAGTGTTTCCGTGTGAGAATATGTCAAACCTCAGGGGGTGTTGCTGTCCAGCAGATTTTTTGAACTGGTGGGGGTCTAACTAAAAATTCACCTAAAATTCAAGTAAACACATTTATATATATATACTTTTTTTTTTTTTGAGGTTTACCGCATCAGGTGTTCCAAAAAAAATTTATAAATAATTTTATGATAATTTGTTGGGAAAGTTCATAATTACTAATAACACATACAGAACTTTTAAAAATCTGCTGTCCTACATTCAAACATTCAGTTCCAAAAAAAGGAGTGTTAAAATCATGAAATTAGAAGTGAAACTAGCCTGATGCTTTGTCTAAATATTTCAGCTTGTTTCACCCAAAGAATTTTTCTACATGGGAATATGTTCTGTTTTTCTCTGATTAGCTCAGTTTCTACATTACTTACCTGCAACATGAATTCTCAAAGTGAAAATGAATTCTCCAAGCCTTCAATAGGAAAATTCTGAATAAAATATCAACCATAAGCTTTTCTGCATCCAATAATGGGTTTGGATGGTGTAAGAATAAACTGATCTTTTTTTTTTTGAAAAGAGAATAAGCTGATCTTGCAGCCATCAATCACTCTTTTTAAGTTCCGCCATTTGGCAAATTAGCATTGAATTGAATATGCTTGTCATACTTATCATGCATCGCAACAATCAAATCAATTAAACACTTTCCTCATCAAAATCATGTTTAAAATTGAAGTTTATTATATTTTTTATTGAAAGAATATGAATTCATGGATTAATTACTATAAAATATTGACAAAATGATAAACATACATAATCTAACAATTGATTTGACAAAGAACAATTTTTTCATAAAGTTCTGAGGGTGTATAAAAATAATACTACGTTTAAATTGATCCTGCCCCTTCAATAAATACTGATGATAAAAAAAAAAAGAAGAAAGTAAAAAAGAGCTCTTTCATAATATGTTATTGTTGCAAGCAGTACTTAAGAACCCCATTGGAGAGAAATTACTAGATTGAAACCACAAAATTGTCATACCATTTGAACAATTTGAGTGAATAAATGGCCCTGCTCATTTCTTGATTTCTTCAAACAGGTCAATTAGTTAAATATGAAACAGTATTCATCATTAATTAGTAAAACATAAAATTGTGCAGAAACTTTGTATTTTTGTTCAAAGCACCAATCAGCTACGAGTACATTTCAGTCGTTCTTTCCTAGCAAAGAGTTTTCTGGGATTACACATTATCAGAATATCTTACTTGCTCATATGTGTACAACAGGTTGCCATAGACCCAAAAAGGTTTTACGGTCTTCATTCTGTCGCAGATGCAGTTGAGCATCTCCATTCTGGAAAAAGTGTTGGCAAGGTGAGCATATTGGACATGATTATCTCCCTTTGTTCTTTTATGTTACATGGACTCAGTACATGTGTCAGGTGCATGCATGTTCAAATGTCAATTATGTCAAATCTCCAAACAGAACACATGGACACTACTAAATTGAATATTTAAATTATTTTATTTTTTAGTAAAATAATTTCTTTATAGACTTAGAAAAAGCAGTAGGCCCATATAATATACCCATAGAGGCCTAGCGAACGCTAGGTAACCTAGAAATTGAGTGGCTAACAAAGTTGTTTAACAACATTCTAAAACAAGGCATGATGCCAAATGCGTGGAGGAAAAGTACAATAGTATCAAGTTACAAAAGTAAAGGGGATAATACAAAATTGTGGCAACTATAGAAGAATTAAATAGTCATACAATGAAAATATGAGAAAGGGTAATAAAACAAAGACTAAGGAAGGAATCTACAGTATCTAATAACCAATCCGGATTTATGCTAGGGAAATCAACAATGGAAGCTATATACCTACTTAGACATTTAGTTAAAGAATGTAGGAGTAAGCAACAAGACGTACATATGGTATTTATAGACTTATAAATGGCATATGATAGCGTGTGGACTCTACAAAGAAAACAAATTCTCTTACACTTCATAAAAACTATCCAAGATATGTATATGAAGTATTATGAACACAAAAACTAAAGTTTGTACCATGTGTAATGAAACTAGTGAGTTCTTCATGAACGTAAAATTGTACCAAAGATCAGTGCTAAATCCATATCTATTTGCAATAATCTTAGATGAAATAACAAAAGACTTCCAAAATAAATTTCCATCATGGTGCGTGAAGTTTGCCGATGATATCGCACTCTTAGATACCTCTAAAAAAAACTTAGCAATAAACCTAAAAATGAGAAGAAATGCTTTTGAAGTGAAAGAATTGAGAATTAGTTGAACTAAAATCGAGTATATGGAGTGTAAATTTAATAAAGACTTAGATATTGATAGTATAATGATAACACTTCAAAATCAAAATTTTACTCAAATCAACCACATTCGTTATTATGGATCAATAAAACAGAAGGATGGAGAAATAGATAGTGATATAACTAATAGAATTGGAGCAGGGTGGACAAAATGGAGACAAGCTAGTGGCATTTTATGTGATAAAATAATAACGCAGCCTAAAAGAAAAATTCTATAGGACCGTTATTAAACCAACTATGTTATATGAAGCGGAGTGTTGGGCCCTAAAAGAAACAAGAACAACACCTTTATGTAGCAAAATAAGAATGCTAAGATGGATGATTGGAGGGATTTCATCTTTTTACTTCTGTCTTTGGTTTTCTTTATTCTCTGTTCTGTATGAAACCTTTTGTGGAGATTGCTAGATTGCCTACACTCTCTTTGGAAGGAAAAGCTCAAGTCTCTTGTTCTTAGAGAGGATTTTCAATTGGGGTTGATGATGACTCCATTTGGAGGAGGAGGGAGGTTCTCAGGTCGTGCTTGGTGGGTAAGTTCGATAGAGACGTTGGGTTTAGAGATCAGATTGCGGAGTGGGCCACTCGAGCATGGCGGATCTTGTGGGGGTGGGATGCTTCGGAATGCTTAAAGAGAAAGGAATGAAAAGGGTGTCTTTTAGGGATACCGCTTCACATGTGGTGCCAAGATCTCTTTGTTAAAATAGGGGATTTATGTGGTGGCTTTGTGGAGATGGAAGCTTACGAGAAGATTGATGCTGAAAAAGTGTGCATTAATGTCCGAGATGGCAGTGAGTGTCCATCAGTGGTGTATGCTCATGATGATCGACTCTGTTACAGGGTTACCATTTGGGAGGAGACACTTCCAGAACTGGTGCTAACTATGGCAAGTTTGGTAGGCAGGGATGAGTCATGCTTGATAGAAGAGGATCATTGGTGGGCTGCTCGTCGGGAGGATTCAAGAAATGGTGATGTTTTTCTTCGCCGGAAATATGATCGAAAGGTTCAGAGGATTGAATAGAAGGCAACTAGAAGTAGAAGTGGTCAACACACACTTGAAGCGAGTGAAGGGAGTGGTTCACGGGATGGGACGCATGGAGGCATTTCAGAACCTTATCCAGATTGTGTGGATACAGCTGTCAAGAGGAGACCTCATTTGAATTTCAAAAATGAGTCACGTGAGACCATATCCGTTAGAAGCAGACCACATGTGCGAGAATTATCCAAGCATTGGGCTGGGCTGAGACATGAGTTTGTTAAACCCAATCGATCTACAATTGCAGGTAATGTTAGGAATGGCCTGAATGATGCTGGGTCTCAAAGGTTTGACTATGGCCCTAGGACTCAGCCCAAATACATGGGTAGACAGTGTTCAGTTCAAAATTTTCCCGGCCCAAAGTATGTTTTAAATAAGAAAGGTACAGAAAAAGGTTTGGGTCTTTGTACAGATGGTTTCATGTTCAAAACTAAACCAAAGTGGGTTGGGCCGTATGAAAGGAAAGCCCGGGAGAATGAGGCTGCCAATATTTTAGTGTGGCCCAATGTTGAGAAGGAAAAAGTAGGCCCAAACGATGGAAATGAAGCTGGTGGCCCTGTTGAGGGATCTGGTTGGCTTGGTAGGCCTGGTGGGTCACCATTGTCTCTCCAGAGACCATCACAAAAAACAAAGACCATCACAAAATTCAGGTAGGAAGGAGCAACAGCTTCAAGTTCGCGATACTCTTAACAACGCCAACATAGGGGTGGTGAGGCCAACAAGAGGCGACCTCCTTTGTAGTGAAACTGGGTTGAAAAGGGGAAATGGGTCCAGGGGAAAACCTTCTCTTCATCTAAGATGAAAGAGAGAAAATCTTCTGAAGATCGATTGAATTCAGTGAAGGAGCGCAAGGTTGCAAACACTGGGCATCGATCAGGTGAGATGTTTGGCACTATGGGTTCAGCTACTGGTTCCTCTTCTTCTCCTCCTTTTTGTTTCTGGTGGTTCTTTGGAGGGAGGCGTTGGAGGCTACAAGGAAGGAGGGGGGGTTGGTTCTGGTTTGATGAGGAACAACAGGTTACCAGTGGTGATAGAGGAGGATTCGGAATAGGGTTTGACCGATGATTGTGGGTGTGAGGAGGACAGAGGTGAACAGAATAGTTCGCTACAGATGTGTGAACCGGTCTGTCATGAAAGAATGAGGGATAAGGAGGAACGAAGGTGGTTTGGGCAGAACAGTGGGGTAGAAACCTTGAACTTGCAATCCAGAAGTAGGGAGGGAGGTTGGTTTCTTTTATGTGTAGGCCCGGGAATTCACTTACAAGTTGAGAAAGAATATGCTGTGGCCTTCTTGGCTGAATTGAGGATGCACAGTGGTTCGACTTTGGGGCGGCTCGTGTTTTCAGGTTCTGAGCAGTCATATGAGGGAGACAAGGAGAAGGAGGATGGGGCTGCAGGTTGCGGCATTGATCCTTTTTTCGTTGAACCACCTGTCTGGGAAGATAATGGAGTGGCAGGAATTGATATTCCATTGGCAGCTTTTATGGGGGGACCAAGAGGATGACAGAAGGGTAGTGCAGTATTTAGAGGAGGGAGAGGCCTTGGGCCTTTCATTTTCTAGGGGTGAGGGAGTTGCTCATGATCTTCTAAATTTCATAGAAAGGGAGTGGAAATCAGTGACAAGAAAGAAGAGTGCTTCTTGGAAGGGAGAGAGGGAACTGAGAAATCTTATTTCGTATGTGAATTATGATGGGAGGAGTGGAAAGGAGTGAAGGAGGGAGGAGAAGAGGGGACGAGAAAGAACTTGTTTGTCTATGAAGCTAAACATAGTATCATGGAATGTTCGGGGGTTGAATGACCTGAACAAGAGGAAGGTGGTGCTTCTATTCGTTAGTGGAAGGCCCAGATTGTGTGCTTGCAAGTATCTAAATTGGTTAATCCTTCAGATGGAGTGTTGAAAAGCCTATGGGGAGGGAGATTTGTTGAGTGAGAGATTCTTGATTCTGTAGGAGCTTCGGGAGGGTGTTATTGTGCTTTGGAACAAGAGATGGGTGTCGAAGGTTGATCTTTGGATGGAGAGATTCTCCGTCTCTCTTCTGTTCTCTTTTGAGGACGATGGATTTCATTGGATTTTCTCAGGAGTATATGGGCCAGTTGATGATGGGGAGAGGAGAGGGTTGTGGGAGGAGGTGGCAAATGTGAGGAATAGATGGACCAGCCCCTGGTGTGTGGGGGGTGATTTCAATGCGGCCAGGGGACCAACTGAACGCTCTACTAGAGGGAGGAGAACACCGAATATGGTGGAGTTTGTGGAGTTTATTGATGAGCACTTTCTTATTGACCTTCCGATAGAGGGGGCTCGCTTTACTTGGTCTAGTGGCCATAAGTTGCCTTCCTTGTCTCGGCTAGATCGATTTCTTATCTCGAGGGATTTCGAGGAAAAGTCTGTGGATGTGACCCAAGTGGCACTTGCTAGAATGGCGTCGGACCATATTCCAATTCTTTTGAGTTATAGAGGCTTGAGAAAGGAGAAAGCCCCTTTCCTGTTCGAGAATATGTGGTTAAGGGCAGAAGATTTCAAAGGAAGGGTTTGAGATTGGTGGGCTTCTTATGTGGTTCTGGGTAGCCCAAGTTTCCAGTTGGCAAGCAAGATTAGTGTCACGCCCTGTAGTTGGAAGCTATGCCACACAGGCGCTACGCGCACGCGCAACAGGATGATGACATGGGAGTCTACATGGCAGGAAGCTTCTGAAACATTCTAAACTTCTCTACACAAGTGTGGATTCTTCTGGAATTCTTTAGAATTGTGTGGAACTCTCTAGACTTGTGTGGAGTTCTCTAACATTCTCTAGAACTCTCTAGATTTGTATAGAGTCTTCTAGAATTGTATAGAACTCTCTAAAGATGTCTAGCATTGTAGAGATAATTCTATGGAGCATTCTAGAAATCTCCTAACCATTAGATTGTTGACACTTGTACATATCTTAGCCATTCATTGCAAGGCCAAGTGCTTATATAAGGAGGTGGGAGTTCATTTGCTCCTCACCAAGCTACAAGCTTTGTAAGAGTTCTCAAGTGCAATACAAGTTCTCTATATTCTCTCAAACTCTCTCTTGCTCACTTTGCCTAAGTTCTCTTCCTTCACTTGTCTAGCCTTAGTTTTTACTAAGCTAGCCATTTGGGTAGGTTGACTTAGCACTTCAAGGGTGCTTGAAAGTGTCTAAGGCCGCACGGGTGCTTGGAAATCACCAAGTCCGTGACACTTAGTATAAGAGCTAAGGTTGCAAGACGTCACAATAATTGTGTGGAGAAAGCTATGGCGGAATCTCACATCACTACCCATGATGAGCAAGAACGTAGTAGGGAGGAGCAATGCTCTCATTCGTAAGCAATGGGCTAGGTCGAATGATATCACTGCAGGCTTTAACGCAAGGTTGGCGGAGGTGGAGACTTCCATAACCAACCTGGGCACAAGGATGGAGGATGCTCACCAACGCATCGAGGGGCTGAAGTCGGAGGACACAGAGATCCATGAGACCATGAATGTGTCCTTGAATTCCCTAAATGGTGACCTTCGGAGGGAGATCCAGGTACTTCGCAGCTTCTTTTTGGGGGAGCTTGCCAACCTATGTGTTCATATAGACTGGGAACTTGACACTATCCATGAGCACGTGGAGGAAGTGCAATCGGATTTGGCACTATGTAAACGGGTAGCTACGAGGGAGGCAACACCACGAATTGATGTTCCGAAGCCTAAGAGCTATGTTGGGGCAAGGAATGCTTGGGAGTTGGAGAACTTCCTATGGGGCATGGAGCAATACTTTGACGCTACGGGCATGGTGGAAGAGGCCACGAAGATACGCACGGCAACCATGTGCCTCACCGACACGGCCACGCTATGGTGGAGATGGAAGCATGGTGACATTGGCAAAGGTACAGTCTCTGTCGATACTTAGGATGATTTTAAAAGAGAAATGAAAAAGCAATTCTATCATGAGAATGCCGAGGAGGAAGCTAGAGGCCGACTTCGACGGCTCAAACAAATGGGGTCAATTCGGGACTATGTCAAGGAGTTCACTACACTCACTCAAAATCCCAAACTTGTCCGACAAAGATTCTCTCTTCTTCTTCATGGATGGCTTGCAGCCTTGGGCTAAGACGGAGTTGAGGCGATGTGGGGTGCAAGACCTTGCTACAGCTATTGCGGAGGCAGAGTCTTTCATCGACTTTAGCACCAAGAAAGACCCTTCCAAGCCTAAGGATAAGGATAAGAATAATGGCCATGGCAAAGGTGGGGTAGACAAAGGCGTCGGACAAAACAAGGAATAGAGCCGTAGGCAAGCAATGGTGGCAAAGAGGGGAAAGATGGCAAGGAGATGTCGGCATCCAAGCCCAAGAACAATTGCTTCCTATGTGATGGGCCACATTGGGTGAACGATTGTCCCACAAAGAAGACCCTCAATGCCATGACTAGCCAGTATGAGGAGCAACAAGAGGAGGGGCAAATGGGGTCACTGCAAATCCTCAATGCCGTCAAGGCTAAGACAGAGATCCGTAAAGCGGCTGCTAAAGGGCTAATGTTTGTGGAAGCAAGCATTAATTGAACGCCCACTTGAGCATTGGTGGACACGTAGGCATCCCACAACTTTCTGAGCACGGAGGAGGCCAAGAGGCTAGGCCTAAAGTATAGCAAAGAAGGGGGCTCTATGAAGGCAGTGAACTCGGCAGCCAAATCTATCCATGGCATGACACGTAACGTCAAGGCTAGCATTGGAGAGTTGGGCGACAACATTGATCTATCAGTAGTGTCTATGGACGACTTTCAACTCATCCTTAGAATGGAGTTCTTAGACAAGGTAAAAGCTTTCCCCATTCCTTTTGCTAACACTATGTGCATCATGGAAGGTAGCACAACATGCATGGTGCCAGTAGAGCGAAATGTTAAGATCAAGAAGCAAGCATTATCGGCCATGCAATTCAAGAAGGGCTTCAGGAGGAAGGAAACTAGCTATCTTCCTATGCTACGGGAGGTGCCCGATGATGAGCTACTCCTTCCCCCACAAGAGGAGGTGCCTACGGAGATTCATGCAGTCCTAGCAGAATACAAGGACGTGATGCCAAAGGAGCTGCCCAAGAGGCTTACACCTAGGAAGGAGGTGGATCATAAGATTGAGCTGGAATCTAGTGCGAAACCCCTTGCCTTTGCCCCATATCGAATGGCACCCTCAGAGTTGGAAGAGTTGTGGAGGCAACTAAAGGAACTGTTGGATGCGGGCTACATCCAACCATTTAAAGCTCCCTACGGTGCACCAGTGTTGTTTCAGCGCAAGAAGGATGGGTCCTTGCCATGTTCATAGACTACCGGGCACTCAACAAGGTGACTACCAAGAACAAGTACCTTATACCTCTCATTGCAGACTTGCTTGATCAACTTGGTGGGGCGCGGTACTTAACTAAGCTTGACTTGCGCTTAGGGTACTACCAAGTGAGGATTGCGGACGGGGATGAGCCCAAGACTACTTGCGTGACGAGGTATGGCTCCTACGAGTTTCTTGCTATGCCCTTTCGTCTCACTAATGCCCCTGCTACTTTCTGTACTTTGATGAACAAGTTATTCCATCCATACTTGGATCGGTTCGTCATAGTCTACTTCGATGACATAGTGGTGTATAGTACCACCCTGGAAGATCACGTAGAGCATTTGAGGAATGTCTTCCAAGTGTTGCGGGAAAATAACTTGTATGTCAAGATAGAAAAATGCTCGTTTGCCCAAGAGGAGGTACTATTCCTAGTGCACAAGATAAGAGATGGGAAACTTATGATGGACGAGGCAAAGGTGACTGTCATCCAAGATTGGGAGCCGCCTACCAAAGTGACGGAGTTACGATCTTTTCTCAGGCTTGTCAACTACTACCGCCGCTTTATCAAGGGCTACTCGGCACGAGCAGCCCCATTGACAGATCTACTAAAGAAGAACCGCACTTGGAGTTGGACAGACCTATGCCAAGGGGCATTTGATGACTTAAAGAAGGCAGTCACAGAGGAGCCTGTGTTGTGCCTACCTGACCACTCCAAGCCCTATGAGGTGTATACGGATGCCTTAGACTTTGCTATTGGGGGTATATTGATGCAAGAAGAACACCCCATAGCTTATGAGAGTCGGAAGCTCAATGACACCAAGCGACGCTACACGGTGCAAGAGAAGGAGATGACAGCGCTCATTCATTTCCTACATGCATGGAGGCACTACTTGCTCAGTGCTCGGGTCGTCATTAAGACGGATAACGTGGCCACTGGTTACTCCAGACTTAGAAGAAGCTCAGCCCAAAGTAGGCACAGTGGCAAGACTTTTTGCCTGAGTTCACTTATCACTTTGAGTATAAGTCGGGCAAGGCCAACGTGGTGGCAGATGCACTTAGCAGAAAGGCCGAGCTCGCAACTATTAGTCAACCCCAACACCTTCTAGTGGATCGGATCAAAGAGGGATTGCAACATGACCCTCTAGCCAAGAACCTCATACAATTGGCTAATGAGGGGAAGACTCGACGATTCTGGCTTAAGGGGGATCTAATTCTCACTACGGGCGACCGACTCTTTGTCCCTAAGTGGGACAACTTGCGGAAAGAGCTTATAAAGGAGTGTCATGACACAAAGTGGGCTGGCCACCCAAGCTTGAAGAGGGCATTTGCACTCCTAGATGACTCATATTATTGGCCCAGAATGCGGGACGACGTGGAAGCATATGTGAGGACTTGTCTTGTGTGCTGATAGGACAAAGTGGAGCAGCATCATCCCTCGGGCTTATTAGAGCCTCTGCCTATCCCAGAGAGATCATGGGAGAGTGTCTCTATCGACTTCATCTCTGTACTGCCCAAGTCAGAGGGATGCGGGAGTATCATTGTGGTGGTTGATCGATTCAGCAAGTATGCTACTTTCATACCCTCACCAACGGATTGCGCGACTGAGTGGGCGGTAGAGTTATTTGTTGATCACGTGGTGAAGTATTGGGTAGTTCCGTGGAACATTGTCAATGATCGAGACCCGCGCTTCACGGGTCGATTTTGGACGGGGCTCTTCAAAAAGATAGCGATGGACTTGAACTTCTCTACAAGTTTCCACCCCCGGTCAGATGGGCAGACGGAGCATATCAATGCTCTATTGGAGCTATACTTGCGGCACTATGTGAGTGCCAACCAAAAGGATTGGACCAAACTCCTTGGTGTGGCGCAGTTTTCTTACAACTTGCAGCAGAGTGAGGCTACCAATCAAAGTCCTTTCGAGGTTGTTACCGGATGACAACCAATGACACCCAATGCCATTGCTTGTAGTTGCGATGGAAAGAGTCCAATGGCCTACAAGTTTTCTAAGAGGTGGCATCAGCAAACCGACTTGGCAAGGGCATACCTTAACAAGACAGCTAAAAAGATGAAGAAGTGGGCCGACAAAAAGAGGAGACAGGTGGAGTTCACGGTGGGGACATGGTGATGGTGAAGTTACTACCCCAACAGTTTAAGTCACTACGAAGAGTGCATAAGGGGTTAATACGACGGTACGAAGGCCCATTCCCAGTTGTCAAACTGGTGGGTAAAGTCTCCTACCAAGTGTAACTTCCACCCAAGATGAAGATCCATCCAATCTTCCATGATAGCATGCTGAAACTATATCACGGAGACACGGAGGATCCTAGCTGAGGGGTATCACAACGGGCACTCACCGCCGTGGTTACATCTTATAATAAGGAAGTTGAGTGTATACTTACAGACTGTGAAATGAGAAGAAAAGGCGTGCCCAAATACAAAGAATACTTGGTAAAGTAGAAGAACTTGCCAGATAGCGAAGCAAGCTGGGAGATCGAGGAGGCATTATGGCAGTTTGCAGAGCACATACGACAGTTTAAGGAAGAGAGTGCGACGAGGGCGTCGCGAGCTTAGGTGGGGAGAATGTCATGCCCCGTAGTTGGAAGCTATGCCACATAGGCGCCACGCGCGCGCGCAGCAAGATGATGACATGGGAGTCTGCATAGCAAGTAGCTTTCAAAACATTCTAGACTTAATTCTCTAGAATTGTGTGGAACTCTCTAGAATTGTGTGGAGTTCCTTAGCATTCTCTAGAACTCTCTAGATTTGTATGAAGTCTTCTAGAATTGTATAGGACACTCTAGAATTGTATAGAATTCCCTAGAGATGTCTAGCATTGTAGAGATAATTCTATGGAGCTTTCTAGAAACCTATTCTAAAATTCTCCTAACCATTAGATTGTTGACACTTGTACATATTTTAGTCATTCATTGCAAGGCCAAGTGCCTATATAAGGAGGTGGGAGTTCATTTGCACCTCACCAAGCTACTAAGCTTTGTAAGAGTTCTCAAGTGTAATACAAGTTCTCTATATTATCTCAAACTCTCTCTTGCTCACTTTCTCTAACTTCTCTTCCTTCACTTGTCTAGCCTTAGTCTTTACTAAGCTAGCCATTCGGGTAGGCTGACTTAGCACTTCAAGGGCGCTTGAAAGTGTCTAAGGCCACACGAGTGCTTGGAAGTCACCATGTCCGTAACATTAGACTTCTAAAGGCATATACTAAGAAATGGAACAAGGAGGTTTTTGGAAATCTCAAATGGCGCAAGAACATAGTTCTAAATGAAATTTCTGGATTGGATAAAAAGGAAAGGGAGGAGGGGCTCACTGAAATTGAAGTTTGTATGAGGGAGGCATGCAAGGCTGAGTTTGGAGAGATGGTGATTGTGGAAGAGATATCGTGGAGGTTTCTAGATCTTTGTTGCTCAAAGAGGGGGATCGAAATACAAAATTCTTTTGTAGCATGGCGAACACTCATAGGAGAGGCAATCACATAATACGTATCCGCATTAAGGGGAACACTTGGAGCAAGAAGGAGGAGATTGTTTCCTCATCAGAATTTGTTTATAGAAACAGCAGGTTGGAGGCCTTTACTGGATGGGCTCGAATTTGATAGTATTCCAGAGGTTGATCGGGATTGGTTGGAAAGGCCTTTTGAGGAGGAAGAGGTCGAAATGGCGTTGAAAAATTGTATGGGAGACAAAGCTCCAGGACAGGATGGATTCACGCTGGCTTTCTTTCAACATAATTGGGAGGTTGTCAAGGCAGATATTTTGGAAACATTCAGAATCTTTCACGAGCAGGGGAAGTTTGAAAAGTGTCTCAATGCTACGTTTATTTCTCTCATTCCGAAGAAGGGAGGAGTTATTGAAGCCAAGGACTCTAGACTAATCAGCTTGGTGGGTGGTGTATATAAGCTCATTGCAAAGGTCTTGGCTAATCAACTGAGGGTGTTGGATGGGGTGATCTCAGACTCTCAAAATGTTTTTTTTGGAGGGCGTTAGATTTTGGACTAGGTGCTGATTGCATGTGAATGTGTGGATTCAGGAATTAGAAGTGGAGAGCTAAGAATTGTTTGCAAATTGGATATTGCGAAAGCATATGATCATATGAACGGGGACTTCTTGATCTACTTGCTGGATAGGATGGGCTTTGGGCAAACTTGGAGGAATTGGATTCATTATTGCATCTCTACAGTTTGGTTCTCTATTCTAGTTAATGGATCCCCTACAGGTTTCTTTCCTAGCTCTCGAGGCATCAAACAGGGTGACCCACTATCTCCCTTTCTTTTTATAATCATTATGGAGGCTTTCGGCAGATTGATGAGGAGAGCAGAAGGGCTAGGTTTCATTAAGGGTTTCAGCATTGGTAGAGAGCATAGCATCCCAAGCAGTTGGTTATTTCTCACTTGCTGATTGCGGATGACACTATTGTGTTCTGTGATGTAGTGGAGGATCAAATGAGACATTTACGGTGTCTTCTTGTTTGCTTTCAACCAGTCTTAGGTTTGAAAGTTAACATCGGGAAAAGTGATATTGTGTCGATTGGAGAAATGGGGGAGATACAGGTTTTTGCTGATATTCTTGGGTGTGAGGTTCCCTCTTTCCCAATCTCTTACTTGGGATTGCCCCTGGGAGCCAGTTCGAGTAGTGCTTTCATTTGGGATCTAGTTGTGGAACGATTCACGAAAAGGTTTGAAGGCTAGAAGAAGAAGCATCTTTCGAAAGGGGGACGTCTTACCTTAATCAAAAGCATTCTTTCTAACCTTCCAACATATTTTATGTCTCTCTTCCCAATGCCAAAGGCGGTGGTTAGGAGGCTGGAGAAGATTCAGAGTAATTTCCTTTGGGGTGGTAGGAACCAGTTAGGGATTCAGAATCTCATTATTTTTAACAAAGCTTTGTTGGGGAATGGCTTTAGAGGTTCAGTAAAGAGAGGACTACATTGTGGAGAAGAGCCATCGCTTGTCGAATGGGAAAAGGTGAGGGGGGATGGTCTTCTAGAGAGGTGCGACCTTCTGGTAGTGTGGGTGTTAGAAAATTTATCCTGAAGAGATGGGATGAATTCTCGAAGAATATTCAATTCAGAATCGGGAATGGGAGATTGGTCAGATTTTGGGAGGATCAATGGTGCAGGGAGTCCACTCTGGCTTGTAGATTTTCACGGCTTTTTTGGATTGCTACGAATCAATATGCCTTGGTGGCCAACTGTTATCAACTTCATTGAGGGAGGACTACATGGGATGTTCGGTTTCAGAGACAGTTCCATGATTGGGAGATCAATGATGTGGTAGATTTTTTAGCTTTACGTTATAGACAATCCTGGGTTGGACGAGATGGTCTGGGTGTATTCGCTGAGAGGGGAATTGGGGGTATGAATGTTTTACCAGAGCCTTTTAGGGACTCAAGGCCTCTCTTTTCCTTGGAAGACAATCTGGAGTTCAAAAGCCCCTCAATTGTAATATAATTTTTTCTTTATAATATTAGTCTTAGTATATATATTGAAAAAAATATAATTCAAAAATGAGAAAAATGCAACCTAAATAAATAGAAATGAAAAGAAAAACATATAGAGAAAAGAAAATAGTAAGTCAAATATAAAAAGAGAAGTGGTGAAGAAAAAATATTGTTAAATAATTAATTTTCTTTCAACAATTGTTTCAATTTGAGTACTTTGATTCCACTTTGGGATATCATTATTACCTTGATGGAAAATTAAAATAAAAAAAGTACCATTCTAACTGAACAACATATCGCAAATTTTAACAAAACACGATAATTAGAAACAGAATAGAAAAGCCCTTTAATAACTTATACAAGGAGTAGCTATAGAATATGTCATTTAACAAGTGAGAACTAAAAATATTAGCATATATGATATCGTTGTTGTCGTTATTTTCGTTATATTGGTCTCAAAATACTTCAGTTTTTTCGTGTTCATAGTGCTCCCATGACTTGCCAATGGAGATTAACAAATAATTCTAGATATTTTTCTTGTAAATACCATCTAACAAAATGTTTGATAAGAAAGGTTCGTCTATTTTTATTAAACATGAAAATTTTCTTTTTTCTCTATTGAACTCATATAATGCTGATTATACATGTATATATGTAAATGTAGTAATACTGTGTTACAGTAAGAACTATTGTTTCACAATATTTGGACTTCAAAATTAAGGCTAAAAAGTTCAAGGTGAAATTTTTTATGAGTTTGAAGGAGACAAGTTATTTTTATTTCCAAACTCTATTTTAGGGCCAATTAATAAGTGTTTGAAAAAATTTGGGGGACCAACTGAAATTTATTATAAGTTTTGGGAAATACAATTTAGGAAAATAACTTTTTTAGGAGGATATAAACAACATTTTGAAATTTTTTGGGTGCCCATGGGCCCCCTCTCCATCCGCCCTGCCCATTCATATGGGAGTAAGGCAAGGTTGATGATGATGACTTTCTTTATGTAACATAGTTTTCAATATAGGCATTTCACTCATTTTAAAGCAATAATATAACAAATTAAAAGTATTGGATATGTTTTTAGTTGCATGTCTAACCAAAAGAGTCAAAACACGTATCTCATACCCATGTCCACTATTGTGTGTCCGACTCCAGCGCTTCACCTACTTTTGAAGAAGCCATGTAACATAGATGTTCTTACTCTTTTATATATTTCTTGCGTTTTACTTCTAATTCGTTGATGTTTTGATGAAAAAAATCTTATAGGTGGTTGTTTGCATTGACCCAAGTTTCAGTCAGCAAATAGCAAAATTGTGAGTGTTAAAAAGCTTGTCTTGGAACTAGGGAAAGAACAAAATCTCGTCTCGGCGTAGTTTATATTTTTGTATTTTCAATAAATAAATATATGCGCCAGAATGAAGACTGTTACAGATTCAGAATTTTTTGTATTTCTTGCAAATCATAAACACAGGATGAAGTTATATCCATAAGGAGGCTATAAAGATAATATGTTTTTACAGCTATTCTCACAATTGTGTGACAAGAATGCTTTCTATTTACTTCATGCCATACAGATAGCTGGCGCTCTGTTGTACTTTTTAAACGGCACTAAATTCATACATTCATCTTGGTACCAAACACGGCAATTCATAGCTTATAATCTTGTTCTCTAGAAAATTGCTGCTGATGGCATTTGAGGCAAGTCAGAGGGCTTCTCTATAATGACTTAGAGACTTGTCTGATCTTTGTTTAATCACAAGACAAGTCGCATGATATATATATATATATATATATATATATATATATATATATATATATATAAGTTAATATTGTTGGGATTATATGCTCTAAAAGTTAATTATCTCGTTTGTTATTCGACATTTATTAAATTCATGCATTAGGCTTTTGATATATTTGCATGAGATGCGTTATAGTCCTCGAGATACAATATAGGTGATGTAGGTGTGTGAATGTGATTTATACGCGGGAGATATAAGTTCATCCGTTTATGGTAAGTTGGCATTATTTTCGGGTGATAAAAATTGGGCATTTTTATTATAAGATTGTACCACTCTTCTCTACTATAGATATTGACATGTTTTTACCGTCAGTAATTGGTGTTGGTGCGTTTGAAATACACTGAACGGAATCAGTATAAGATGTTTCTATACAGTAATTATTTACATAGGTAGAGACTCGGAATTTATTTTATTATTCACAACTATATTATGAGAAATATGTATAAGTGTGTATAATAACGATATAATTAGTACACGGTTTAATTCGGTGAGTGGACTCGAAACAAGTGGTGGACTCATAATTGGTTTAAACTCCTTGAGAGGAGATGGGTTAGTAATTAATTGTTGGAAGATAGACATTTTTGGGATTGGAGTGTGTATATTGTAGAGATGTGGGTTAATATGTAGAGAATTGTGAGTTAAGGGTTTTAGGTGGTAAAATTAGGCAGAAATTAGGCCTCCAAAAATTCCAAAACTCATTTTTCTAGGCCATTATGTTGTCAAAATCGGGTCGTAATCCCAAAATTCCTCAAAATGTCCATTTCCAAAATTCTTTTTTTCTTTCACATAAATGTCATTTCCTATGAAAATGGTCATTTTCATGCCCAAAACACGAATTTTTTATAAATCATCATTTTGAACCCATTTTCTACAAAATCATCATTTTCAATTTTAAAAGGACCATTTTTTTTAAGAAAATGGTCATTTTCGTTCCTAAAACACGATTTTTGCACAAATCGTTATTTCGAACCCACTTTCTACAAAACTCTCATTTTCATCTTTAAAAACATTGTTCCCATAGGAACGATCATTTTCATCTCAAAATATCTATTTTCATTCCAAAAACATTATTCCCGTAGGAAACGATCATTTTCATCTGAAAACATCTATTTTCATTCCAAAAACACCGTTCTCATAAAAACGGTCAATTTAATCTCAAAACTTCTATTTTTATTCCAAAAACACTATTCCCATAGGAATGGTTATTTTCTCTTCAAAATTCACATCTTCATTCCAAAAGCACCATTTCCTTGAAAATGGTCCTTTTCATCCTAAACCCACGTTGTTAAAAGTAGACATTTTTAACACTATTTTCTATCTCAAAACTCTCTTCACTTTCAAACTCCAATTTTCAAAATCCACTTTCGAGAGTCAAGTTTCAAGTTCAAAACATACATGTTTTCAACTCTCTTTTCAATTTTAAAACACGCACTTCTTTTGTACTCCACTATTTAATCATGTTTGGCGAATATAAACAGGATACAATTAATAAACAACGATATGGTTTTTTGGATATTATTTAATCCAAAAATTGTATCATGTAATAATACAAGTTTAACATAAATTATATAACAAATATCGACGAATCATACACATAATATATTACATTAAAATAATATATTAAAAATCATTTTAATATATTAAGGTTCAATTTAATTTCAATGTTTATATAATTGATATCATCAATTATTAATGATGAGGGTGATGAACTTTTTTTTGCAATTCCTGAACTCTGTCAACTCAGAAGTATATATAATCAACATAATTTTTTAATTATCCTCACCTAAGGATAGATGAGGATGAGGCACAAAATATAATTAATTAAAATAAATTAAACACTTGTTAAATGGAACAATAATTAAAGTGTTTATTTTGAAATTGGAAGTGTGACATAATTAGGCATTGATATAATTTAATTAAGTGTTTATAACTGAGATTTCCATGTAGAGTGTATCTCTAATTATGCGATGCATAATTTCTATAAAAGAGAACAATGAGATCTGTACCCCAAATTCGCAATGACTCAAGAGAAGTATTGTAATTTCGTATAATTAATGTAAAATTGAAGTGTTCCTATTAATAACTATTTGATAATTAATTATATTTATAATTATGACTTAATAATACAATATTAATTCATAATATATATATAAAATATATATTTATATTATATAATTATTGAAAAATATATACAAGTCGATCATATATATTTTTACCATAATACATAAAAATCTATGAAATAAAATTAATCTGTAACAATTTATATGCTTACTTTATTGATTATAAATTATAGGTAAACTATAATTATTGTATTTAAATTAATCAATGGTAAGTCTAACATTTTTTATCACATGGGTTTGCATCAACAAGACTACATGGTAAATTGAAAATAAGTTGCTTTTGATTGCAAAAATTAAGGAACTATTGGGTAACGTTTTGATTCCACCAAGAATCGTAAGAAAATTGTACATAATTTTAAACTATACTATTATTACGTAAAATAAATATTTCTATAATATATATGTTTTATATATGACTATAATATAAGTCACATATATTAGCATAAGGTATTCCTTACCTTATATTTAACTATTCATATATGATTATTTATCATTATAATAATTGATAATTTAGTAATTTTTGATATAATATTTATATATTATAAATAACATTATTTTAATATTATAATTATTTAAAATAAAATAAATAGTTATTAAATTATGATTAAGAATACTACTATTCTTAAATAATCAATATATATATTAAGACTTCATAACAATGCTTGTCATTTAATTTATATTAACGATTAAACTATTATTAGATTAATCGTTAGCATATATTCACTAATATCCATGGAAGAGGATAACCATACGTACATATGATAATATAAAATACCCTATTTGAAAAATAACAAATATAAAATTAATTAATATAATAATTAATTATATTACATTTTAACATAATTGCATATTATGTATAATATGTATTCTGTTTAAGGAATTAAAAGAACATAACTTTATCTGTTATGAAAATATTATAATTTTCATAAAAATCAGATACTTGGTCATTACACACTAAAATTTAAGACCAATCCGGACATGAAGTTGAAGAAGAACCATAATTCATATCAATAACTAAAATGATTTGATTGTTAAATTATAATAATTATATATAAAACAGGATAGTTACATTAATTATAAAATTAAATTACAAATTTTTGTAATTTATATCAAAATATATAATGTTTGGAGAATCAATTGAAAAATTATGCTCTTATCCTAATGACATTAGGTTAATATAATTTTATTAAATATTTTATAAAAATACGAATTTAAGTATATAAGTAATATATGATATTAAAATCATATATCATAAACTCCTGTTTAAATTTTATTTATAATTTCATTGTTTATTATTTGTAACCCCTTCTTCAGTGAATATTCAGTTTACACAAGTGAATGTAGCTCAAATCAGTACACATAACATGTTTAATATTAACAAGTAATTTGTTAAAATTTTAAAATAGATACCGAAACAATAATTTTATAGTAAATAATTATATGATATTTTAATATAATATAAATTATATTATAATATAATCTTTTTAATATTATGTTCATAATATTTTATAAATTACACATAAAATTTAGCACATATAATTTATTCTCTCAATATAATTATAATATATCTTGTTATAATAATATTAAGAGAATAAATTATATTTTCATATTACATATAATAAATTCTTGTATTCTGTGCATTTGTGCATTGTAAATATTATTATTTACAGACTCAATGAGATAAATTTACATTAATATTTTTATAAATTAATATTAAATATGAGTAGTCCGAAAAATATTTAAATTAATAAGTATGAACGAGAAAATTTACAAACTGCTTTGATTGATTAAGATACGTATTGTCATCTACACTCAAGTAATATGTTTGAGTCGTTTTGATTCGAAAATTGCAATTCCTAACAAAAATTGTGCGTGATCACAACCGTGTGGTGCTCTGTGTCAGATTCGACCTTTGTATATTATAGTTATAGTTAAATAAATATTTTTGAACTTTAAGATATTTTTAAGTAATATTTGTCCATTGACAAATATAATAATATTTTTCACATAGTATTTAATGTAATATTATAAATATTATAATTATATATTTTTTATTTTATGTTTTAAGATAGTAATTCTCTGGTTTCTAAGAAAACCTAAACTAAGAATGACATACACCACAATTTGAACCGAGAAGAGAGAATGACGAGAGTTCTCTCAAATTTTCTATATCAATAATAGCATATTTAATTATATTAGATGTTATAAGTTTAAGTCGTGCAAATTTATACTATATTTTTTAATAATTATATATTTAATTATTTAAAATTAAAACAATATTTTAATCCAAACATTATGTATATTATTAAAAAATATTTAATATATGAATTATTAACCCATAATAATTCATTAATTTTAAAATTTATTAAAATAGTTTAATAATTGATAATAATTTAGTTAATCACTTCTATATTTAAATTATCATAAAATTATTTGGTTAATTAATTGAGTTTATAGGATAATCTCTAGTGATATTAAAAAATTACTAGAGATTATATAAAATTTAATCTGCACCTTATTGATTTTAAGTTATTATAATTTTAAATTACATATTTAGTATAATATGTCGTGTATGTAATTAAGAACAGAAATATTTATTCGAATACTTCAAAGTCATCATATATAATTAATTATTTTATTATAATTATAAAATATAATAATTTATATTTAAACATTATTAAACATAATATAATATCTCCTGAAATTAATACATTGAATCATACTTTAATTATGATTCTAATTTGTTATAAAAAATAATATTTTATGATAACAATATTGGTTATCATTGATATAATATAACTCAACTAATTTTATATGTTTATTTATAGAAGCTCATATAAATTATATATAATTTAACTTATTTTAATTAATATGTTGATATTTATTTATATATATAATCCAATATTCCCAATTCATTTAACCTATGTAGGAGGGAAAAAGAATATTAATAATATAGCAAATGTGTTTAAATAAAATACAGATTAAATATTTTAATTTATAGCTTATTATAAGTTAAAAGTGTTATTATTAACTAGAAATTATGTATTATTAAATTTATATGTGGAATTCCGTAATTATGGTGTTTATTATTATTATTAAGTAATAAACAATGAATATTCAATAAAATAAAAGGTTAATATAAACCTAAAATATCATTATATGTATAGTTGTGCACGCCAATTAGGGGTGGCAAAATTGAACACAACACGATAACACGACACGAATTAAGTGGGATTGGGATTGAGGTAAGTTGACACGTTTAATAAATGGGTCGATACGAACACGACACGCAAAAATTAGGTTAGGTTTGAATTTAAACTGTCTAACTCGTGACACGATTACAACACAATTATGACATGAATTATTCATATATTATGGTTTTATACAAACTTGTATATACATAGTTATATATATTGCAATTGTTCGTAATCTATTTGTTTGTTTACATGACTGGTATAGCCATAAAATGCAAGGATGAGATTGTTAAGGTGTCTTCTCAGTTGTTAAATTATCTTAGTATGTTTTTGAGTTTATATATAAATACAAAATTTATATTATAGTTTGATTTTATGATTTATGTATTGATATGTACTTTATTTTTTATATGATCTTCAGAGAAATTTTTAGGGGTGAAGAAATTCATATGATATAAGTTAAACGGATTAAAAATGTTATTAAACAAATCATGTCATTATAGAACATGTTTATTAAACGGATTACACGGGTCAACAAGAGTAACACGTTTAATAAAACGAGTTGAGTTAGTGTTGAGGGTCTCTAACACAATTATTAAATGAGTCGGGTTATAAATGAACTATTTAGTAGAATATTTATACATTAACATGACACGAACATGACACAAGAACACGAATTGCCACCCGTAACGCTAGTTCGTCACTTCTTTACGCACCTACACAATGTATATGTACTACTTTGGTGGGCCTCATATAAAAATAATTATCAATAACAAATGAAAATCAGAATTATTACAAATTATAAGCATAACTGTAATAAAATTATACCACTCTACTATAATTGAGCAATATAATTAAATGAGTAGAAAAATATTTAATTTTATAGTTTGGAAAAACTATTTGATTTATGTTTAATGTAAATAATAATAGTAATTATTAATACTTCTAAATTATTAATTTAATAATTTATGTATATTAAATGTGTATATTAGTAAATAATTGAATATCTATAAATTAATTTTATAGATATTAACATTAAACTCATATATAAATTTTCTTATTTTACCATAGGTGTCATAAAAACATTTTAAACCAAAAAACACTATGACCCAAACAGCATATTGTATAAATTTTCTTATTTTAATAAATGAGTTTAAATTAATATTTTGTATAAAATTATATAATATATCAATTTGTAACGAAAATTATATGGGTAGTAGTTAAGATTTGATGTTAATTTAATGTCAATATAAAACCCCCTCGGAAAAAGGTACTATTTATAGTTTTTGCATACCACAATTCACAATATTTGTAGAAATATTTATATATATGATATTACCATTTAATATCAAACTCATAATGTTACATCTAATGGAGTAAATTTTGGGCGAAATTAGGCATTTGAGATGTCATTGCCTAATTATAAACTATAAATTATTAATTGTAAAATTAATATAATTGAACAATATTTTATAATGTATTTAAAATAATATAGTTTTTCATTATATTTTATTTAAATACATATTAAATAAAATATATATTTAAATTTATAAAATAATCAAGAAACTCACACCCCTTTGGAATTATTAAATTATTTATTATCAGAAATATTGTGTTAAATTTATTAAATTATTATTTTAATAATTTGATAAAAAAATAAAATCTATAATATTCTTTTTGATTGTTGATAATGTATCCAACTCATTATCCTAATTTATACTTGAATCAGTTTATTTAATTATTAAATAATTAATTTTCAACAAATAAAAAGGATCTATTATTAAAATATGCTTTTATAATTTCTAATTTTATAAATTATAAAAAATATTACATTAAACAAATTTAATATTTTCAGGTAATATATAATTCCACATATATTTTATTAAATTTATAGGTTTCTGAAATATGATAAAATATTTAAATTACCATATACTACATAAATATTTTACATTATTTAACTAATAATGTACTAATTTAAAGTAAAATTAGTCAGTTTATATATTAATAATACATGATGTATTATATTACTCATAATTTTTGACTGTGAGTTGACTTTATGTGAAAATATGGAAGTGTATATTATAACATCTCTGTATTTATATTTAGTTATACAGATGTCATGTTAATACTCTACAAGCAAGGAGACTTAAAGGCATGGTGCGTTAGGATACAGTTAGTTTGGCTCATGAGGGATAAACATGTTTGCTCTATATAATAAATTTATGGTAAGATATTGAATATGATTTTATATGTCATTTATTCACAAAGCTACCTAAATATAGTCAATAAAACGCGGTGTTTTATTAATGGTAATATATTAACAATTATAATATTATTAATTTAAGAAAAATGTGGGTTCGAGTGAGAGCATGACTTTACGAAAACGTACAAACTATCCATGATATTTATGCATATTTGCCTAAGTGTGTGTTACACTTGTTAAGCATTCATGTTGTATATGTCGAGCATGAGATTTTCCCCATATTCGATTAAATTTAAAATAATAAAGGATAAATGTAAGTAAAATTATAATATAATTATTTAATTAGTTTATTAAATATATAAATAAATTATGGTCATTAATATATATTTCGTAATCCCTGTTACGATGCATCGTAACTCAATTAAATAAATTAATATTTCAAGTTCTTTAATAATATATTGAACATAAAATATTAACATATAACTCCTTTTTGGCCAACCGAACCTAGGTTCGGCTGACCTTCATGTTCCGTAATACATGTCCTATATTATAATAAGTATTATAATATGAATATATAATATTTATCAATTGTTTAACCTTAATTTCAATTAATAATATTATTGTTCAATAGCCTATATAAATTAATAATTATATTATATAAAATTGGGCCTAAAATGATAAAATTTAATCCAAAATTTATAATATACTTATATTATTGCATATTTACTAAAATATTTTTTGAAATTAATATATTTGATATCATCAAAATACAAAGTTGATTATTAGACTCGCAGACGCATAGATACATACCTGTGCTAATAAGTTTATAGTATTATGTGAGATGATATTTGTCACGCTCCTAAATTTAAATAATAGAAACACTGGTTCTATACTTAAATAAAATGCGTGACTTACAACAACATCCACCTCAAACAAAATAATATAACTTTCCTAAAAATAATTTTATTGAAAAACATAAATAACTAAAGAACAAATGTAGCATCATCGAATATAATTCATAAAAATAATCGACATTATTAGATAAGTTCATATCAACTTATTGAACTACAAAGAAGTAAGAAAATAGCAAAATCATCTCCATCTAGCTCACATGACTCCATCACGTTCCAATCAACGTGTACCTGAAAATTGTTAAGGAGTGAGCTCACAAGCTCAACAAGGGATTGCTAAATACATTCCATACTCAGCAAATCAACTCACCTTATATTTTCATATATAAAAGTAACTTGTCAAAATGCATTAATTACAGGTATTCATCTCAGGTCATAAATTCTCATATATCATAATTACCAAAACAGAACACAATTTTCACAATTTCACACCATAAACTTGTTAACCATCTTGATTAACTTGTATTAAATTTCACTTATCTCACATGAGCCCCAAGCTCCCCTCCAATAGATGGTGTGCATCGCATAGTCCCGGACTACCGAAAACACATATGTGGCTGAGTTGTACGTTTACTCACCAGATGGTCCCGAACCATGTCCACATAATAAGGGCATGCTAAGCCCAATGGCCATAACAAAATGGTAGTGCACTCCCAATAGACAAGTCTCTGACTATGCCTAACAAAGTCATCATAGGAATAATCCCAGACTACTCCTTGACTACTCACCATTATCCATTACTTACCTTAATATAATTTCACATATTTCAACAAATTTGAGTTAATTAAACTGAAATACATTATTCTGAAATTTTTCATAATTTTAGAAATATTTTTACTACTTTCCTCTAATTTTCATTAATTAAAATTTAGTTAAAACTTTTGGCTTGCATAAAAGGAACCAAAAATAAGTCTCTTTTCTATACAATAAAATGTCCATAATATTATACGAGAACTATCTGGATATATTTATACACTAACAGAATATCGGAGTGGTTTACAAATTCTTTATAAGTGACCACTTCTGCTACATTAGACTTAAAATTTCACATCGTTCTGCTAGTTTGAGCCTCAAAACTCTAATCAAATACTCCATCTATCCCAATATTCTTGGGCTTCTATGGGAATCCAACTTTTTATTGATCAATAGTGAATTTTCAAATTTATCTTTATTAAAAAGATAAACTATTGCACTTTTCATTGTAACAAAGATTTTGGTCATTTTTGAAAAGGAGTCTATTGGCAATAAACAGATTCCTTGAAATTATTTGATTTGTACGCCAAGAGAGAAGGGAAATTTAGCACCAAATGAAATACTTTCAGCAAATATAGGTGGTAAATTGCTTAGAGTTTTCAAGTACCCTTATCAATTTAAAGTTCAACTTCAACATAAACTCTTTCCTCCACAGTCTCATCATTTTTTTTTCTCACCTTTACTTCTCTTTTACAAACTCCTTATTAGATAAAATCCTTATCACTTATCTTCTCCATATTGTATCTTTAGTTCTTTATTGTCCCTAGATTTCCAATTTAGAATGGAAGCTTTGCCAAAGGCATGTTCTGATCAAGCAAAATCAAGAAAAAATTTAACCAATCAGGAGCGAAAAACTATTGTTGAAACGTTACTGAAACAAATTGAAAATGGTTCATTGAAAAGAGGTGCAATGAAGTCCATAGCAACTTTATTCTCTGTGAGTGTCAAAACTGTTCGTCGAATTTGGCAGCAAGCAGTAGCATGTTTTTCAAATGGCCTTACAATTGATGTATCCGATAGAAGACAGGGAAGAGCTGGTCGCAAACGATTGGAAATTAATTTCACTAAAATCTCAGAAATTCCTCTTCGGCGATGTACGAATATTCGCTCATTATCGTTAGCTATGGATGTTACTAAATCAACACTTCATAGGCAAATTAAAGAAGGCGCTATTAGACGACATTCAAATGCGATAAAGCCATATCTAACTAATGAGAATAAGAAGGCAAGGTTGTTATTTTGTTTGTCAATGCTTGAGCCACATAGTCTTGATAGCAGGCCAATTTTTTGCAATATATTTAACTATGTGCATATTGATGAAAAATCGTTCTATATGTCTAAAGAATCAGAGAAGTATTATCTTCTCCCTGAAGAAGTTGAACCATTACGTACCTGCAGAAGCAAAAGATTCATCACCAAAATCATGTTCCTAGCTGCAGTTGCTCGGTCGCGATTTGATATGTATCAAAATGAGGAGTTTAGTGGGAAGATTAGAATTTTTTCATTTACATATAAAGAGCCTGCTAAACGAAACAACAAGAATCGCATGGTTGGAACACTGGAGACGAAGCCTATCTTGTCTGTAGCTAAAGATGTCATTCGATTATGCTTAATTGAAAAAGTTTTACTTGCAATTCGAACTAAATGGCCACCTTCCAGTCTAAAAAAATAATATTTATTCAACAAATAATGCAAAACCTCACATAGATGCATGTGATCCAAAATTTCTAAAAGTTGCATCTAAGGATGGGTTTAATATCCGTTTGTGTTTCCAACCTCCAAATAGTCCAGATATGAATGTTTTAGACCTTGGTTATTTCAGGGCAATTCAATCACTACAACACCAATAAGCTCCCACTACAATTGATAAGTTGGTTGATGCTGCAGAAAAATCCTTTAATGAATTATTAACGGAAACCCTCAATCATGGTTTTTTAACATTGCAAGAGTACATAATTGAGACTATGAAGGTTTATGGAGGGAACAATTACAAACTGCCACATATAGGAAAAAATCAATTAAAGAGAATTGGTAACCTTCCTCTCAGTTGTATTGTGATTGTGAAATTATTGAAAATGTTCTTCTTCATCTACAACAATAAGGATACTTTTGTAAGAAGTGAGTTTCTTTTTCTCTGTAGTTCTAAATGTACTACAACAATAAGTTATTCCTTCTCAGTTTTTGTTTTATCATTCATATTAATGCATATTGTCTTATATTTACAGGTACTCTATTTTTCTATGTGATTTTGTTACAGTGAAGATGGACCTGATCTTGCCAAAGTGATGATGCATTTATACTCAAAGACATCTGAAGGCAAGGAAAAATAGTGTTGGAAAAGGATGCTCTGTTTTGCTCTGTAATTTTGTCAATGTGTAGATAAGTCCTAATGAAGTGGAAGTTATGATAATGCTCTCTTTTGGATTGTATTCATAGTTGGGTTCCATGTATAGGAGACCATATAGTAATATGTTTTGATCATCAAGCTGGATGTTTAACTAATCTTTTTGCTTTTCTTCTCAAATGGGTCTTTTTGTTTAAGAGTGCTAAAGGTCTTTCATGGTGGTATATGGCAATAACAATGAAATTGTGTTTAATCTAACCTTTTTGCTTTTCTTCTCAAATAGGTGGAATATGGTAGAAATAATGAAATTGTGTTTAACTAATTTTTTGCTTTACTTCTCAAATGGGTCTCTTTGTTTAATAGTGCTAAAAATCTTTCGCAATGGAAAATGATAGCAACAGTGTAATTGTATTTGTATGTTGACAGTAAATGGGTTTTTAAAAGCTATAGATTTTATTGCGGGGCTTTAAATGACACCATTTAGTGACATCATTTACTTTTACTTTTGGCAATTTAATTTGCTTTATCCTGTCAATGTGAAAAGGGTAGTTTAGGAAAGATATAAAAGTTAGTACAACGATTTGAGGAATACGACATGTATTTTGGGACATCCCAAAATGGAATAGTGGACTAGAATTTTGGGACGGAGGGAGTATCAAATATTGATATAAAAGAATTACTTAATATATCAATTTAGGACATGTATCAAACTGAATTCATCTAAATTTCAAGTCATGGTAGAGTGTGATTTTAAACTGCGCATCCACCACATTGTATCTTGTATCCTAAATATAGTTATGTATATATATAGTCACTTAACTACACATCACCCCATTGTTTCCTAAATATAATTATCTATATACACATCATTGACGTTATCACCCCATTGTTTCCTAAATATAATTCTCTATATACACATCACTGACGTTGTAACCTAAATATAACTCTTGTAACCTAAATATAATTATATACCGCAACTACATATCACCCCAATGTAACCTAATTGCAGGTCATTCTAATTGTTCAATCTTATAGATTCCACTAAACAACACATTTGTTTAACTCATATCACATTAAATATTTACATATATAAAACAGATTACCTGAAGCCTTACTTTTATATTCTAATTATACTTTAGCATAACCTAATCTTAGGTCATTCTAATGCACTGTTCCAAGAAGCCTTTCTTTTTATAATTGTATACCTAAATATATATATATATATATATATACATGTAATCAAATAATTATACTGTGACTGCCCTAAAATAAATATACAGAACACTGGTTCCACCATTTTACTGTTACCAGCTACCCAAGTTAAGTTAAAACTATCTTTAAGGCATTAAAGACTAAACAAACATAGTCCTATTTATCAACCAATAAATCTGACCCTAAAACATGTTACTGTAATCTAAGTCATCAAACCCGATCTAACAATCAACGCATTTTCCTTCAAGTCCAGTGAATATCTTTTGTCTATGAACTTATTGTGTACTGCCTTTCAATCTTATTAATTCATATATTTTACAATTTTACGATATTCATGTCCATCATCTCATGTATATACATTACACTCAAACTAGAAGCCTTCAAGAATTTATATACATTTATATATATATATATATAAACATATACCCACCCTAATGGTAATAGTAACGATATTTATACAAATCATATATAAATCATACAAATATTCAAAAGAACAACTTTGATTCTCAGTATACAAAAAGTCTTACATGGGTCCAAAGCAGAATCGTTAAATGAAAACCAACAAAAAACAACAATTAACCCAAGCTTCACATTCCTAAGATATTACACATCTAGATAAATGTATCATTATGGTCGTTTTTCTAAACCTACCATAATTAAAAGTCAAGTCTCAGTTATATACAAATATATAAAATGAATCGACTTGCCTGTTATCGCTATTCCAATCACCGACTCTCTCTAAACAACTCTTTGATCACCGCCTCTCCTTTCGGCTACTGCAGAGGTTCAACGTATACAAGTGATCTATTTGTTTTGAAAAAAAATATTAAATATATTAAATACAATATTATATCAAACTTTTATATAAGAGATGTATATCATATACTTAAGAGATATAAGGGGTCTTTTTAACTTTAAAGGTCTCCTATTTTATCTATATCACTTATTATTTCAAAAATTAAAATAATATAACTATATATGTACATTATACACTATATATGTTTCATTTTTTTCAGGATATTACATCCTACCCTCCTAAAAAGAGATTTCGTCTTCGAAATTTACATACCTTACTCAAAGAGTTGTGGGTACTTTTCCATCATCTCTAACTACAACTCCCATGTAGTTTCTCTCTCATTCTGATGATTCCATTGCACCTTCACTAGAGGAATCTCTGTCCGCCTCAACCATTTCACCATAAAGTCCACAATACAAATAGGTGTCTCAACATATGTAGTATCAGGACGCAACTCTACTTCGTTACAATCAATAGTCTGAGTCTCATCTCTTAAACATCTCCTCAACATAGAGACATAAAAAACATTGTGAACAGATGATAGACTGGGAGGTAGAGCCAATTTATAAGCCACTTCCCTAATTCTATGTGTGATCTCAAAAGGTCTAACATATCAAGGAGCTAGCTTCCCTTTCTTTCCACAAAACCTCATAACTCCCCTGATAGGTGAGACTTTCAAAAACACCAAATCTCCCACAATAAACTCCAAAACTCGACGTGGTCGATCTGCGTAGCTTTTCTGTCGACTCTGAGCTATACGACGTTGATCTTGAATGATAGCTACTTTCTCTGTGGTCTCTCGCACCAACTCGAGCCCTAATAGGCTCCTATCACCAACCTCAGCCCCAACATATCGGTGAACAACAAGGTCTTGCATATAGTGCTTCATAAGGTGCCATGCCAATGCTAGCATGATAGCTATTATTATAGGCAAACTCAATTAGCGGTAAATGATCCTCCCAACTACTCCAAAAATCTAACACACAAGCACGCATCATATCTTCTAATACCTAAATGACCCTCTCTGACTGACCATCAGTCTGAGGATGAAACGTAGTACTCAAACTTAAAGAATTACCAAAAGCGTTCTGAAAAGTATTCCAAACTGAGATGTAAAACGAGGATCACGATTTGAAACAATAGACACCGGCACTCAATGGAACTTGACTATCTCCTTAATGTAGAGATCACACAACTTCTCCACCTTGTGAGTAGCACGAATAGGCAAAAAATGAGCTAATTTAGTCAATCGGTCCACTATTACCTATACTGCATCGTGGTTCTATTTTGACCTCGGTAACCCCACTATGAAATCTGTCGTCACATGCTCCCATTTCCACTCAGGCACACGCAATGGTTGTAATGGTCCAACTAGTCTCTGATGTTTCAATCTTCACTTACTGACAAGTGAGACATCTAGATACAAAATTTGCCACATCACGTTTCATGCCTTCCCACCAAAACTGCCTCTTAAGGTCATAGTACATCTTAGTACCACTGGAATGCATCGTGTACCTAGAGTGGTATGCCTCCTCTAAAATTTCTCTCTTGAGGTCTGCTACGTCTGGGACACAACCTACCTCGAAATCTCACACCTCCATCAGCCCTATGAATCCAGTCTGCATTACCTTCATCCTTAGGAACCTCAACTACTTTAGCTTGCACCCTCTTATCATGAGTCTGTGCCTGTATAATCCAACTAATCAAGGTCGGTTGTACTATCAAACTACAAAGAAGAGTGCCTACACTTTGAGAAGTCGGAGGAATGGAGAACTCTACTAATGCCTCCAACAACATCCACTCCTGTATCATCATAAAGGCAACCAGCCTTCTCGGCTTCCAGCTCAATACATCAGCTACAACATTTTCCTTCCCAGGGTGATATTGAAGGGTCATATCAAAATCCTTCATCTTCTCCATCCACATTCGTTGTCTCATATTCAGCTCCTTTTGAGAGTAAAGGTACTTGAGGCTCTTATGATCAGAGAATAACTTAAATTTCTCACCATACAAGTAATGCCTCCACACCTTCAGTGCCAAAACCATTATTGCCAATTCTAAGTCATGTGTAGGGTAATTCTACTCATGTGGCTTAAGTTGTCTAGAGGCATATGCCACCACCTTACCCTATTGCATCAAAACACACCCAAGACCTTGATGCGATGCATCTGTGTAGATAACAAATTCCTCACCACTGACAGGAATGGTAAGAATTGGTGATGAGGTCAATCTAGTCTTCAAGTCCTCAAATGCCTATTCGCAACAGTGATCCCAAACAAACTTCACATCCTTCTGGATCAAACGAATCAAAGGTGCAGCAATCTTGGAGAAACCCTCAATGAAGCGCTTATAGTATCCTGCCAAACCCAAGAAGCTACGAATCTCAGTGACAGTAGTAGGTCGTTTCCAACTCAACACAACCTCCGCCTTAGCAGAATCCATTGAGACTTCATCCCTAAAGATCACATGTCCCAAAAACTTTATATGCTCTTACCAAAACTCACACTTCTCAAACTTAGCATAGAGTTGATGCTCATGCAAAGTCTAAAGTGTAATACTCAAATGCCGCTTATGCTCCTCTTTACTCTTGGAATATATTAGAATGTCATCCACAAATACCACAAAAATTGATCGAAATAAGGTCTAAACACCCGATTCATTAGATCTATAAAAGCTGTTGGAGCATTAGTCAACCCAAAAGGCATGACTACGAACTCGTAGAGACCATAATAAGTCTTGAAGGCAGTCTTAGGAATATCCTCCTATTTGATCCGCAACTGATGATAACCAGTTCTCAAGTCAATCTTAGAGAACAATTGTGCCCCTGCGAGCTGGTCAAACAAATCATCAATACGTGGCAAATGATACTTATTCTTAATCATCACCTTATTCAGTGCACGATAATCGACACACAAGCCGAGTGACCCATCCTTTTTCTTGATAAACAGAACAGGTGCTCCCCAAGGTGATGTACTAGGACGAATAAACCCACGATCTTACAAATCTTGGATCTGACTCTTCAATTTCATCAGCTTAACTGGTGTCATCCTATAGGGTGCCCTAGAGATAGGTGATGTGCTAGGAATAAGATCAATACAAAAATCTACTACCCTCCTAAGAGGTAAACTCGGAATATCCTGGAACACATCAACAAACTCTAAAACAATAGAAATTCGCTCCACAGTCATATGCTGCGCACCCACCTCAACATGGCCAAGAAACCCCATAGTCATAGTACCCTCAAACTCTTCACATCTAAACTGATAGGGTAACTGTCCTAGAAGTGAGAAGATAATTATCTTCTCATGGCAGTTCAACTGGGCATGATATCTCGCCAACTAATCCATACCCAATATAACATCAAACTCTCTCATCTACAGTACAATCAAATCAACAGGAAGTTCCAACTCCCTAATCCTAATAGAGGAAGCTCAACACACCCTATCAAGTGTCGTTGCGCTTTCAAATGGAGTTGTAATAGGTAAGACATCACTCATAAGTTCAGGTTCTAATCCAAGTGTGTTCACAAATGACAAGGCAATGAAAGAATATGAAGAACCTGAATCAAATAACACTTTAGCTATACTGCCATAAATAGTAAGTGTACCTTCCATAGCGGATGGCGTAACATCTTGCCTAGCCTCTAGAACAACAGCATAAACTCTCACGCCTCCATATTATTGTGGTGCCTGAACCCTCTGTTGGCCCTCTCTACGTGGTTCGGTACAATAACAAGCCATATGTCCCTTCTCTTGGCAATTGTAGCAATGCCCAAGAAACTGACGTGGCTGTGTATTCTGAGGTGTAGCTGGCACTAAAGCCATGAACTATTCACCTCCACTAACTCTCTATCATTTCCCTGCTCACCAATCCTGCCTATTTCTCTGCCATGTCTGACTTTACCTGTCTCTTTTAGGTTGTTGTTGCTACTATCCCCTCTAATTCAATTGAGAATTTGAAATAATCTTCCCCTTGCCTTTCTATTCTGCCTTCTGCTCCCTCTATCTCTGATACTCTATGTTATGCTCCTCATGCCTCATGGCACATTGTACAACATCCGAGTATCTTGTCAATCCCTGACCGATAACCATCCTCTTGATGTTAGAAGCTAAACCCCGCACAAACTTTGAAATCTTGTCCTCCTCATTTGGTATGATATAGGAAGCAAATCGTGAGAGTTCAATGAACTTGGCCTCATACTGAATAACAGTCATAGTGCCCTGCTCCAACTGTATGAACTCAACAACCTTTCTCTCCTTCAATGCACGTGAAAAATATTTGTTATTGAACCGATTCTTGAACACGTCCTAGTTTATCTTTGTGATGTCAATATCTCGGGTCATAGACCGCCACCATTGGTACGCCTCACCAGACAAGAGAAAAGCTGCAATCTTCCTTTTCTGCACCTCAATGCACTCCATAATCTCAAAACATTTCTCCATATCTCTTAGCATCTAGTGGATTGGCAACACTTGTAAATTCCACAACACCTAAACTCTTTATCACTTTGACAAGAGTATATGTGGGACCCTACCCCGCTTCGGGATTTTGCATCTGCAATGCCTCCTCCATTTGAGCAACTCCACGTCCTGCTCCACCACGGCCGACACCACCACGATCGGTGCCATCGCGTCCAACACGTCCCCTACATCTACCAGCTCCAGACATCCTATTGTCATTAATGAATAACATTATCATTAATCCCACGATAAGTCATAATTAAAACTGGAGTATGGTAAGAAAACACTTAACCTATCCTTTAGCTGGGTAATCTTAAACCTAGGCTCTAATACCAAACTGTCACATCCCAAAATTTAAATAATAGAAATACTAGTTTTATACTTAAATAAAATGAGTGACTTGCAACAACATCCACCTCAAACAAAATAATATAACTTTCCCAAAAATAATTTTATTGAATAACATAAATAACTATAGAACAAATGTATCATCATCTAATATAATCCATAAAAATCCTCGACATTATTACATAAGTTCATATCAATTTTATTGAACAACAAATAAGTAAGAAAATAGCAAAATCATCTTCATCTGGCTCACATGACTCCATCACGTCCCAATCAATGCGTACCTAAAAATTGTTAAGGAGTGAGCTCACAAGCTCAACAAGGGATTGCTAAACACATTCCATGCTCAGTAAATCAACTCACCTTATATTTTCATATATAAAAGTAACTCGTCAAAATGCATTAATTACATGTATTCATCTCAGGTCATAAATTCTCATATATCATAATTACCAAAACATAACACAATTTCCACAATTTCACACCATAAACTTGTTAACTATCTTGATTAACTTGTATTAAATTTCACTTATCTCACATGAGCCCCAGGCTCCCCTCCAATCGATGGTGTGCATCGCATAGTCCCGGACTACCGAAAACACACATGTGGCTGGGTTATACATTTACTCACCCAGATGGTCTCGAACCACGTCCACATAATAAGAGCATGCTAAGCCCAATGGCCATAACAAAATGGTAGTGTATTCCTAATAGACAGGTCTCTGACCATGCCTAACAAAGTCATCATAGGAATAGTCCCAAACTACTTCTTGACTACTCACCATTATCCATTACTTACCTTAATCTAATTTCACATATTTCAGCAAATTTGAGTTAATTAAACTGAAATACATTATTATGAAATTTTTCATAATTTTAGAAATATTTTTACTACTTTCCTCTAATTTTCATTAATTAAAATTTAGTTAAAACTTTTGACTTGCATAAAAGAAACCAAAAATAAGTCTCTTTTCTATACAATAAAATGTCCATAATATTATACGAGAACTATCTGGATATATTTATACACTAACAGAATATCAGAGTGGTTTACAAATTCTTTATAAGTGACCACTTCTGTTACATTAGACCTTCAAAGTTCACATCGCTCTGCTAGTTTGACCTTCAAAACTCAAATCAAATATCAAATATTGATATATAAGATTTACTTAATTTATAAATTTAGGACATGTATCAGATTGAATTAATCTAAATTTCAAGTCATGGTAGGGTGTGATTTTAAACTGCGCATCCACCACCTTGTATCTTGTATCCTAAATATAGTTATGTATGTATACAGTCACTCAATTACACCACACATCACCCCATTGTTTCCTAGTATACACATCAGTCACGTTGTAACCTAAATATAACTCTTGTAACCTAAATATAATTATATACCGCAACTACAAATTGCCCCAGTGTAACCTAATCGCAGGCCATTCTATTTGTTAAATCTTTCAGATTCCGCTAAACAACACATTAGTTCAACTCATATCACATTAAATATTTACATATATAAAACAGATTACCTGAAGCCTTAACATTTATATTCTAATTATACTTCAGCATAACCTAATTTCAGGTCATTCTAATGCACTGTTCCAAGAAGCCTTTCTTTTTATAATTGTATACCTAAATAATTATATATTGATGAACCTAGAGGGGGAGGGGGTGAATAGGTTCTTCTCTTTTTCTTCCTAATATTTGCAAGTTTGGCTGGAACATGCAATCACACAATTTGATGGACACACAGATTTATAGAGGAAACCCCAAGGTGGGGAAAAACCTCTTCGAACTGAGCTCCACTATGTCTGAAAGGGTAGTACAGTGAATCTCTCAATCACTCTCTCACTCACCCAACTCACAACATATTTCGCTCCAGCTCTCACCCAGTTCACAGCCTCCCTAGGCCTGAACCACTCTCACCAAGTCTCACAACAGCTTTTCCGCTCTCAATCCCAACTTGGACTTCCCAAAGCCCAAGTTATCTCACCTCAATCTCACCACAATCACTTACACTCCCCCTGTCCAAAGTATCCCAATACTTGGACTGTACATAGTGATAGTGGAGTCAGTTCGATGTCTTGAGCAGCGGCAACGTCTTCAAGCTTTGTAACTTGGTCTTCAAAAATGGTCTTCAAGTATGATATGGTCTTCAAAGATCAATCTTCAAGTCTTCAACCTCTGATAGGTAGTCTTCAAGGTCCGGTATGACAAATGACCCAGTCACTTGTCTTCTTGGCAGATCACGACACTTGAAACTTCTTCAATAATGTGCTTCAATAAGAACACCCTCAAGGTGTGGCTACAACGAACTTGTAGAAGTTGCTCCCTTTCAATGAATCGCAATCTCAGCTTCTTCAAAACTCTGCATTATCTTGATATTCTTCATGATCAAATACTCTTGCTATTCTTGAATTTTGAACCTGTTCCAATGATTTAAACACAACTGCAACTAGGGTAGACGTTAGTAGCATAAGCAGTTTAAGATATAAATAGCAATTTAAGAGTGACACATTAGCAATTCCAAATTAGTAAAACAGAATTCCAAATCAGCAAAACAGAATTCCAAATCAGCAAAACAGAATTCCAAGTGCACAGAGTTAATTCCAAATTAACAGAACGAATTCCAAATCAGCAGATTCAATTCCAGATTAGCTGAACGAATTCCAAATCAGTAGATTCAATTCCAGATTAGCTGAACGAATTCCAAATCAGCAGATTCAATTCCAGATTTCATAACCAGCAACAATCAGCAACAGTAAATTAGGAGATCTAAGTATCAAATTTCAGCTCCAGCATTTTCAGCATTTATGTTAAACTTTCAGCATAAATTAGTCTCACAAACCAGCTGGAATGAGCAGAAATTTATCATGAATCTAATTTGCAAACCAGCAGGAATTAACAAAAAAAAAATCAGCATGACTTAAACTTGTAAACCAGCATTATAACTCAGCAAATTCAGCATTATGAAAATTTCCAGCAATTATATAAAGATTTCCAGCATTAACTCAGACCAAAAAAAAATCCAGCAATTAACTCAAGCATATAAAGATTTCCAGCAAGCATATAAAGATTTTCAGCAATTAAATTTTCAATGCAGCCTCCAATTAAAATTCTAAGAAGCACTAATAGATCAAGAATGATGTATCTCACTTGCTTAGATAGTCAATATTTGTGCAGAGACTAATTAGAACAGTTTGACCGTGCAAATCTCATAAATATATTTTTAAAGCAGATTTTCATACACTAGACTTCTAGTTTTGCAAAACAGAGAGAGACAGTAAAACATCCTTACTAAATGCAATTGGCGCTATAGACGAATCAGGATATATATATCATTCCTAGCACAATATCCATTGATGTTCAATCAAGCATTTCAGCACCTCAAAATTTATGCTTGCAGAAAGCACACACCACACAGGGAGAAACAGATGATAGTTCTTAATCAATAATATTTCAAAGCAAATCAGAATACCCATGTAGTTGATTCATACGAGATTGAGCTTGAAGAAGTTATACTCACAGACCAAGCATTTTCGTTTCATCGAGCTTGGAGAAGAGGAACAGTAGATGACTCGAGCTTGGAGAAGAACTAAGGATGCGAAGCTTTGAAACTCTTAGACCAGCAGCCATGGATGACGGACTGAGGAGATCACTGAAGAAGGTGACATATTTCTGGCCGGCGACGAAACTTACTGATCTAGAAGAGCCGTTTCAGACCAGCAGCGAAGATTGCTCTAGCGATCTACGATTTCAGCGGGAATGATTTGTTCTCATCATTTTTGCTCTCTTCTTGGATCTACCCCTCATATCAGCGCCTCTTTCCCTCTCTGTATCTCTATTTCTATCCTCAATCTATCACCCAGTGCCGAGCCTCATTTTTCTTCCATTTTCCTTTCTTTGTGACTATCATTGTAGCGCCGAAAATGATACTGGATGCACACTACCAAATGAATTTTAATTATCTATTTATAGGACCACCTTTAGGGTTTCATTTGACCTAACAAATTAAGTTACAAAAATACCCTCTTTTATATTTAAAAGGAACAAACTAATTTGTCCTCCACTTTGTTGCCCTAGGGATAATTCTCAAAATGCCATTCCAATTTAAATACTCAATATGTCCCTGCAATTTCAATGCCCAGCATGACCCTGCAATTAGGTTAGTGCATATCAAATAATAACAGGATAATTAAATAAATCATGAATAGTAAACCCAAAATTTATCATTCAGAGTAAAATGACACTAATGCCCTTAGATCCTTTTGACATTAAAACTTGGGCAAACATGCTAATGGGCTTTCTAGACCATCATATATATATATATATATATATATGTAATCAAATAATTATACTGTCACTGCCCTAAAGTAAATATATAGAACATTGGTTCCACTATACAGAACACTTGTTCCACCATTTTACTGTTACCAGCTACCCCAAGTTAAGTTAAAACTATCTTTAAGGCATTAAAGACCAAACAAACATAGTCCTATTTATCTACCAATAAATCTAACCCTAAAGTCGTTACTGTAGTCTAAGTCATCAAACCCGATCTAACAATCAATCAAACCTGATCTAACAATCAACACATTTTCTTTCAAGTTCACTCAATATCTTTTGTCTATAATTTACTATGTACTGCATTTCAATCTTATTAATTCATATGTTTTGCAAATTTGTGATATTCATGTCCATCATCTCATGTATATACATTACACTCAAACCAGAAGCCTTCAAGAATTTATATGCATTTCCTGATATATATAAATATAAATATATATATATATGTATATATATATATATACCCACCCTAATGGTAACAGTAACGATATTTATACATTTCATATATAATCATACAAATCTTTAAAAGAACAACTTTGATTCTCATTATACAAAAAGTCAAACATAGGTCCCAAGTAGAATCATTAAACGAAAACCAACAAAAAAGAACAATTAACCCAAACTTTACATTCCTAAGATATTACACATCTACATAAATGTATCATTCTGATCATTTTTCTAAACCTACCATCATTAAAAGTCAAGTCTTAGTTATATACAAATATATAAAATGAATCAACTTTTCTGTTATCGCTATTCCAATTACCGACTCTCTTTACGCAACTCTTCGATCACCGTCTCTGTAGAGACCGGAACCAAATTTGACCGGTTTTCAAAAACTTTCATCATTTTCGCTCTAAATGCGTTTCGAATGATGTTTTGGATGTTTCGAGAGTGAAAAACATGTTTAAAAATATGTTATGAGATTTTTGAAAGTTTTTAGAAAATTTGGAGAAGTTTGACTTTTTGGTCAAAAAGGGGCCCGGGATGCGGTCCACGTGGGTCCGGAAATCTGAAAAATTTCTGAAAAATAATTATTTTTGATTTTGAGTTTAACGAAATGTTTAATGAGTTAAGGAAGCGATTTCGAGGCCGTAGGAGTTTTTGAAATCGAAAAAGGAGCCCGGGAAGGTACGTTAAGTGACTTGGGGGCGTTTTGGTCATTTGGCACCCCAGATATTATAAATATCTAGGGCTGAGATATCTCAGCCATTTCTTACGGTTCTCTCTCTCTCTAAATCTCTCCCACTTCATCCCTCCACCTTCTCTCTACATTTCGGGTGCATTCGGCTTGGATTCGTGATTCGCCGAAGAAGGAAAGTGTGTAGGGGACGGCTAGGGCTTCGGTTTGAACCGAACAAACTCGTGTTTCAGCAAGATGGAACCTGCTGGAAATTTTGATAAGTGCTTGGAAGGTCTTCAATCTTGAGGTAGGGGTGTTTCTTCTCTTCTAGTTGTCGATTCTAGGGTTTTGGGTGGTTAGGAGAGGTTTTCGGTTGAGTTTGTATGTGAGAGAGATGGGCAAGGGGCTGAATTTTTATATTTCCTCTTCCCTTGTGATTATGCATGCTAGATAGATCCATCTTGAAAAATATATGATGTGTGGGTTGAATATGTGCAAAGTGTGCAAAATGAGAGCATGATTAGCTATATTGTGTATTATATGCATATGTAGGTTATGTGTATTTTGGGGTGCAATCATATGATTATATGTTGGTTGTGTGTGTGTATAAATGTTGAATGCATGCTAGGTTATTTTATAGCAAGTGCGTGCATTGTTGAAGCATGATCAAAATATGTTAGGTTGTGGTTTGTAGGCATATGAGAGTGATATACATGCCTTATAACATATATGTGACCATGTGTTGTTTTGAATGTTAGAATGCATGCTAGGCTTGTTATGGCAATGATATGCATTGAAAAACATGATATATGAATGAGTGCATTCATACTTGAATTGTATGTTGTCGTGTGCATGAAAGCATTTTACATACCATGTAGTGAGGGACATGTAGGTCGATGTCGGGTCGGCACCTAGGAGGGGAGGGGTATCTCTACTGAGCTGCAGTGTTGCTCACCCCGCTCCCCCAAACATTTTTTTTAGGTAAGAAGCCGAGAATGGATGAAAAGAGCTTGCTTCCTTACTTGGAGCATTTTGGTGCATTTTGGGGATCTTTTGAGATATATGTATGGACTATGTTTTTGGCTATCCATGCTGGCATGTGCATGTAGATTATGTTGATTTATAGTTACATTCACGGTATATGTAACTTGTATATTCATTTGAATCCTTATGTGTTTGGTTTCATGGATTTTATATGAATTTGGAGCTTAAATGGATGAATGTATCCTTTTTGTCTTTTATATCTTGAACTCTTGGATATGAAGGTTTTGAAGAGTGGATTTATATTGGAATCACGGTTGTAGGATTTCGATGTGTGAGTTAGGTTGTATGTATGAGTTGATGATTATAATCTTTGGAAAATGAGGATGGATTATGCACTTGAATTTTATGTGCATTGAGAATTTAGGATGAGTTTTTTATGATTATACAAGATTTGAGATTCAAATGTGTAGGTTGATGTGTGAGTATGATATTATATCATTGGGGGATGATTTATATGTTTTATGAATGATCCAAGGTGGTTTGGTTGAGATTTGAGTTCAAATGGATCTTGTATAGGTGTTTTGGAGTTGCTGGGAAGTGCATTTCGATCAATCGAAATGTCCATTTCGATCAATCAAAATGTCCATTTCGATTGATCGAAACTCCCATTTCGATTGATCGAAATGGTTGCGAAATCTAAGTGTTTTTGAGGTCCAGAATGGAGTAATTTTGATCAATCGAAGTCCCCATTTCGATTGATCGAAATAATGCAGGTCCAAGGTACCGAGAGAGTGTTTTTTTCGATTGATGGGGTCAAAATCTCGATTGATCGAGATTACTATTCACAGCTTTTTTCAAAACTTCATTTCGACGTAATTTCCTCGTTCTAGATCGGAATTGAGTGTGGTTTTTTTTGAAATTGAGTATTTTTGGATTCTCTATCCAATGGTGTAAGCCTCAGTTTCAGATTACAAACACAGAAAGTTTTGAGGCTCGAAAGTGAGTGATTCTCAAAGGTGTGGCCAAGTAAATTGCCACTAAGGTGTATGATTTGATCTAGGGCCCATGGGAATTGGTTGAGGTAGTGTTGTGTGAATTTATATGCAATAATTAAGTTAAGCTTCTGCTGTAAATGAGGATAATGAGGGTCTATTGGGCTAAATAGACAGTTTAACCTCCGGTTCTCCGAGAATTAGAAATCGGGGCATTATAGCTTGGTATTAAACCTTGATACTATCGCACGAGTGTGCTTGAGATAGTTCATGGGGTTGAGTGAATGGGTTCACACTCGGGATTCGGGGTCGATCCGGGGAAATCTCGGCGGTCCGGATTCCGGGGCGTGACAGTCTCTCCTTCCTCAGCTATATACAAATATATAAAATGAATGGACTTACTTGTTATCGCTATTCCAATCATTGGCTCTCTCTACGCAACTCTTTGATCACTGTCTCTCCTTCCGGCTATTGTAGAGGTTCAACGTATACATGTAATCTATTTGTTTTGGAAAAAATATTAAATATATTAAATACAATATTATATCAAACTTTTACATAAGTGACGTACATCATACTTAAGAAATATAAGGGGTTTTTTGAACTTTAAAGGACTCCTATTTTATCTGCATCACTAATTATTTCAAAAATTAAAATAATATAACTATATACGTACATTATACACTATATATGTTTCATTTTTTTTCAGGATATTACAATACTCATAATAATAATAAATTTATCTTGAAAAGCTTTATGTTATTAATACCATGCGCCTCCAACGCTATGATTATATAATGAAAAATAATCATTATATGCAATAATATAAGTATATCCTGCTCAATAATATTTTTAGAAATGTTAAAATGCTTTTTGGGACGCCATCAATCTAAGCGCTCATTATGAGCCATCACATAGATTAAAAAAAAAAAAATCTATGAACAATAATTAAATATACACTTAAAAAATGAATTTGGTAGTAATAATAATTTACAATTTTTGTGGATAATAAATATATATTGTTATATTGTGACCCAAATCATAATTCTCCCGAGAAAAATATACCTAAATCAATTATAATAATATTCTTTACTTATTATTATAAATTGATTATAATTTATAATTATATATAAATAATATATTTATACACTATTAATATATAATTTTTATATTAAAATAAGATTATTTCAAATCTATAAGTTTTTAAAATTATTATTTAAGAATTTAACAAAAATCATTCAGGAGTACTTTAAAAATGATTTTAAAGTGAAATCAATTCTGAAATTGTGGCCAAATTGTGAGTAATATAAATTACTAATAATTTTTGTTAAATTTAAAACAAATAGTCATGTTCACACTTAGGATTAAGGACAGTTTTAAATATAATAAATTTAAATGATTCCGCACTTCTAATCATTTATTTATAAAGATTATGTTATATAATTTTAACATAATAGTCATATTATGTTTCACCAAAATATTTAAAATATTTGATGCAATTATAATTTAATAATGAAATTTTGAATTTAGGAGGAGTGTTATGTTGATAAATGGAACTCACTTGCTCAGTTAAAAACAAATATTTATTACCAAATTTGTAATAAAATTTGAACCATATTCTAAATCAATAATATTTTAGTAAGATTATATATAATTATAAATCCAATTGTTTGATCCACTATATACAATTACAACCTTAAGGAGTGGTAGGATCAAATATAGATATTATAAATTTTAAAATTGTAATTTTTGATATTATAACTAAATTTAATAATTATTTAGTTATGATTAAATAGTTAGAAAGTTTATGTCGTAAGACGGTGTAGGATTGATGTAATTATTTATATTAAATTTATTGCATTTGTTCTTTTGAAATTTTTTGCTGTTCGAACATAATATATTAAATATAGTAATAGTTATTACTATATATTAATTTTATTATAGTAATAATTACTATATAATAATCTATGACCCATGCATAAAAATATGATCAATTAAAATATAAGAATAAATTTAATATAAATAATTACATCAATTCAATAAATATATTTTACAGCTACTATATCTTGGTTCACTATATATAAATGTATATAGGTTAAAAATAATGTTTTTAAACAAATATTTAATACCAAACGTATGAACTTATGAGCCACTGTTATTTAAACACAAATAATTTATGTATTCAATTTAATCTAATCATAATTTTCAAAGATTCCTAATTAGGGACAGTTTTAATTAAATAAGTTAAACTTTAATAATCAATTTAAATTATTTAATTACCCACAATATAATTTTATACTGCTTGACATATAAGTAATATAATGTATGTTACGAGTACGTTACTCTTGTAATTATAGTTTCTTGAATGGGATAATATCTTTGACCTCCACTGAGGTTTATCGAAATTCCACATACCTCCCCTCTTGTTTGCATAATCCCACTTACCTCCTCTGTCAGTGACGGCCGTCCAAAAAACTAACAGTAGTGGGTGATTTTACTGTAATGCCCTTTTATTATATGTATTATTATATATTAAATTATGTCCAGAAAGAAATGGCTGAAGTACCCTTATCATGTATATTTTAATTTGATAGACAATTATGCATTGGGCGGCAGACATGACCCTAGAGTCATGATGTTGAGTCCTCTTATCTTGTGCCATAATAAGACAAGGGGAGCAAATGTAAGATCCTTGTCACCAACTCCATTGTTGACTGCTTTACTAAAATTTTGGTAGCCTTTACTAAATGCTAGTGTGTGTATATATACACATGTATGTATGTATATGTTATGTGGGTTCAATCAGGTAGTTTCTCTCTATGGCTTTAATCGGGTCTTTAATGGGTAGCGACGGCGGCGTGCTGGTGACAGTGGTGGAGGATTGTAGGGATGGTGGGTAGGTTTGGATAGTTTTGAAGATTTGATGTGTATGTATTATGTATAAAGATAACTTTAAATCTCTAATATTATACAAGCAAAGAGGGGAGAAAGAGAGATACAGATACTCTATCTTTAGTTTGATAATGATAATTTCAAATTCCTAATATTATGCAAGCAAATGGGGGAAGAAAGAGAGAAAGACAACTGCTACTACCATGGCTGACTGGAACGAAGAGAGAGAGAGAGAGATCCGCAGCTTTTAAGGGTATATGTGTAATAAAGGCTGGCTGGAACGAAGAGAGAGAGAGAGAGATCTCTAGCTTTTAAGGGTATATGTGTAATAAAGGCTAAGGGTATTGTGGTAATTATGTATAATGGTATACAAGTAATTTTTAGTTGGTCAAAAGGTTAAAAGAGTCATTTAATGGGTTAGAGAGGCAAAATAGACCTTTCAGAGCTGACGCCAGCAGATTCCCTTTAACTGCGTCAGCTGCTGTAACGGGAGGGGGGTGTCCGATACACAGATCAAAATCTCAGGGGAGGTCAGTGGGATTATGCAAACAAGAGAGGAGGTATGTGGGATTTCGATAAACCTCAGGAGAGGTCAAAGATATTATCCCTTCTTGAATTCATGAGTATCCGAGTTTCTTGTCTCAATAAGCATTAAGTAATATAATGTATGTTACGAGTATGTTACTCTTGTAATTATAGTTTCTTAAATTCATGAGTAACCGGGTCTCTTACCTTAGTAATCATTGAGTGTTCTTAATTTATAGTAAAAATTATATGCTAAAAGACATATTTTTACACATAAGAGTACAGTAATTATTGTAGTTAATATTTTTATGTACAATAAGCCAACTCAACGTATAACAAATATTTATCAAAATAAATATTAGTAAAAATGAAATGTTCTGCCGAATTAAATTTGTTATAATTTAAAAGTTGAAATTATTTCAATATATAATGAATTATAATATTTTTAAATTATATTATATATATATATATATATAATTTTTGACTTTGTTGTATTTGTTTAAATATTATATAAGTTTCTCAGTTTATTAATTATATTTAGAAGCTGTATATTTGTTGTGTATACTACAGAAAACGAGTATACTATTAATTTTTTTAATTATGTTAAAGACGAGTATAGAACCTTGGGTTACTATACAACATAAAAATAGCAATATAATTTAGAAAAGCCATGTATATTGCTTTATGATGGTATTAAATTAGTAATTTTCTAATTATGTTTCAACATTAACGGAACAGGATTATTCTTAATATATAATTGTTTTTAATAATTATCAATAATAATTAAATTAGATAAAATATTTTAATATTAATTTTAAAATTAATTGTATGAAATTAATTTAAAAAATATATATATATATATTTTATGTATACTGAAATATTCATTAATTTTAATGTATATTACTATATACATATAAATTATAAGGTTCATATAGTATTTTAGTATAAAATTCAATTGTTATAATGCAGTATAACAAAAATTATAATATACTTATCATATTTACAAATATATATATATGATAAAATTTCCTACGTATGATTAAATCAGTGTAAATAAAACAAAGAAATAATTTTTCAAGGCTAAATACGGTTGATCTACAAGCTCTCGTGTGAACAGTATGGCATTGTATTTACACATATCTATTTTTATTGATTTATAGAAAGATAATAAGCATAATATAATACCTTACAAATATCATAAACTAAATATTATAGAGTAACATGAGGGGTTAATAGTATATGTATTCATAATGATAGGCTTAATTAAAAATTCATAATATTTAGAATGCTAAGGAATTGATAATGATTCATTGATTAGTAACCATCTAGGAAGCATGGACACGGACACGGGACACGGGTACGACACGACACGGATACGGCGATACGGGAAATTTTAAAAAAATAGGACACGGACACGGCGAGGATACGGCTATAAAATAATAATATAATATATTAATATATATTAATTATTCAATAAAAAAATACTACATTACATAAATACTTCAATTAATCATCAAACAATTAAAAACCAAACAAACTTATAAATAAAAATAGACAAATAGATTAAAATAAATTAAAGAACCAGACTTATTTAGTCTTCTATATATATTTAACTTAAGTTTTAATCATAACTTAGTATCATATAATTTCTATCTGAAATATTTGAATATACATCACTGCTATGAAGTGTCCAATACGTCTTCGAGGAATGTCCAAGAAGTGTCCGAGAAGTGTCCAAGGAGTGTCCGAGAAGTGTCCTAAAAAGCAAAATGTCAGGACACGGGTATGAAGTGTCCGACACGTGTCCGCGGAGTGTCCGAGTGTCTGACACGGTGTCCGAGTGTCCGACACGGGTACGGCACCCTCGGTGAAGTGTCCGTGCTTTCTAGGTAACCATTGTTAAAGAAATTGATATTTTAACCTATTAGTATTTTGTATTTCTCGCAAAGAAATCCTAACCCTTCATAGCACTTCTGAATATAAATATTATGACATGTCAGGATTGCTATACGGAATTGAAAGCCAGTTAATAAACAGTCTCAATACTTATTTTAAATATAATAAACATTAGTTATATTATTTTTAAATAGGCTTATATTTAATATTAATTAAATATTAATAGAAATTAATATTTTAGTCAGCCATTGGTGGCGCGCAGCGTGCCCTACTGCACGCACATTAAACGTTTATTGATTAAGTTTATGAATATTAGTAACAATATTTATTACAACTTCATTGTCATGTTCAACGACAATTCTTATTAAAATTAACTATAATATTAATGAGTCTAATATTCATTAAAATAAAATATTATTTTAATATAAATACTTTATGATTATTTATTATTTTAAATTAGTTATTATTTTTAAATAATTATTTAAATAATTTATTATTTAAAGGAAGGCTGTGGACGACTGTATTATATAATTTTTTGCCATGTTTAAATGTCCCATAATATTAAAAGTCTTGTCTTTTAAGACTTTCATTTATTATATAAACAATAAGTAATGTGAACAGATTTTAATTAATTTTAAAATATTTGAGAAATTTTAATAGATTTAATTATGTTTTTACAAAATGACTTATATCATGCTTCTTAATATAACTTAAATATATTGGGCTCTGTTCATATTAGACCTCCACAACCACCACGATGTGAGAAATTACAGCTGCGGTAAATCTTCAACTGCGACCATATGTGTGCTCTTAAACGAACAAAGAGAGTTAGTTGCATTTAACTAAGAATTGCAATTCTTATTAACACACTTAGCTATCATAAGTTTATAAATTTTAATAAACCAATAATTTAAATATTTATTGGTTTATAAATTATTGTATACATATGTTAAACAAATTGAACACAGTTTACACCTAGTATATCCAGAAAACACATATATCTTTAAAACATTAATAAAAAAATATTAGTTTTTATTGTAAATAAAAATATATGTGCACATAAATATTTTAATAATACTTATGGTAACTGACATCAGACAGGTATTAATTAAACATATGAATATGATGCATATAATTGTATAAACATATTTTGGGAAGTACTCGTTAATTTGAATACAATTAATATGTATAAATTTCCTATTCAGAATTCCAAAATTATATTATTTTTTATTACATGTTTGATATTATTAATTATTTTTAAAATATTTTTAGTATTAATATAAAAAGCATAACATTTGTACATTTTATTTTACAAATATATGATCCATTGTCTGGCACAATGGACCTTGTTTTAATTAGCATAATATGAATTAATTGTCGGTTTAATCCAAATACCAAATTTCACATACCCAATATGAATTTTATTTTTATATAATAAAAAAATGTGCTAATTTTAAATTATTATGTTATTTTTTATTTAAATCAAAAATATTAAATGATAATTTTGTATTAAACTTAATATATTAATTATAATATGAATAATGTAATAATTAAAATCATTTAATAGTGGTAGCATAATATTTGCTTCAATAATGTTTCCAAACATTATTAGTTTGGCCCTGGGTGTAATAAAATTATATATTGTAATATACCTAATATATGAATACACACGTATATTAGGTATATTACAATTGTTGAGTTCACATATTAAACTCATATAATAATCCCATGATTATCGAATGCATATCCTATTCCCATGTAAATAATTTATTAAATATTTAAAAACTTATTTAAAATATGAGTTAATAAGCATATATCTCAAGTTATATAATTGATGGAACCTTGGCTAATTAAGTAAATTAATTACATCCAGGGCCAAAATATTGGGTCATCAGCTTAAGATGTAATTATAAATATTAACATTTTATAAAATCATATATAATTTGGCGGTGTGTAAATATAATAATTTTTAATATATGTTAATTAAGCTTTATAAAAACAAATATTGATATATAATAATATTATTACTAAATAAGTAGTACATGTGTAAATTCCCTTGTGCAAGTTTGAGGATTTTGAACTCCTACTGATCATAAATTGTTATAAATTTATAAAAAAAATCATGATAAGGTCTTTTAAATTTTTAGTTTTTTTACACGATGGGGTAATTAGCTCGAGCTGCTCACGTGGTATCATAAAAAGTTTTAACTCATAAAATTATAATTATTAAATTAATTTTTCATATATTTTTAAACATATGTTATCAATATATTTTAAAAATTCAAAATTACTTGCAACTATTTTGAGTCCATATTAAAAAATAATATTCTTTTGTAGGTTTTTTAATTGGGAAAAGCTAGGGTATTGTTATTCTTAATTATAACAATATAATTAATTATATTATTTATTAACTTTCAGATTTGTCATCAAAAATATCTTGCAACGCACGGGGGCCATATGAATATTTTTTTTATATAAAGTTCATAAAATATTATTGATGTCATATATATATATTTAAATAATATTAAATTCTACATGTACACCAAACTTTGTATGAAATCAGCTATACCACAATCTCAACCCACACTGATGGTGTCACCATAACCACAGTTGACACCAAACTTTCGAATATTATATATTAAATATTTTGTATACTGTAAAATAATTTATAATGTTTTAGTTCGTAATAGTATGTTATTTAATAATATCATATTATTATATAAAATTGTATAATAAATAATATAATTAATTATTCTATGACTTATGTAATATAACAATATAAAACGACATTAAACAATTTTCACAAAAAGTAGGTGCTTCTTTAAGAGAGTACAAGCGCACAAATATATTACGTAATATGAAAATAAAACTCAGGGAAAATTACCATGACCTCCCTTGAGGTTTCTTTTTATTACCCTCAGATTAAATCTTGTGCATTATTTCTCTAACACCCCTGTCAGTCATAACGTTCTGTTAATAGAGAAACAGATGTAGTATTTTTACTGTTATGCCCCCACTTAAAGTCGGTTATCTCTTGCAAGATTCTAAGTCATTAAATTTTATCAAAATACCCAAAATGTCCTGATTAAACCTGATGAGGCCCATCTGACACAACCTTATCACTTTGTTGGCTTCCTTACACAAAACCACCATTTCATATTGGCTCTTGCTCGTTTTCTCTCTTTTCTCCTGTGTATTCTCTCTCTGTATTCATAAACCCAACTCTCTTCTGTGTTCTCCTTCATTCCATTACATATTCAGACACTTAAAAAAATACAGAAGCTACGTGACTGTGAAATAGGCGTCTAATCATGAAGGTGGAAGTGAGCGAGAAGGAGGTGGTGAGGGCTAAGGTTGAGTGAAGCATGCTTGCGAACCAGGTAAGTCATGTTCTCTCTCTTTCTGCACTCAGCATGCATCTTCTCAACTCATTCATCTTAGGATTTGTTTTCATTGATTCATATTAGGGTTTCTTTTCATCTCTCTACACCATGTATGCATCTACGGTTTATTTTCTTCTTTTCGATCTACTATTGTTTCTGCAATATCACATGACGAATATATATATATATATATGCGAATGTGTACATCCAACATCTTCACATCTTCTTTCCACGATTTTCAAGTTTTTTTTTTCATTTTATCACATGACGGAGAGAGATGATGTTTTATTCTCTCACGCTTGTTTAAAGAATCTGACATGACATGGCATGACCATATCAGATTCAGTGATAATTTCGAATATAAAGTTTCTGCGTTTCTATCATTATTCTTATTCGTAATGATAGGCTTAATTAAAAATTTATAATATTTAGAATGTTAAGGAATTGATAATGATTCACCTATTAGTAACCATTGTTGAAGAAATTAATATTTTAACCTATCAATATTTTGAATGTCTAGCATATAAACAGTCAAACTGTCATATAATTTAATGCTTTGTGTGTCATAGCAAAGGAATCCTAACCCTTCATATCACTCTGAATACAAATATTATGGCATATCAGAATTGTCATACGTAATTGAAAGCTAGTTAATAAGCAGTCTTAATGCTTATTTTAAATATAATAAACATTAGTTATATTATTTTTAAATAGGCTTATATTTAATATTAATTAAATATTAATAGAAATTAATATTTTAGTCAGCTATTGGTGGTGTGCAGCGTGCCCCACCGTGCGCGCATTAAACGTTTATCGTTTAAGTTTATGAATATTAGTAACAATATTTATTACAACTTCATTGCCATGTTCACTGACAATTCTTATTAAAATTAACTATAATATTAATGAGTCTAATATTCATTAAAATAAAATATTATTTTAATATAAATAATTTATGATTATTTATTATTTTTAAATAATGTTTAGGCAGGGGTCCTGTTCGGCAAGAAGGTCATGAAAGACAGGAGAGTCCTACTCGACTGTATTATATAATTTTTTGTCATGTTTAAATGTCCCATAATATTAAAAGTCTTATCTTTTAGGACTTTCATTTATTATATAAACAATAAGTAATGTGAACAGATTTTAATTAATTTTAAAAAATTTGAGAAATTTTAATAGATTTAATTATGTTTTTACAAAATGACTTATATCATGCTTCTCAATATAACTTAAATATATTGGGCACTGTTCATATTAGACCTCCATAACCACCACGATGTGAGAAATTACAGCTGTTGTAAATCTTCAACTGCGACCATATGTGTGCTCTTAAACGAACAAAGAGAGTTAGTTGCATTTAACTAAGAATTGCAATTCTTATTAACAAACTTAGCTATCATAAGTTTATAAATTTTAATAAACCAATAATTTAAATATTTATTGGTTTATAAATTATTGTATGCATATGTTAAACAAATTGAACACAGTTTTGACCCAATATAGATATTTACACCTAGTGTCACACCCCCAAGTTGAGGTCGGGGTATATCTGTCCCTTCACTCAACCTGCGGGTTGACTTAATTCCACCGTCCACCAATAGTTTCTAATATCCTGGCACAACTTGTTCTCATATTGTTCTCATATAAAAGAGATTACCACCATAATCATTAATGCATATGAAATAACCAACTGATATCCAGAAAACTAAATACAACCAAAATCAGAGTTATCATCAAAACAATCCTTACAACAAATGTTGTCTCAAAACTAAAATAAAAGAATATAGCAACAAGGTTCCACCGAAACAATCCTCACGTGGAATCCTCCTCCTTTATGCTATAGATGCTGATTTCACACACCTGAAATGTGGGAGAAAAATAAGGGGTGAGCTTTAAAGCCCAGTAAGTAATGTTCTAACTAAACAACAATAACCACTATACTTCAGCAGCTAGTGCAGTAGATTAATTAACATAACTAATCGTTCGGTGCATTAACTTATAAAAAAGAGAGAGTATTATTAACATCCTTTAGTACTTAACCAAAAACTAACAGGTTATACAAGTTTCATTTCCTGCGCCAACGCAACTATTTAATCGAACCCACGTTGATTTAAACAATCTATATCCATGACATACTCTTCACAACATACCACTATATACCATATATCCTGTAGTGTGGAGAAACAACAATATCACTCATGCTCTACTAGAGAGATAACAAGTATGAAATTGTTCAGATCATAAACTAAATGATGTGGAGGGACGCACACACATTCCAAACCGAAAGAACACACACACCACACAACAGGCGTAGAATAGTGGGACACACACTCCCCATAGGAGGGACCCACACTCCATTGTGATAAAAATTTACGTGGAAGGACACACATTCTATGCCAGAGGAACCCGCAACTCTACGATGGAGGGACATATACACACTCCATGAAAATATGAATCATGTGAAGGGACACACACTCTGTACCAGAGGGACCTGCAACTCCACGCTGGAGGGACCTATACACACTCCAATAATTTCTATCATAACCATCAACCACACACTCACACCCACACCCCCCCCCCCACACACACACACACTCTCCTATACACGCGTGTCTTATACCATTTCAAATTCTATGTTTTATCTATGAACCTAATCTAGAGAGAGTATTGTACCTAAAAAAATGTGTCATCCTATCTATCTTAGCTACTGGTAAAATTTCAAAACCTAACTATTCATAGATAATCCGTACTCTCAGTTTTCATGCATAAAAACTTACTTTTCTAACTAGATGAACTAACTAATGTGACTAAATTTAGCCCAAACCTATACTCCAATCATATTCTACTCTCAACAGACTAATTTGATTTTTCAGAAATTTTTCGGCATTTATCGGTATTTTTTAAGCATTTTTTTTCTAATTTTCCACATTTTAAATCATTTAAAAAATATAAAAAATTATTTTTATATTTATGGTGGGTCCGAGACTGGGCCCATAGGTTGGGCTTGGTGAGTGGGACTGGACCAGCCTTTTTCAGTCCCAAATGTCACCAGAACATAGCCCATCCACCGGCAGCGCGCATGGGGCAACACACCCGCTACTGTTCATCATCCCCATCCTCATTCTCATGCATCTGTTACTGCCTAGATCTCTAACAGTTCCTTTCTCCATCTTTTTTGGCCACAAATCCCACTCCAATCAACCCACATATGTTCCAATATATTCACACTCATTAATCTACAATTTAAAAACAAAATTCACACCATCTTGGGGTCAAATTCCCTGTTCATGAGAGCTCTTTCCCGCTAACTCCAATCATGGTCTCGACCAGATTTCGGTCATCAAACACCATTGAATCTTCTCAAATTTTCCACTATTTCACTTCGATTCCACTAAAACTATTTCCAGAACTTAAATCTCACAGTTTCATGACATGACTCAAAAACCCCCAACTTCAGTTCCTAGGATCTTGTATACCCAATCAGTTTATATATATTAGTTTCACTTACTTTATTCTTATACCTACTGATTTAATGAAAGTCAAGGAATTCATTCCATTCACAAATGGGTCCATATAACATACTTACATCCATATATATAAATATATACATCCATATATATATATATATATGCCCACACATGTCCACTGATAACCCATAATCTATTACTTTTTCGATCCACACCATATTTCTCAATTCAAACACACAGTTACAGTAAGCATTCAACAAGCATTAAACTTGGTAACAAGGGTAATGACAAGAATCTCCTACCTTGCATGTGAATAAACCAGAAACTTTAAACTATATGCACAAACAAAGTTTTAAATTTTTAAGTGCAAGAAAGTTTAGTACTTTACTCACAAGGATCCAAGCTTAAGTCTTGATGCCTTGATTAGATAATTACGTACAATAGAATATTTAGGAAATAAAGATAAAGATACTTACAAATTAAGAATATAAAAAATGAGTTAAATTAAAATTTAAATTAGACTCAATTCTCTAATTTAGCGATTTAACCGTAGTCCCCGGCAACGGAGCCAAAAATTATTGTGTGCAGTTGCGCTACTCGCAATTTATAAATTTACCACTCACAATAGAACGAATCCTTAAAGGATAGGCTCTAAGATGAGGGTGTCGATCCCACAGAGACTACATAGGTATAACTTGCTAAGGGTTGAGGGTTGGTTCTTGTTTAAATCACAACCGGATATGTTGGTTATTTTCTTACTCTACTTTGAAAGCATAAAAGTAATTTAAATACAAAAGTTGAGAGAAGAATAAAGGACTAGGGTTAGACTTCCTCGCTAACCTCGTAGTATGTCACACTTATAATAAATTGGGGAAATTCATGCAAATGTGTACTAATGACGCGTTGACAAGTCCCACCTACAACGACGTTGCCAAGAGAATACACACACTTTAATATACTATAATTCATCTTCGAAAAGCGTGATATTTCTAATTACCTACTTGTAGTGAAATCATCGTCACTTGATTTTCCTACCTACTTACTTACCTAATTGAAGTGAAATCACATTCTCTAGGCATGGACTATGCAAATCTAGCTATGCATGTTATAGTGAAAACTAGTCTCAAGCCATCACTTGTAGTCCTTGTAAAACTTACAAGTGTTTGAAGATCATGTGAGGAATTTAAGCATTCTAAGACAAGAAGATAAATCCCCACACATGAGCATGAAAAATTTGTAAACATATATATATATATATATATATATATATATATATATATATATATATATATATATAAGGCTCAAGGCAAGAGACATATACACAAAATACATAAAAATTCCCAATAAATTAAAGTTAGAACATATTTACAAAGCTAGGGTTTGTCAAAATCCTAGAGAAGGATTAGTTGATTATGGTAGGCTGGAAGCACTCCATAGACAGAGATGATCCCATGCTCAAAATGATCTTCAAGGCCTTACAAAGCCCTCTTTGAAGCTTTGTCTCTCTAAAACTTGATTTTTTCTCTCTAAAATTCTAAAATATGCTCTCTATTACAAGAATTGTGTCTATGTTTTCTATTACATATTCTCTAGCTATATAACTAATCTGAGGCTCAAAATAGGGCTTTATCCAAGCAAAATTGGACAACTAGCAAGTGGAAAAAATATCTGCAGAAAAATATCTTCAGCAGGTTCGGGCAATGCATCGAAGTGCCTCAGCTGCGATACATTGAAGTAGGGACTTCGATGCATTGATCTTCCTTCTTCTGCAAATCCTCAACTTTCTAACTTTTTGACTCCGATCTTGACACGCCATTCACTATTCCTTGATGTAGGTCTTTCATGAAGTATGGTAGGAAATATGAATGCATTGTTGAACTGATAAAGGAGTTGAATTACGCCAAATTTTGAGTTTAAACCTGAAATCATCAAAAACATTAAAAACACGTAAAATTACACAATATGTGCAGCTATGGGATCAAGATACATAAGTAAAGGCGCGAGAATGTATAACATTGAACGCTTATTATCATCATCATCATGTTTCTTTTTATCATTTTTGATTTACTGACCCTACCAAAGAAAATTTCAAGTTCCTTATGATATTTCTTTAGGATTAAGTAAATTCTTAAAATCCTTTTGCTTGCTTCAAACAGAGGTATGACTTCTACCCTTTCTTCCATTAATTTCATGTCATTTTTGGATAATTTTATTTAAAGTGTTCACTTTAATACATGCTTAATTGTTCAAATCATGTTTTAGCATTCAATACATGCTTAGTTGTTCAAACTATGTTTTCTCATTCAAATACATGTTTAGTTGATCAATCATGCTTAGTTGTTCAATTCGTGTTTTTCTCATTCAATATATGCTCCTCACATGTTTGCATACTTTCAATACATGACTCAATACATACTCACATGTTTTAGTACATGTTTTCAATAGATTCTCACATGTTGACATGCTCACATATTTTCATACATGCTTTCAATAAATTCTCACATGTTAACGTGCTCACATGATTTTACATGCTTTCAATAAATTCTCACATGTTGACTTGCTCACATGTTTTCATACATGTTTTCAATGAATGCTTACATGCTTTATACATGCCTTCAATACATGCTAACATGCCCACATGTTTTCATATATGCTTTCAATAAATGCTCACATGCTTACATGTTCATATGTTTTTACATGCTTTCAATACTTGCTCATATGTTTATCTGTTCACATGTTTTTACACATACTTCCAATACATGCTTATATGCTCACATGTTTCTCATACACGCTTTTAATACATGCTCATATGCTCCAATACATGTTTACATATTCAATACATGTTAAATTCATGTTTGTTTGCTCAACCTCCATACATGTCAAAGCCTTAGTAATTCTAGGCACACTTTCCATTCTTAGGCACATTCCCTAGGATCATTCTAGCTCATAGAGCTACTCATTGAGCTGTATTTCGTTTGAGTCCCATGACTCATTTTATTCCAACTCTGAACTATCATGGGGACCTTAAACCCATTGAGCTTATATCTCGTTTGAGTCCCATAACTCATTTTATTCCAAAACGGTCACGGGGACCTTAAACCCATCGAGCTTCAATATCATTCGAGTTTTTGACTCATTTCAATTCAGTAACAACCACGGGGACCTTAAACCCATCACACTTACATTTCATTCAAGTCTTCGACTCATTTCAATTTAAGAACATTCAAAGGGACCTTAAACCTATTTAACTCAAATTTCATTCGAGTCTTCGACTCATTTCAATTCATGAACAATCACGGGGACCTTAAACCCATTAAGCCTAAATATCATTTGAGTCTTTGACTCATTCTAATTCAATAACGATCACGGGAACCTTAAACACATCGCATTTACATTTCATTCGAGTCTTCGACTCATTTCAATTAAGAACAGTCACGGGGACCTTAAACCCATCGCACTTACATTTCATTCGAGTCTTCAACTCATTTCAACTCAAGAACGGTCAAGGGGACCTAAAACCCCTTACGCTTATATTTTATTTGAGTCTTCGACTCATTTCAGTTCAAGAACATGCACAAGGAGCTTAAACTCATCGTACTTACATTTCATTTAAGTCTTCAACTCATTTCAACTCAAGAACGGTCACGGGGACCTTAAACCCCTTGCGCTTATATTTCATTCGAGTCTTCAACTCATTTCAATTCAAGAATGATCACGGGGACCCTAAACCCATGGTGCTTATATTTCATTTGAATATTCGACTCATTTTAATTCAAGAACGGTCACGAGGACGTTAAACCCATTGTGCTTATATTTCATTCGAGTCATTGGCTCACTCTCAATTCAAAACGGTCGTAAGGATCATAACCTAGGAAACGGTCATGAGGACCTTAACCCAGGAAACAGTCATGGGACCATAACCTATGAAACAATCACAGGGACCTTAACCCAAGAAATACTTGCGGGAACCATAAACCCACTCTCAACATAATAACGGTCACGAGGACCATAAACCCACTTTTAGTTTAGTAACAGTCACGGGGACCTTAAACCCCTTCAATTGAACTATGTTTAACTTGATCCTTGAACAACCCCAAGGTACGTAGGAAGTTTGGACAGTCCTAGATTCAATCCAACCACCATCATCATTCCATTTCATTCATCATTATATTCACTTATTCCATATTTTATACTCGATTCATCTCCATTACAAACATCCAATGATCATTCAATCCAGGTCGTTAGAACTACGTTTGACCTGATTCCCTTCATCGGAATACTTAGGCATCTCGGGTAATCTCGGGTTCGATCACATTTCCCATCCAACTCCCCCTCTTCTTTCTTCCTTTCTTAAATATATACATATGCTTATTTTTTTCCTTTTTCTGAACATAATTATCTTTGAAATAATAAAACATCATAAGGATTAGGTAATCGTATTCAATACAGATGTTGTGGGGTACCTAACACTTTCCACACACATAAACAAATCCCCAGACTCACCAATATGGTTTCAAATAATCACATGGAAGTCATTCAACCGGGCCTGCACATACATTTACATCTCAGGTGACCTAGACACCAGAACACAATGTTAGTTGACAACTTCACGAACAAATCTCTTTCTCCGGCCCATCGCAAACCTCCATTGTGATACACGAAATGAAATGGCAGCCGACAGCCTCCCAAATCCACCACTCCTTTTGGGGGTGCCGTCCAGCCTGTGGGAAATTCGTGGATGTGACAACTTCACATTCATCCGTTCTTCAAATCATACATATGAAATCATAAGGCATAATCATAAACATGTTTCTGAAGCATTAAAGATCACATATATAAGTCAACATATGTATTTGGTCTACATCCCAGACATGCATTTCAAATATAAATACTAAATGCTTTCAAATGAATCTAGCTATGCTCCACACCAACTCATTGTTGGAGAGACTCCGCTACTTCTTTACCATGTCTTGAAAAGAGTTAATATACGTGGGATGAGCTCCTAGATGCTTAGTAGAAATGTCTAACACATAATTCCTCAAGTTTTGTGAATACCACATAAAGCATACACATACACATAATCATATTGTGTACAAAACCGCATATTACAACCATATCAGGACTACATGTATGCGACATGACATACACATCTCCCATATTTCTCCTCCAATGGGGTACTTAGACTCCAATAACAGGGTCATCCAATTCTTTCATTATAGGACTCCAATAGCAACGTCATCCTATTCTCTTATCATAGGACTTCAATAACAGGGCTATCCCATTCTCTCATCATAGAACTCCAATAACAGGGCCATCCTATTAATCTCACATACACCCTCACCATATGCGTGTCATGCATGGATATAGATCGCTCATGCTCATGCTAAACGTGCATATGTAGCATTAAAAACAACATTGTAACTACCTAGCATGCTTGCACATTTTTATATAAATCTAATATGCACATATATATATCTATGTTTATTTGTGTGTGTATATATATATATATATATATATATATATATATCACATCTCCATATTTCAAAGCATCCGTTTATCACATAAATCATGCTTAATAGAAAGTTATGCTGATTAAGGCAATTAACCAAATACGTAGATGTCATATTCACATATGCCCATATAACTTATACAATTCTTCTACATTTCTCACACAACATGCTATCTAATCACATACACGACAATTCAAAGCACATAACTACATCTATTCATGATAGAAATTCATTCAATTTTAAAATGTAGCATGCTTTAACTTTGAAAAATACATAGTTATACACAAATCATCATTTGGGTGTCATAGGCAACCAATACTCACACAAACCCTGGATTTTATGGTTTAGGCATCCCTACTATAGTTTAGAAGAGCTTCTAAAAAAAATTATTCAAATCTCACTGAGCTCAAGATCGTCCAAAATCAACTTTGCTCCAATAAAATGGAAGCCTTCACTGTGAAGAGCAATCTTTCCTTCTTCGACGTCTTCCAATTCAAGCCCCAAGTCCCTCGAATATAAGAGAGAAGATGAAGAAGTGTAGAGACGTTTCTTGGTTGCTGCTATAGAGAGAAAATAAATGGCTGAAATTTTTATTTCAGCTATTTATAGCCCTAGCCTCATTAAATTAACAAAACGCCCCTAGTCATTTAATGTACATTCCCGACCTCCGTTTTTAATTTTGAAAACTCCTACAGACCTGAAATCAATTTCGTACCTCTTTTAATATTTTAATTAATCTAATCTCAAAAATAAATATTTTAAAGAAAATATCTAATTTTTTGGACCCACCCAACCTATCATGCCCCTATTCCCGACTACCGGGAACCGAGGGTGGACAGTAGATGTTCTACCCGGTTTACGTCCGTAAACCGTTAAGTAATCCGAATACCTAACTTCCTGTGCATTTAGAATTTGAGTGTGATACTTGGTCCATTAGAAAGAGGGTCCAAAAATACTTGATTTTAAAAAAAAAACCACGCTCAATTTTGATTTAAAACAAAGAAGTAATGCCCGATTTAAGTTTGGGCAATTTTTGGAGCATACTGCGAAAAGTGGCTTCGATCCATTGAAGTTTCGATGCATCGAACAAGTATCGACCAAAAATAACTCTTGGGATTTTTACAGTCCAAAATTCCTGCAGGTTCTTCGATGCATCGAACTAGGTGCTTCGATGCATCGAACTGCCCAAGAATTGAAATTTTGCAAATGGTCATTTTTGGCATTTTAGGCCATTTCTACCAATATAATCCATTTCAACAACCTCCAAATCATATAAGAAAGGAGTTTACATCATTCACAAGTCCTAGATCATGCTCATACCCAAATCATACACCAATATGAACCATTCTCCCTTAAAAACATACATCATTCATATTGAAAAATATCCATCAACTTCATTAACTCATCAAATGAAACCAAATGCTCCCAACAAGCATTACATAAACAAATCTATTGTCTTTTCATATACAAAAAGCTTATAACATAAGCATACTACAAAGTTACATTTGTCCAAAATATAATTATAACTCAAAAAGGAGTCCCATGCCACAAGCCAGCATGGATAGCCACAAAATGTACAACATCCAAAAAATAGCAAAATGTTACTATAGTTCCACTTGGACACTCAAGTCCAATCTATCATTAGCGCCTTAACTGTAAAAGATGTTAGAATAAAGGGGTGAGCACCACGGCGGCTCAGTAGATATACCCCAACCCACTAAGTGCCGACCTGACACAACCTACATGAATGCATGTCACAACGTTTCACATATCATTCAAGATACATCATGTCCAGTCACAACAATGCATATATACAGGCATGTATTTAACAAATGTCATGTTTCACAACTAAAGATGAAAGCAATAATTACATGCTTGTCTCTCTCTCGGACTCAATTCGATACCCTAACATGATTCTTGACCAAATCATGTGACTGAGACATTTCCCACACAATTTCAACTCTGCCACCGAGTATTTTACCTACTCCAAGGTGGGTAGACCACCGAGTATTTACCTACTCCAAAATGACTTGGCCCTTTTTCTTTTTCTGGGTTTTCACCGAGTATTTATCTACTCTAAAGTGAGTAAACCACAATCATTGAATATTTACCTACACCATAATGATTGGGAAACTTTTTGGAATCCCCACCAAGTATTTACTTACTCCAAGGTAGTTAGATCCAGATCACCGAGAGTTTACCTCCTCCAAGGTGATTAAACCACTCCAACACCTTCACCGAGTATTGACCTACTCTAGGCCATTCGACCACTTTTCCCCGTTTCCTCACCACGGCCCCATATATGCATTTCGAACACAGGAATTATCAAGCATTTAAGATTCATGCTTAACAATACATAAGCTAGTTATATAGGAACATAGCATGCATTTCATATTCACCAATCCACACATATAATTGCCTATATATGTAAACCCTAGCATAAGTCGCATATGCTCACAAAATTCACTTAAGCACGTATTCGTCATGCTTCACCAATGCATATCATTTCTATACAAAAAAAAGCATGCACTTTAGATCACAAAATGTCACATAACACAAATATGCTCATTTAATACATTTTTCACAAAAGTGCACAAAACCTAGCATACAAGTGTTCATGCTTGTCTCTCTCCCTCATTTACCACTCCTATCATGCATACTACCATATACACACCCATTGCACATAAGAGACTAAAGAGAGATAGAAGTACACCACATCCCACTCCTCTTACCATTCTAAAACATGCAATACACAACCCTAGAATCGACAATTAAATGAGAAGAGAGACCCCTACCTCAAAAATGAAGGCCTTCCAAGCACTTATCAAAATTTAAGCAATTTTAACCTTATCGATCCATGACTTTGATTGGTTCAAACTGAAGCCCTAGCCATCCCCTACGTATCTCCCTTTTGACAAATCCCGAATCCAAGCCTCAAGTCTTCAAAAGCTATAGAGAATGTAGAGGGAGAAAGAAGAGAGAGAGGACAGCCGTGTGAGAATGAGAGATATGAAATATCTCTATAGAATTTGACCTTTTTAAGGTCCCTAGGCCATGAAAAGATCAAAATACCCCCGGGCCACTTAACGCATCTTCCTGGACTCCGTTTTCAATTTCAAAAACTCCTACAGTCTCAAAACCATTTCCTCTACTCTCTAAACATTTTATTTAAGCCATTTCTAAAAATGAATACTTTCAGAAATTTTTTGGCTCGCCGGGCTCACTTAAGTCGCACTCCGGGCCTTGGTTTGACCAAAAAGTCAAACTTCTTCAAATCTTTCGAAAACTTCCCAGAACCCTTAAAACACTTCCCAAATATGTTTTCCACACTCAAAACATGCTAAGCACCACTCAAATGCATTTATGGCAATTATAATGCGAAAAATGCAAAACCGACCAAAATTGGTCAGGGTCTCTACAACCTCCCCTCCTTAAAGGAATTTTGTCCCCAAAATTAGGAACATACCTCAAGTAGTGAACAACTCAAGGTACTTTGAGCGAACTTCATATTTTTGCTCCCATGTAGCCTCCTCAACTCCGTGATGTCTCCAAAGGACTTTAACCAATGGAATGGTCTTGTCTCGAAGCACTTGCTCCCTAGTATCCAAAACCTGTACCGGTCTTTCCTCATAAGACACGTCCTCCTCCACCTCAATATCTATCCAATATAATATATGTGAAGGGTCCGGCTCATACTTTCTCAACATCAAAATGTGGAAAGTATTGTGCACACTTGACAATAACGGCGGCAATGCCAAGTGATATGCAACCTCATCTACTCGATCCAATATCTCGAACAGACTAATAAACCATTGGGCTAGGTTCCTACTATGCCCAAACCTCATCAAGCCCCATCGTAGCGAGACCTTCAAGAAGACATGGTCCCCTACCTCAAATGCTCAAGCCCTCCACCTTTTATCAGCATAGCTTTTTTGACGACTCTGAGCCGTAAGCAAACGCTGCCATATGATCTTGATCTTTTCTGTAGTCTCCTAGACTATGTCTGGCCCCAATGCCATTGTCTCACCAACCTCTATCCAACAAACCATTGACCTACAAGGTCTACCGTACAAAGCCTCAAATGGAGCTATTCCGATACTAGCTTGGTAGTTATTGTTGTATGCAAACTCCACCAACAGAAGGTGATCCTCCCAACTGCCTCAAAAATCAAGTGCATATGCTCTAAGCATATCCTCCAAAATCTGAATAGTACGCTCTGACTGACCATCTGTCTAAGGATGGAAAGCTATACTGAAATGGAGGTCCGTATCAAGTGCAGCCTAAAAACTCTGCCAAAATTATGACGTGAACCTTGGGTCCCTGTCAGACACAATAGAAACTGGCACTTCGTGCAGTCTCAAAATCAGATCAATGTATAACCAACTAAGAGTATCTACATCATCAGTCACTCGAATTAGAATGAGATGAGCCACTTTGGTCAACCTATCCACGATGACCCAAACTGCGTCATGACTCTTCCTTATCCTAGATAACCCTATCACAAAGTCCATGGTGATGTGTTCCCACTTCCACATAGTTACCGGTAATGGCTACAATAACCCTACCGATCTTTGATGTTCGTCCTTCACTTGTTGATAGGGATGTCAATTTAAACCGCCTCATCGGGGCTTCGCCCTGCCCCGCCCCTAATGGGACGGGTTTGGGATCATACTAATCGGGTTAGGGGCGGGTTTGGAAAAAGAGTTTAAAACCCGCTAAGCCCCGAACCCGCCCGATTAATGATAAATATATAAATAAATATTATTTTATTAACTATGATTTATTTTTTTTCATTAGTTATGATAATTTTAAATTTTAACAACATTTTTTTTATTATCATTTGTAAATATTTGTTTATACTTAATTTTTTTTACAAAATTTATCGTAAATTCATTTAAGTTTGCATTATATTTCTTAAAAAATATATATATCGGGGTGCCCCGAACCCACCTTGACTCCGATGCGGGGCGCCCCGAATCGGGTTTGGGAAGAATTTTTTATTCGTGGGACGGGTTTGGGAAAGGGGTGCCCCGTCCCGAACCCGCCCCGTTGACATCCCTACCTGTTGACAAGTGAGGTACCTCGCCATAAACCGTGCGACGTCCTTTTTCATGCCCTACCACCAATGCTGTCTGCGAAGATTGTGGTACATCTTGGTACCACCGGGATGTACTGCAAGCCTGGAGTTATGAAACTCCCTCAGAACCTCATCCCTACAAGCTAATGGAATAACCATTCTGCCTCTAAACCTCAGACCTCCGCCTAAATGAACAACCCAATCCTCAATTACTTCGTCACCCGTAATCCGAGTTTGAATGCTCTCTAACTCACTGTCGTGTTTTTGCTCCTCCACCACCCAGCTCACTAAGGTTGGTTGCGCTATAAGTGTGAACAAAGTGGCTTGTCCATCACTCTCACTGAAGCACAATCCCATTTCTGAGATGTTTTCCATCATCTTCCACTTTAGGATGACAATACTAGACAAAGTGCCATGTGATTTCCTGCTCAATGTGTTGGCAACCACATTAGCCTTCCTCGGGTGATGCTGAAGATAAAAGTTATAGTCTTCCATGTATTCAACCCATCTCATCTACCTCATATTCAAGTCCTTTTGTGTAAAAAGGTACTTCAAGCTCTTATGATCGGAGAAAACCTCAAACTTCTCTCCATAGAGATAATGTCTCCACGTTTTCAAAGCAAAAATTACCATCGCCAACTCCAAGTCATGAGTCAGGTAATTTTGTTCGTGGATCTTCAACTGTCGGGAACCATATGCAATAACTCTCTTAGTCTGCATCAACACACATCCCAAACAATCCCGCAAAGTGTCATAGTAGATAATATAACCCAAATCACGCTCGAGAATAATCACGATCGGAGCACTAGTCAATATACACTTCAATTCCATAAAGGAAAAATCGTAAGCCTCATTCCACACAAACTTAACTCCCTTACGAGTAAGCTTGGTCATCGGCGTTGCTAACTTTGAAAAGTCTTTCACGAAACGCCGATAATATCCTGCCAAACCCAAGAAGCTACGTATCTCAAAAGCACTCTTAGGCCTCTCCCAATTCATTACCGCTCCAATCTTAGAAGGGTCTACTGATACTCCTCCTTCTTACACCACGTGTCCTAGGAACTTCACCTCCGTTAGCCAAAATTCACATTTTTCAAATTTAGCATACAACCGATGTTCTCTTAAAATCTGCAACACTGTCCTCAAGTGGATCTCATACTCCTCCATAGAAAAAGAATACACAAAAATGTCATCTATGAATACCACCACAAACCTATCCAAATACGCTCTGAATATCCGGTTCAATAAGTCCATGAACTCTATCAGTGCATTCGTCAAACCAAATGGCATTACTAGAAACTCATAGTAGTCATATCTAGTCCGAAAGGTTGTCTTTGGAACGTCCTCTTCCCATACTCTCAGCTAGTAATACCCCGACCTCAAGTCGATCTTCGAGAAACAAGTTAAACCCTTAAGCTGATCAAACAAGTCATCTATCCTTGGCAAATGATATTTGTTCTTAACCGTTGCTTGGTTCAACTTACGATAGTCTATGCATAACCGTAAAGATCCATCATTCTTTTTAGCAAATAGGACAGGAACTCCCCAAGGCGATGTACTAGGTCGTACAAATCCCTTATCTAATAGTTCTTACAATTGATCTTTCAACTCCTTCAACTCAGCTGGTGCCATCCGGTACGGTGCAATAGAGATAGGCACGGTACCAAGAGCAAGATCAATGCTAAACCCTACATCTCTCATCGAAGGTAACTCTGTCAAGTCCCCAAAAAATACATCCACAAACTCACCAACCACCAGTGGAAATCCTCCATTATTCACAATCTTATTCTCCACAGCTAATAACCTAGCTAGGAAATATCCAACCACGTCCCATACACCAGAACTAAGCAAAGACGGAATGTAAAAATCATCCCGCTCTCCCACAAAGTAAAAGCAATCACCCTCAGGTGTGCACACTATCACTCTCCTACAGAGACTGTTACCCAAGAATTGTCCCTAGAAGGGGGGTGAATAGAGACAATAGGCAAATGATGAAACCTTTTTCATTAAGCTCATTTTGACAAAAGTGGGCTTATATAGACTTTTGTCAAACACTTGATGAACTTATGTATTCAACAAGTGGGATTGCAAATTCTCTATCTATTATGCACTTAAATAATCTAGTAAAAACAACAAGTGTAAGTGTACATGTAAGTGCAATATATCATGCTTGTAGTATGTGAAAGTGTTGATTGTGCATTTGTCAAAAACATAGTGTGCAAATTGATTGGAAAATTGATAATCAAACACATACTCAATCAATCAATAGTTTTATCAATTCTACAACTCAACCAATACTCCAAGCATTTATCCCATCCTCCTCATATAAATTGAAACATATAAACTTATAGCATTCATATATAAAGCATATGTAATTTAAACAAATAAAATACTATCAAATAAAAGAGTTTAGGGATAGAGAAATGCAAACCAAATGACACCATGATTTTTACATGGTTCGGCCCCTCTTGCCTACGTCCATGCCTCAAGAGAACTTCTTGAGGTTTCTACTATAGAGCCTTCCTTAATGGTGGAAAGCAAACCGTACAATTGCTAAGTGAATTACTTGGGCTTCCTTGCTCGATGACAACCTCACCAAGACTTATTTGCCAAGCTCATTGACTTGGGCTTCCTCCCTCTTTTGACAGTTAAGAGATAACCATTGCTCACTCTAAAGGGTGGAGAGCGCTACCCAATCCTTCTCCTTTTAAGGTAGAGAATGAACCTTTCTCTTTTTCGGGCTTGGAGAAAAATCTTTACAAAGATTCTTCAAGCTACCCATGCCAAGAGAACCTCTTGGTCTTCTTCTCTCAAGAATAAAAAATTGTAATACAAATACAACAGTTTTCCTCAATGAATAGATATTCAATACACTCTCAAATCCTAGAGCGATATATGAAGATTTCAAATGAAAAGCTCAACTCTAGATATGCAAGATGAACCACAATGAAATGATATGAAATATGAGACTCAATAGTGGTTCCTAAGAGATTTTCTACCAAGTAGAATGCAAAAATATGCATTCAAGATTTTCTCAAGTGTAAGCTCATAGGTAGGTTTCTCTTTAGCTCTCTTGCTCTCTTCTCCACTCTCGGCTCTACATTGCAATATCTCTCACTTGTTATGAAATCCCCAATTCAGATGGGTATATATAGAGAGTCTCAAGAGAATATAGTCGTTTGGGGTCCAAAACTAGCCGTTATTTTGAATCTGGGAAAAAGCAGTCGACTTTCTACTTGAAGTAGTCGACTTTATTTGAGCCTTTAAAGTGTTAGATTCACGCTGCCTAAAAGAGTCGACTTTCTCTAATGAATAAGATGACTATTTCATCAAATCTCACAAACTAAAATAGAAAGAAAGTCTTCTATATGAAATGAGATAGTCTTCTGTCTTACTACTCCAGAAAAGGCATTTTCTCAAAAGTTCATAAACTAAAATAGAAAGATAGTCTTTTATATGATTTGAGATAGTCTTCTATCTTACTACTCTAGAAATGCCATTTTTGCACTGCCTAAAAGAGTCGACTTTTCTAATGCATAAGACGACTATTTTATCAAATCTCATTAACTAAAATAGAAAGAAAGTCTTCTATATGTTTTGAGATAGTCTTCTATCTTAGTGCTCTAGAAATGACATTTTTATAAAAACATACAAACTAAAATAGAAAGATAGTCTTCTATATGAAATGACATAGTCTTCTATTTTAGTGCTCCAGAAATGCCAAAAAACATACTGCTTGAAAAAGTCGACTATACAGTTTAAATAAGTCGACTGTTTTGATCCTCATTTGAAATACAACTCTGTTAAAGCATAAATGAGCCTAAAACTTCAAGGACTGATGCAAAGAAACTTCATTAAGATCAAGTCCAATTCTAAAATGCTAAGAACCAATCATAGATACTAAAATGAGATGCATGTGGTCTTAGAATCAATTTTAGATTATGAGTTGGGTTCTTTGAATATTTAAACCTCCTCAAAATCAACTTTGACCTTATAAAATAAATTAATTTGATCCAAGGTCTTTGACTTCACAATTTCACTAAATATGAATATTGAGAATTAAAATATTTTCAATTGAAAATCATCTCAATATTACCTAAGGCTTTTCAGAATTTAAACATATAAGTTCAAAGCCTCATTCAATCTATCTAAGAACCATAAATGATATTTCCTAGTTCAAGCATAGGTTCTAGAATTTGTTTACTCAAGAATTAAGTTCATTCAAAGCTAAACATAAGCTTGAATTAACTCAATCTCAATTAAGGCCTTCAAGATGATTCAATGAAGTTTATGGCCTAATTCTAAGTGTCCAAGGAACCATGATATGATATGAATGATATGCATTGGTCCTAAGGTCCACTAGGTTAATAGATGAGCTTTCAAAAGAAGTTACTTCATAAATAACTTTACATTAAATCTAGCACTCACCCAAGACTAGCCTACCCAAATCTTTTGATCTTCAAATCTTTAAGCTTTTGGGTTCCTTCATCATGTAGCTTGGATTCACTTCAACTTTGCCATTGATCTTGATTATTAATCTTTGAGTTCCATGATCATGCGGCTTCATACATCTTCTTGTAATTCCTTTTGAAGTCCAATGCCTTTAAGATACTTGAGATAATATAATATTTTCTAAGCTGCACACTCAAGTAAATTTATTAAATCTACACTACAATAGTTTGTTATCATCAAAATCACCCAAGTAACCTAGGGTTGAAACCTTGAGGTCAACAGAGACGATCAATCATGGCTCTAAATGTAGATAGTCAATCCATACATAGAATGACATCAAAAGTGGTCATGTCTAGTAACACAAAGTTGAACACTAATCAACGCCCTGAAACCTCGATCTCACATGACCAACATACTCTATCCAGGGTAGCCCTACTCCTAACTAGTGTATCAATGGACAATGGTGACTCAAGTGATGACACCCTCAACCTTAAGGCACAAGCAAATGCAACAGATATGAATGAATGTGATGCACCTGAATCTATTAACACCTTAGCCCACGAGCTTGAAACCAGGAAAATACCTCTGACCACTGACGGTCCTGGTATGTCCTCTGCCAGAGCGAGTGTGAAAACACGGCCCCGTGTCTGCTGGCCAATCCCCTATAAGCATGACTGTTGACTAGAAGCAGGCGTGGAACCCCTCGTTACTCGCAATCTTTGTACTGACTATGTTGGCTATGGTGGTGGTAACACCCTGAAGCCAGACTGAACCATAGTCGTCTGCCCAGCTCTTTGCTGAGTCTCTGTAGTACTCTATATCACCTGCCTCCGTGGGTAATTAACTTTCATATGCTCGGGTTTTTTACAAAAGAAACACACCCTTTCCCCCACTATCCCTGTTGGCATTGGTGCCACTGTATATCCCTATGGGCACTCCCTACTAAAATGGCCATTCTGATGGCAATTATAGCACACCATAGAAGATCATAAGGATTCGATAGGCAAGGCCAGGCGAGCTTGCTACTGCCCTTCGAAACCCGACTTGCCTTCCCTATTCCTCTTTCGTCCTTAACCACCCGAAGATGCCCCCGCACTGTTCACTTGCTGTTTAGAGTCCCATATCCTTTGGGTGTCTCTGTTGTCTTCCTCAGCCACTAAGGCTCTATCAACCACTTCATTGTAGGTCCTCAAACCTAAAATGGATACCCACTTTCTGATAAAGGTTTTTAGTCCCTTCACGAATCTCTTCAGTTTTAGTTCCTCATTCATCACCATCTCCGGGGCAAAGCGAGCCAATGATGTGAATTTTGTCTCATACCCCATGACATCTAAGTCCTCTTAGACTAAGTCTATGAACTCTTGCCTCATCCGATCTCTCACCAAAGCCGAAAATTTTTTATCAAAAAATAACCCCTTAAAGGTTTCCCAGTCTATGGTCTCAGAGTTGTGGACATTCCCAATGAATTGCCACCACTGGTCCACTTCTCCTTACAAATGAAGCGCTGCCACTCCCATTTTCAAATCCTCATCGATTGCAAGAGCAACCATGAGTTTATGTGTCTAATTTATCTAACTCTCTGCTACTAGTGGATCACGTGAACCATCAAAGGTAGGTGGCTTAAATTTCACATATTCCCTCATAGCCACCATTTGTCAAGTCAAGGCAACTCTAGGCAATGCCTGAACCTCCTCTTCCCTGGCTTCCCTAGCCATTCTTCTCATAGTGTCCACGATGTCACGCATAAATTGCGTTCTATCTATCGACTCCTGAGGAGAATCAGTGCCTGTGTCTCGTGCTCTTCTTGGAGGCATTTTGTTATACAACAAGAAAAATTTAGAACCAAAAAATGTACACTTCTCACACCATTTCCATCATGCTTACACGCGTCATGTCAATTTAATCCATAAAGGCATGTTAAGAAAGCATAAGCATAAGTCAAGTTCCACATAAGTAATTTCAACTTAAAGTCTAAACCCTCACATGAATCTAACCTTCTCAATTCACACGTGATGTGACCGTCACCCGTCACCCCTAGGTATTCTAACCTAGTGCTTTGATATCATGTTTGTCACACCCCAATTCCCTACTCTCGGGAACCGAGGGTGGACAGTAAATGTTCTACCAGGTTCATATTCGTAAACTGTTAAACAATCCAAATACCTAACTTCCTATACATTTATAATTTGAGTGTGATACTTGGTCCATTAGAAAAAGGATCCAAAAATACTAGATGTCAAAAAAAAAACCACGCTCAATTTTGATTTAAAATGAAGATGTTATGCTCGATTGAAGTTTAGAAAATTTTTGGAGCATGTTGTGAAAAGTGGCTTCGATTCATCGAAGTGATGACTTCGATGCATCGAACAAGTATCAACCAAAAAATAGCTCTCGAGACTTTTACAGTCCAAAATTCTAGCACATTTTTCAATGCATCGAACTGGAAACTTCGATGCATCGAACTGCCCAAGAACTAAAACTTTGCAAATGGTCATTTTTGGCATTTCAGGCCATTTCTACCAACATAATCCATTCCAACAACGTCAAAATCATATAAGAAAGAAGTTTACATCATTCACAAGTCCTAGATCATGCTCATACCCAAATCTTACTCTAATATGAACCATTCTCCCTTAAAAACATACATCATTCATATTGAAAAACATCCATCAACTTCATTAACTCACCAAATAAAACCAAATTCTCCCAACAAGCATTACATAAACAAATTCATTGTCTTTTTATATACAAAAAGGTTATAACCCAAGCATACCACAAAGTTACATTTGTCCAAAATAAAACTACAACTCAAAAAATAGCAAAATGTTACTATAGTTCCACTTGGACACTCAAGTCCAATCCATCATTAGCGCCTTATCTGTAAAAAAGTTTAGAATAAAGGGGTGAGCACAATGGCAGATCAGTAGAGATACCCCAACCCACCTAAGTCCCGACCCGACACGACCTACATAATGTATGTCACATCTTTTCACATATTAATCAAGATACATCATGTCCATTCCCAACAATGCATATATACAGGGATGCATTTAACACATGTCATGTTTCATAACTAAAGATGAAAGCAATAATCACACGTATGTCTCTCTCCTAAACTCAATCCGATACCCTAGCATAATTCTTGACCAAATCATGTGACCGAGACACTTCCCACACAATTTTAACTCCGGCACCGAGTATTTACCTACTCCAAGGTGGGTTGACCACCATCACTGAGTATTTACCTACTCCAAGATAACTTGGACCCTTTTTTTTCTGAGTTTTCACTGAATATTTACCTACTCCAAGGTGAGTAAACCACAATCACCGAATATTTATCTACTCCAAAGTGATTAGGCAACTTTTTAGAATCCCCACCGAGTATTTACCTACTCCAAGGTAGTTAGATCCCGATCACCGAGAATTTACCTCCTCCAAGGTGATTTAACCACTCCAACACCTTCATCGAGTATTGACCTACTCTTTCGACCACATTTCCCCGTTTCCTCCACATGGCCCCATATATGCATTTCAAACATAGGAATTATCAACCATTTAAGATTCTTGCTTAACAATACAAAAGCTAGTTATATAGGAACATAGCATGCATTTCATATTCACCAATCCACACATATAATTGCATATATATGTAAACCCTAGCATAAGTCGCAAATGCTCATAAAATTCACTTAAGCACGTATTCGTCAAGTTTCACCAATGCACATCATTTCTATACAAAGAAAGCATGCATTTTAGATCACAAAATGTCACATAACACAAATATGCTCATTTAACACATTTTTCACAAAGTGCACAAAACCTATCATACAAGTGTTTATGCTTGTTTCTCTCCCTCATTTACTAATCCTATCATGCATACTACCATATACACACCCATTGCACATAAGAGACTAAAGAAAGATAGAAGTACACCCCACCCCACCCCTCTTACCATTCTAACACATGCAATACACAACCCTAGCTCTCACCATTTCTCCCGAAACCCTAGCATCGACAATTAAATGAGAAGAGAGACCCCTACCTCGAAATTAAATGCCTTCCAAGCACTTATCAAAATCCTAATGTCAACCTTGTTGATCCATGACTTTGATCGGTTCAAACCGAAGCCCTAGTCGTCCCTTACGTATCTCCCTTCTTCGACAAAATCCCGAATCCAAGCCTCAAGTCTTCAAAAGCTAGAGAGAAGGTAGAGGGAGAAAGAAGAGAGAGAGGGCACCTACGTGAGAATGAGAGATATGAAATATCTCTGCAGAATCTGACCTTTTTAAGGTCCCTAGGCCATGAAAAGACCAAAATACCCCAGGCTACTTAACGCACATTCCCGGACTCCATTTTCAATTTCAAAAAATCCTATGGTCTCGAAATCACTTCTTCTACTCTCTAAACATTTCGTCTAAGTCATTCCCAAAAATAAATATTTTTAAAAATTTTTTAGATCCCCGCGCCCACTTAACTCGCACTTCGGGCCCCGGTTTGACCAAAAAGTTAAACTTCTCCAAATCTTCCAAAAAATTTTCAAAATCTTTAAACACTTCCTAAACATGTTCCCCACACTCAAAACATGTTAAGCACCACTCAAAATGCATTTATGGCAATTCTAATGCGAAAAATGGAAAACCGACCAAAATTGGTTATGGTCTCTACACGACCCACGTCCCAGGCCCCACCGACTCGAAAATCTCAAATTGCACCAAATGCTTCCAAAACTTCTATGTACCCTTATACAATTCCCCAAACATGTGTTTCACATTTAAAACATGCATATAATCATTTAAACGACTTATATGAACAATAAATGAAAATAAAAAGAAAATCGACCAAAAATGGTCACGGTCTTTACAACAAAATATAAAAATTCATGAGTTAGACATCCCTACCTTAGTTTGAAATAGTTTTCAAACAAAACGCCTAAATCTTCTCAAGCCAAACTCGCCCAGAATTAACTTTCTTCCAATCAAATTGAAGCCCTCAACGTGCACAACAATCTTCTCTTCTTTTGCACCTTACAATTCTCACCTTAAGTCATTTAAAACCTAAAGAAACTAAGAGATATATAGAGAGAATTGACTCCTTTAGAGAGAGAAATGAGTGTCTAAAATGTTATGTTTTGGTATTTATAATCCCTAGCCAGCAAAATGACTAAAATATCCTTTGTCACTTAATGTACATTCCCGATCTCCATTTTCGATTCTGAAAACTCATATAGTCCCAAAATCAATTCATTTCTTCATTTAATATTTCAAATGGTCCATAATCAAAATAAAATTTTTCTAAAAAATATCAGGTTTCTCAAGTCCACCCAACCCATGTCTCAAGCCCCATCAACCCAAAAATCTCAAATTGAACGAATCGGTTCCAAAACCTTCCCAAACCTCAAAACTAGCCTCCACACTTCTATTTCATCATTAAAAATCTTGGAAAATCATTTCATGCCTCAAATTGAAAAAATGGAAAGAAAAAAAAACCTATCCAAAAAGACTCGGTCTTTACAGTTGTAAAGAGAGAGGGATTTGTAGAGAGAAATTTAGAAAAGAGGGAGAGATAATACCTTGAAGAGAGAGAGATGGGGAGACGAAGGTGTAGATATCCAAATTTTATTTATTTATTTTTTAAAATAAGATTATAAATGAAATTGCATATGATTTAAATGTAATTTATATATGTGGGGACTTGGTTAGAGGTCTAGAGAGTTTTGTGAGCCATTCGGCTTATTTTAAAATTTTGGGTCGTTAGGACCAGGGACAGAGGTCAAGTAGGTCTGGGAATTTGTATATTTTTTTTAAAATTTTTTTATTTGGTTATAGACTAATTAGAATATTAGAATAGACATAGAGTTGATTTTGAGGCCATAGTCGCTTTTGAATTTAAGAACGAAGGTCGGGAAGGTACATTAATTGAACTAGGGGTGTTTTGGTCATTTTACGCCCTAGGGTTTATAAATATCTAGAGCACAGATATTTATAGCCACTTTCTCTCTCTTAAAATCTCCAAATCTCTCTTTTCTCTTCCCTTATAAGCTCTTTAACTTTTCTCTAAGTTTTGGAGGTCTTAAAGCATGATTCGGAAGGTGCCGAAGAAGGAAAACTTGTTCTACGTTGCGAGGGTATCGCTTGGAACCGAACAAGGCTAGGTTTGGATAATTTTTTAGTTGGAGGATTTGGAGTATAGCTTGAGATTTTATCTCTCTAGGTAAGGGCGTGCGTTCTGTCTTTCAATATAAGTTTAATTTCAAATTATAAACATAAAATTTATGTTTTCATGTTATATACGAATTTATGTGCTCTTAAGATGAAATTCATGTTTATATTGATGTGTTTATGTTTTCTTGAATTGAAATGATTAGAATATGGTTTAAGATGCATAAATTGCTAGAGTATGCTTTATGGGTAATGTATTGCATATATAATATTTTTGTGTTATGGGTTGAAACCCTAGTTTCAATGTGGTTTTGTGAAAGAAGGTTGGATATATGCATGTGTCGGTATGATTTCTTGTGTGACATGCTAGAAATGAATATAGAACATGAAATGGGTGTAAATGCATCGAGACTTGTGTATGTTTGTGTAAAACGTAACATGTTTTGTGTGTGTGGGGTGTTATTTCAGAACTAGCTCATGTACAAAGTAGACGGGGAACATATCCTCTAGGGTTAAAAGTCCTTAAACTTGTGCAAGAGGGTTGGTTATCAGTGGGTTAGTAGCCGGAGAATAACTATGAACAAGGGGTATGGGGCTTCGATACGTATCCGGATTGGGTGTGTGAGTGTGAGTCCAATTCCAATTCCGAGGGTGATATGAGTCTTCAGTGTAATAATGTGAGTTATGTGATTTGAGTGGATTTTATATTCAATTTCATTTGTGTTATATGTGATAGATATGATGAATTTGTGCATTGGAGCACGCTTTGTTGAACATTGTGGTTGTCAAGTATATTGATGTATGTGCCATGTGAAATGAAAGTTTTGGCATTGACTAGAATTCTAGGAAGCATGACATATAGTTATGTTATACATGTTAAATTGTGTTATGCATTGATATGAAATATGAACTTGGGTGGATTGCACAACATATTACTTTGAACCGTTGAACTTGCTCATCCCTCTACATTAATAATTTTAGGAGATGGCAAGGAGGTTGTTAATGGTGAACAACCATGAGTTGGGCATAGAGATTAAAGTTCTCTTTTATTAGTTATTTTTTTTCATGCACGTCCGAGATGTGGACATAGTGCTTTAGAAATGTACATAGAGACTTTTGTTTTAGTATATTACATTTAGGACTTGGACATAAAGGTTATGTTTAAATAGAGTATGTTTTCAATTGACTTGTGTATTTATGGTTTTGGTTGATATTTATGTATATTGTGATAGTATAAAAGTTTTCTGAGATGTATGTTAGGTTGCGGGGAGTTTGGACACAATTGTTTTGGTGTTACGATTTTTAGGTTAGAAAAATAAGGACCTATACGGATAGGCCTACAATTAATCGAAATCAGGACTTTGATTAATCGAACCCTTCATTTCGATTAATCGCAATCTAAATCACATTTTTGGGCTCCAAAACCTATGTGTTTCGATGAAAGTTTTGCACGAAGTGTGATTAATCGTCGAGCTTCAATTAATTAAAGTTTCACATTTGATTAATCGCACCACTTGAAGTGCTGCTTGAGTTGAGTTACACTACTAGTTTGGGTTGGTGCTCTGTGAGGGGCCAGTAGTAGACATACGAACATGACATTATGGTTTTGGATTGTTATTAAGGTTAATATGTGATGACATTGATGTTCCGTGATGACGTATGATGAGGTTAGAATCGATCATTTTCATTTCCTGTATCAATCTAGGTATCAGAAATTGGGTTGTGACAGAAGGTGAAAAAGATGAGGGAGATGCCGATAGGAGAGATCAAGAGATAGAACTTTCCTTGCAGCTACAAGAGAGAGAGAGTGAAGTTACATAGAGAGAGCTGGTGAAAGATGTCGCGCCCCAATTTTTGTTCTCCAAAAATCGAAGGTGACTAGGACTAATCATTCACACTCCAACCACAATGGTACCACGCTCTGATATCATGTTGTTAGGCCCTGATTCCCATTCTCTAAAAACTGAAGGCATTGTGGAAGCTTAAATCATGTGCACGTACATACAACCGTGCAATTCAGACTCAACAAGTCCCATTGGGGTCAGCACATAACACCTTGTACCCATCCTAAGATTTTTCAAAGTCTCAGCCTAGCATGTATTTCGATGGATCGAAAAGCTCGTTTTGATGCATCGATCAAGTATCGTCCAAAAACCACTCTCGAAACTTTTGGTTTTCTAAGATCCTACAGGTTTTTTGATGCATCGATCCATGGATTTTGATGTATCGATCGTGAGATGCATCAAAATGTGGACTTTGATGCATCGAAGTCCCTCTCGATAGTTTTACTCATCTACCTATCAATTGATGCAAGGTCCATACACTTAGTCTAATCTTAACCTAATAATCTTATGCATTCTCCATAGATACAAACATATAAAGGAATGAAATAAATCATCATGAACATAATCTAAACGTGAACTCACATCTCTAAGCATCCATATCTACAATCTCACACATACTGGAATAAAAACTAACATTCTTCCATTCAAGTCCGAAGGATTATACATAATCCATAAGTGTCATTACATTTGAAACTAAAGTATGCTAACATAATTCAAAGGTACTTACAATACTTTTAATCTGGTCCACATACCACAAGCCAACATGGACATCAATCTACATCTCAATAACCACAAGACTTCAAGTCCATCAACCAATCATGCCTCATCCTCCATTGGTGCCTTATCTGAAAAGAGTTTGAAAATAGGGGGTGAGCACTACGGTGGCTCAGTAGGAATGATCCACCCATCTCTACTCTAACACGGGATCCACGCATGAATGCATATGAAATTATTACAATCTACATGATAATTATTCATGCTTTTTACCCGTAAAAAATTACGTTTTATAAATCATACGTGATGTTTCACATTCAATGGATACATACATATAACAATTTGAACAAGTCACAATTCATGTGTACAATTTACGCCACATAAGTGCGAAAATTAATTCAAAGGAGGTGCCATTATCAAACCAATAGTAAGGGTCTCTTTGGAACCCAAACTCTGCTTACGCTTTTCGGGTTACTAACCCGATGGGTGCGACACCCGCTTGGCCAAGTTTTGGGTCTTTCACCCTAGGGATCCATGCCCTTATCTTAATTCTTACACTCCTTCCCCAAAACTCATCACATAGTGCATGTCATCACATAAATGCACATATCCCACACAATGAAATGCATTTTATCAAATCAATCCATTTTCTTCCTTAAATTAAGCTTGTCACAATGCCAATTCACTCATCACATGAAAATTATCATGCTTATGCATTTTTTCAAGAAAATCATATCTTTCATGCATAATTCTATATAAAACTCAGATTTTCATGTTTTCATTAAATGAGCACAACTTTAACAAAAATGCATTTATAGTCATAGATCATGCATGCAATGTATATAAGCCCTAACTAACATGTTAGACATGTAAATATGCATAAATCACACTTATATATACACACACACACACACACACAAGACCCTAAACTCAAGAAATTCCAAACTATCTTTCATGTCACAATGTAAAGGACCTATAGAATCAAAGTAAAGAAAGACTTCACACCCCTACCTCGAATCTTAAGTTTGGAATCCAACTTTCAAAAATTCCAGCCCTTTAAACTTCACAAATTGGAGACTTTGTTTGTTTCAAACCGAAGCCCTTGGTGTCCCCTACGCACTTCCCTTTTTCGGGAACTTACAAATCACACCCTTACTAGTCCAAAATCTAGAGAGAAGGGAGAGGGATGAAATAGACGAGTTTAGAGAGAGAAGAAGATCTGTAAATATGAATATCTCAGACCCCTTGATATTTATCTCAACCTTAAGGGCCCGAAATGACCGATTTACCCCAGAGCCATTTAACGTACTTTCTCGACCTCCGTTTTCGATTTTGAAAACTCCGTTGGTCTTGAAATCACTTTCTTAACACTCTAAACATTTCATTTGGTCCATAGCTAAAAATAAATTTTTTTAAAATTTTTCTGAAATTTTCGAACTCACTTAACCTCATCCCAAGGCTCCCGTTGACCAAAAAGTCAAACTTTTTCAAAAGTTCTCAAAACTCCCCAAAATTATAATACCACTCTCCAAACATATTTCCCGTATTCAAAACATATTAAACATCATTTAAAAGCATTAAAAGTAATAAATGATGCAAAATTGAAAAATCAGCCAAAATTGGGCACGGTCTCTACAAAAGGCATGAGAGAAACACTTATATATATATATATATATACACACACACAAACACACAGACACACACTAGTGTATTGCTCATGCCTACAACAATATAAAAAGAATTGTTAGACTGTATCATTTAGCGGTGTGAGGGTAGGTAAATGTGTATGTGAATTTATGTGTGAATATAATGGGTGAATCGTGACTGTTAGATCGACGATAGAGAGAGTTATTTTAGATTATAGATAGACATAGATATTGTGAATCATAAGATTGGGGTTTTAAACATTTTTTATCGTTAGATTGTGATTTTTTTTTAGGGAGATTTAAACACAATGCTTAAACGTAATATAGATATGTATTGTGTATGAGATAGAGGGGCATTTCTAGTATAAGAAAGGGCATTTTTGACATTTTCATTTTAAAGGGCTCATATGTTCAGCACGTGACAGATTTAACAGGCAAAACCAAACAACTAGTTAACAGAAGGGTGTAGTAGGCTGCACAAAATTTGAAATCTATTGGATTTATATACACAATTTGAACTAAATGTGTTAAATGCACAAATTTTATACCATAGGGATGTTTTTTGAACTTTACCCCCCGAAAAATTATAATGTTAGGGTTAGAGGGCATATATGATATTTAACAATTCTATTTTTTTTTATCTTTTCCTTTTAAATTAATAGGTTGGAGTAATTTAGTACTTGTACATCTACAACTAACGATTTATAAATGGACGATTCAAGTAGGGGTTCATGTTGCATGCTCTTAAAAGAGGACTCAGCGTAGTCCAAAGATGTAATACTCCGTTCCAACACATGGTATGATATTGTCCGCTTTGGGTCATAGCCCGCACGGTTTTGCTCTTGGGTTTACCCTAAAAGGCCTCATACCATTTGAAGAGAACATACCACATATAAGCACATCCCCTTTTTCACACCTAGGCAATGTGGGATTGAGTACCCTGTACCCTATTAGTGTGGTAGCTCAGTCCAGTGTCTGTCTTCGCACCCGCCCACTCACACCCGTCCACAAGGGTTACTACAATATTGGTGTGAGTGGGTGGGTGCGAAGACAGACACTGGGCTGAGCTACCACACTGACAGGGTACAGGGTACTCAATCCCACATCGCTTGGGTGTGGAAAAGGGGATGTGCTTATATGTGGTATGTTCTCTTCAAATGGTATGAGGCCTTTTGGGGTAAACCCAAGAGCAAAACCGTGCGGGTTATGGCCCAAAGCGGACAATATCATACCATGTGTTGGAACGGAGTATTACAGTTGGTATCAGAGCCTGAACCCAGCCGGAAGAAGTGTGCCGACGAGGACGTCGGGCCTCGTAGGGGGGTGGATTGTAGTAACCCTTGTGGACGGGTGTGAGTGGGCGGATGCGAAGACAGACACTGGGCTGAGCTACCACACTGACAGGGTACAGGGTACTCAATCCCACATCGCCTGGGTGTGAAAAAGGGGATGTGCTTATATGTGGTATGTTCTCTTCAAATGGTATGAAACCTTTTGGGGTAAATCCAAGAGCAAAACCGTGCGGGCTATGGCCCAAAGCGGACAATATCATACCATGTATTGAAACGGAGTATTACAAAAGAAGATTTATAATGCACTTGGTGAATCTTAATCGTGTGTGCACAACACGCACGATGAAGCCTACGATGTGTGTTTTGCACACACAACTAAGATGGTGTCAGTAAATCTACACGTGACGCATTATATTTTTCTTTCACGCAAGCCACACGAAGCCGGCGTAGGTGCCTTTTTATGGACAAAAATAGTTCAGGTCAAGTTGTAATAAAGTAAAAGTTGGGTTTTTGTCTTTTCACCAAAAAAAAATTTAAATTTTGTAAAAAAGTTTGATCATATGCCTCTTTATCAGTTGATGCTAAAAATATTCACTTTCTTTGAATCATTTCTCCAATTTCTTCTAGTCTAACAGAACAGTACAATCTCTCGGCGTCTCTCTCTCTCTCTCTCTCTCTCTCTGTGAACGTGGTTGCTGTAAGTGCAGACAATGGGGGTCCGTACGATATCTCAGGAAGGGTTCGATGAGATGGTGAAAGAGAACATAGAGGATCTGGAAATGGACCCCTCCGAAGCCCTTCAAGACGCCATCCAAACCCTAACCCTCCAAGGCGTCGATCTCTCTGGTTCGTTGCTTAAGCGTTTTACAACAGAATTCCAATAAATTAAACAATGCCAAATTTTTTGACTGTTAACTACTACTACTACTAGTATCTCATTTCAGACTCCTAGATCTTCCTTCTTCTTCTTCACACAGGTATTGTTACGTGCCCAGTCAAAGACAACCCAGTGATCCAGTGCTTGGATAGATTGAAACAACTCAATTCTGATTGGACGACGGATCATCTTGACCTAGAGATGATGACGACGATGCTCGACAAGTTAACTGATTTGTGTTTGGGTGATGGATCTGGGAATGCAGCAATAGCCATCAGAAACGGAGGGCTCGAATTGCTTTGCTCACTTTGTTTAAAGTTTAGAGTGGGGTGCGAAAGGGCTCTTGTTTCAGCGTTGAATGCAATGGCGTCACTTCTACATGGTAATTAAACACACCACACTATAATGTTAATACCTCTGGCCTAAGTTTGTTTGTGTTTTTTCTCATTAATTCTGTGTGTTTTGTCATTTATTTCAAGTTTTAGCGGACTTAACTTATTGGCCAAAAAGGAGAAGGATAAAGTTGAATTGTGTTCTAGCCTCTTTGCAATATGAATTCCAAGATATAATACTAATTTTCTAAATCAGGGATGGTATCATATCCTACATGGAAAGACATGTTGACAAATTTGAAAATAGATGAGAAATGATATGTAGAGAAGTAAATAATTTATCCAGTAAAATCTGTAACATCTAATAACACGTGACATTTTTGGGAATTTAATTCTCCGATAAGCAAGACACTTGCTATGTTCACTATCGTCCTCTTCAATTCCCCCTTAGCTAGGAATAGGATTGATCCTTTTTAAAGAGGAGCGATCCATTCGCAAGTTTGTATGTTCAGAAAAGTTTTTAATTTGAGTATTTAGCCTAGATTTGCACTTTTAAACTATATACTGAGGCTTAGAGATTTTATATTCGACAGCATATGAGAGATATCTTTGCAAGACTTTGGTGAGTATTCTGCATTTCTTTGGGTTGAGACCTTTATGCCTAGTTTGGTATACATGAATGGAGGTGGAATGGAATGGCCATTCCACCTCTGATTCCCTTTTATCTCGTTTGTTGTGCTACATTAGAAATGGAATGGTCATTCCAAGTCATTCCCTTGCAATGCTCATTCTAACAAAACCATTCCACTTCTTGAGTTATGGAATGATTATTCCATTCCCACTCATTATTAAAATCATCCTCTCCCTCTTCATTAATTTTTTTCTCTTTTACAACTCACTTTAGAATATAATATATATATAATAGGTAATTAGTGTTTATTTCTCTCCCTATATATAATAAATAGGTTATATACCTATCACACTCCCATATATATAACTTGCTATATTTAAGTTGTGAAAGAAAAATGAAGGTTCTTGTTTTATCACTTTCAATTTTTAATAAAGTATTGATTTTTTTTTGGATTACATTAATTTTGACTAATAGAAAGAGACGGATTATATCTTGATTTAGAAAGTTTTAATTGAATGGGTAATTTTTTTTTTCCACATGGTAATTAAATTAAAGGTGGCCAAATGTCCCATTTTTAAAACTGATTCTGTTTTATATGAAAAAGTATAGCATATTGAAAGGTACTACCATTTCATTCCTACATCATTCTTTATCTGTAGCCAAACATTGGAATGAGAATAGTCATTCTATTATATTATCATTCTCATTTCATTCCCAGTTTCATTCCATTCTCATTCCATTTCATTCCTATGTACCAAACTAGCCCTTAGGGTTTTTAACCTTTTACACATTTCTGAATTGAAATTTCGTGAGAACACTTAAATATCGTGTGTTCAGAATTGTTCCACGATCATCACTAAAGACATGAAGAGCAACTTGAAGCAAAGCTGATTCAAAATATATAACAGAGCTTGCGGTGGATTGGAGCTTATAATTACTATGGCAGCATGGTTGTCAAAGGTGCGCGAGGCGCGGCGTAGCCTTTGCGCCTAGGGTATGCCCAGGCGAGGCGCTTTGAAAGAGGTGCGCGCCTCAAGCCCTGAGGCGCGAGGCGCACCTGCATCACCTGTTTCACTCACTTCGGAATCTATTTTTCTGTGTCATTTGTTGTTAATTGCCATAAATATGCTTTTTATTTGCTCTCAATTGTAGTTGTTCTACATTGTTTCACTCACTCACTACAAAATGTAATATTTTTTTAAAAAAATTCAACTTGCGCCTCACTTCAGTCAGGCCCGTGCCTCGCCTCAGGCTCCAGGAAGCCTTGGTGCCTTAATGCGCCTTGAGCCTTTAACAACTATGTATGGCAGTAGTTGATAACGAGATTCAGGTGTAAGACTTGGAGGTTGGCAACGACTGTGCTTGTGGAAGACTAGTGAGAACTACACATAAAGTTTGAGGCTTCAGCAGCAACTTAGTTTTGGCTTGTAACCTTTCTTTTCGTATAGGACTGCAATCTAGAGTTTTTTCCCCAATTTCTGTTTCTGATGTAAAAAGAGCTTGACTCTCTTCTACTTTTTTTTAACTACTACACTTTTGCTTTGTGGTTTGATTGATTGATTGACATATAGTTTGCTTAATTTGGTTAATTGAAAATTAATTAATCGACAAAAGAAGTCAAGATCTATTCACGCCATCCTCTAGGTCTATTAAATTTGTGAATACATGTACTTCCAGACAAATTTTATTCGGTATCAAAGCTTCCGTTGTGCAACTCTCAATAGATTTTGTGTAACATGTGCATTTTTGTCATTTGCAGATGTTCAAAGTACTAATACATTTCAGAAGAGTGGTGGATCAAAGATTGTAGTGGACATTCTAATACATGGGCGTCAAGATTTAAACATCTTGAATAGTGGTTTTTCTGTTGTTGCTGCTGCTGCAACTGGCAATGAGATTCTTAAGGAGTCATTCATGGACCTGAAAATTGATGAGCTCATAATCCAACTTTTGAGGGATCACCAAAACGGGAGCATCCATAGTCTATATGATGCTATACGTGTCTTATTAACACCTGATGATAATCGTGTTGTGGCTTCCCAAGTAAGAATCATTGAGTGCACATTTTGCTCAACTTAAAGATCATATACAATGACAGATTCAACATAAAAATCCTTCGTAGGGTTTATTTTGCTCGGAGGGTGGGTGCTTGGGGGAACTTTGGCTAAAATCCATGTCACAATATTGGGTTTGAACGATCAAAACTCATAAACTGCATCTCTCTCAATGTAACTTGATATGACAAACTGTAGGTTTATGGTTATGCCCGAAGATTTGCGAAAATTGGGATTGCACAAGCTCTTGTGGAAACACTTCATGAAGGGCTCAGTTCACCAAGTCTAGTATCAGCTAGCATTGCTTTAAAGGCTGTTGCTGTCAATGTAAGTTTGCTCCTACATATGGAGGCGTTTGTGTTAAACAGATGATGTTGCATGAAATATCGGATTCATTTTGTCATTATAGTTTTTATGTAGATTCAAATCTTGCTATTTATCTCTCTGCTGCCACTGTTATTCTTAGTTGTTTCTTATTTCTGTTGTTCTTGTTAGTTAAGTCGTACTATGCTTTAACATCAAAACTCATCTTGCCTTGCCACCAACTATTTGAAATCGACATGCTATATATATATGTGTGTGTGTGTGAAAAAGTTTATAAACAAGTATCAGGGAAACTGGAGGAAGCTGTTGGGGTTAACATCTCCATAACTATAAATACTACTACAGTGTTGCTGATACTTTCTGATGACAACTACAGTTGAGAGTATCTTTGAGAAGAAAAATGACTTTCATATTTTTTCTTCTATCAGATTTATTTTGGCTATATGTTCACTTCTGTTGACTTACTGGCTGCAGGATGAAATATGTAGATCTGTTGCCGAAAACGGTGGTATAGATGCAGTTCTCAAATGTATTGATGACAGTGCTGAACAGGGAAACAAAACTGTTGCTAGAGCTTGCTGTTCTTTATTGTCGAAGGTTCAAATCTGAATCCATCACTTCTATTCAAATTTTGACATATATATTTTTCATATTCATGAAATAAAGATTTCATGGCATGCTTTGACAGCACAAATGGTCTTGTACGAAAGGCTGTTTTGTTTTATTCTCTTTCTCTACTTGTATGAGAGGACTGTGTTCTATTATTCTTTAATGTTCTGTTTGATTCCTAACTTTAAAGAGATGAAGAAAAGAAAATTCAAGATCTCATGCGATTTGGGTTTTTTGAACTACTGTAAGATTCTTAATTTGTATTCATTCCCTTAAACTTATTAGTAACGCGCAATTGTGAGTGTTGTGACACTTGTGTAGAGTTAATGAATTTGTTTATTTCCTATGTTAGGGTTAATGGGAACATAATACAATACATTTTCTTCCTTGCTATTGCATGGGAGAAAGGAAGTGCTAGTTCAGTTTTCATTTAGTTCCCAAAGATTTTAGAAGTGATTACATATTGTTATTGGCACTGCCATAAATAAGCCAATGCTTTAATACATGATTGAATTCTATTTCAGGATCATCTAGATGAAACATTTCTCACTTTTTGCAGACATTTGTATATCACCAGCCATATAATTTATGATAAAAATGAACCGCTAATTGTCTAAAGTTTGTAGCCTTCTCAGTTGTCGATTCAGAATGTTATGTATAAACTTCTAATCATTACTGCTTGTTAAAGCATTGAAGCAACCCTGAAACGTTGCACTTGGTTTTCTTTTGGCTACACCCTGAAATGAAATGCTTGATTAGTTGGCAGGAAGTGATGCAAATAAGAACACTATTGTTGAAAAGGAAGGAATGGATAGGCTAATCAAACTCTCAGCCAGATTTTCTGATGATCCATCTGTTCTGCAAGAGGTAAGAAGTTAAAATTTATACAAATATTCCCTGTTAGCACATGCGACTGAGGTTCTGATTGGATTTCTGCTAGTATTTTAATTTTAGTTGTAGTCACATTCGCGGCGTTATTTTGTTAAATAAAATGCAGGGTCTAGATAACTACTGACCATCTAGTAGATATTACTTTCAAGATGGGTGTCATTCTTACACGTACAAGGGATTCATCATTAAAGAACTCGGTGAAAAACCTGTCTGTGTCAAACAAGCAATAGATCCTTCTCTTATTGAAAACAATACTGGTTGTTGGTCATGTGTGCTAATGAATGAACATGTGATTTATTTGATCCTCTGGTCAAGTTTAGCCCCTTTTGTCAGCAATTAGATTATGCAGTTTCCGATTAGCTTTCCCTTAGCTTATGTGGAGAGTTTTATCTATATGGTTAAATGCTTTCCTTGTGGTACAGGTTATGTCAATTATATGTACACTCTCCTTAAGATCCCCACACAATGCTGCTCGTGCCATTGAAGCTGGAGCAGGGGACCTAGCTATCCAAGCCATGCAGCAGTTTCCTGGAGCACCTCAAATGCAAAGGAATTCCTGTATGATGATCAGAAATCTTGTGGTTAGGAACCCAGAAAACAGGCAAGACTTTTCATATTCATGATCCCTCTTCCCCTCCCCTGCATATCATAAGGTTATAATGTACATTTTTCTGGTTATGCTTTTAGAAGTTTAACTAGGATAGGACTTGTATGATACTTAACTCAAAGCCATGAACCTAAGAAGCACAGACACTTCTACGAAGGTTCTGTGTCCATGTCAGACACCAACACTTCATGGGCACTCTTGGACACGTTTTCAACACTTCATGACCGTGTCCATAATCTAAAAATAAATTTTATTATTTCAGACACTCGGCCGACACATCTTGGACACTTGGCCGACACATCTCCGACACTTGGTCGACACAGTCCGAAAACTTGACCAACACATCCTACACTCTTCGTCTTATATAAAACAAACAAATGATAGTCCTAGAAACAACATTTTGATCATACATCAAAGTGTCCAACTTCTTTTTCTTTAAAAATTGACATTAAACATATGCCACAATATGTGATGAACAAAAATATAACTATAATGACAATATCATCTATAATATAATATTTTCTTTTTGACATTCGAATAGTTTCATCTTCAACTTATGTAACTTTAGTATAGAAATTATAAATTAATTAAAGTTCTATTATTGTCTTAATCAATAGATATATAAATGCAAATTTAATATTTATAATTTTATATTAGCCGTGTACATGTCGTGTCCGTGTCCTACTTTTTTAGTATTGGATTGGCGTATCCGTGTTGTATCATGTCCGTGTCCCTTGTCCCGTGTCCGTATCCATGCTTCTTAGGTAGGAGACCAAACCACCTTGTCCATGATCTGAGGATTTGGCGTAAAAGACTGAGGGATCTCGGCTTTAAGATCAAAAGAAGGCCCCCGTAGCTAAGTAACTGAGAAACAATAGCCTGCTTCTCAAGACCCGATTGCTCTATAACTTCCTCCCCTTTTGACAACACGATAGGCCCATCTGGATGTCAGTTATCATACCAAAAAAAGGTGTGTTCCCCAGTACCTATGATGCGTTTAAAATGAGCTTTAGCCTTACCTCTCATCTTAAGCAGCTGTTTCCACCACCGAGAGCAGTTCCCACTAGCTTTTAAGGACCATGTGCTTCTGCCTCTCAAGTAATACTGGTCGATTGGGACACAAATTCCAGAGGTGTTTGGTAATGGCAGCATAGTTCCAAGAGCCAAGTCCTCAATCATTCCTCCCTCCTTAGTAGTTAAAAACAAATCCTCCCAAAGATGACCCTTTCCAGAAGAATCTTCTCAGGGATTTTGTTGATATCTTCAGTCACTCTTTTGGGGAGAACAAACACAGCACTCCAGTACACCTGGATCAAGAATATTACCAACCTTATCTGCTGTAACCTCCCAGCATAGGACAGAAAATGTATAGTCCATAATTCAACTCTCTTAATGATTCTCTTCGCAAAAGCCTTGTATTGATGATTGAACAGACCTTAGCTTGGAAGAGATCAAGGTACTCCCAGATGTCTCATCGGGAGTGAACGTTTGGAAAAACCATCATGGTGAAAAATCAGCTGTCTTCATTTTTGACTCTTGCGAGGAAAACTAGAGATTTCTGGTCCATCTACTGAACAGGTTTAGAGTTCCTCCAACAACTCCCATAGCTTAATGTTTCCCTGCCCAAAAAATTAGTTATCATCTGCAAAACAGATGCTAATGATGCTGGGTTTGTCACACTTCAGTGAAATTTGAAATTTGGATTTTTTGAAGCTTCCTTAGACATGCCTCTTGGTACTTTCATAACAATAACAAACAAATGGGGGGACAGGCGGTCCCCCTACCTCAGACCTCTGGAGCTAGCAAAAAAACCTATTTAATTCTGCATTAATGGAGATGGAAAATGTGGGATTAGAGATGCATTTCTGAATTTTCCCCATGACATTTATAGGACATTTACTTCAACACGGTCATCGAGAATCGCCACTCTATAGTATTATATGCCTTTCTGATATCAACCTTTAAGCCACACCTCACCTTTAAAAAAAAAAGCCTTTAAGCCACATCTAGGGCTGCCTCCTTCCTTGTGGTATCCCTTCATTCGTTCTTGGAGTAACAAAATATTTTCAGTGACCTTTTGTCTTGAACAAAGGCATTCTGATTGTCACTGATACAATGGGGGAGGATGTTCTTGATTCTATTTTCAATGATCTTAGAGATTATATAATATATGATATTGCAGCATGATATGGGCCTAAAGTCCCCTAGGGAGGAAGGGTTAAACTTCTAAGGAACAAGGGAAATAACTGTTAATCTTCACCTCCCTCAATAAGAAACCAGTGGAAAAGGAGAGAATGACATGAGCAACTTTATCTGAATCATGGTCCAGGTTTTCTTGAAGAAGGAATTAGGAAAATCCATCTGGGTTTGGAGCTTTCCCTTCCTTTAGACCCAAATCCACTTGATCAATCTCTTCTTTATTTAATGTGTTGAAGGACTTAAATATTAATGTTACTCCCTCTCTAACAACTTAAGCTCTTAGAGTAAATGGTGGTTAACATGATATCAGAGCAAGTAAGGTCATGAGTTCGAACTTCACCGTCACTCTGATAATTAAAATTGAAACTTGTGTTGGACTAAAAGAAGGATACATGTGAGGGGGCGTGTTGACTGAATTTAAATATTAAAGTTATACACCCTCTCCAAGAGCGGAGTTTGGTTAAAAGGATATGGAAGAGACAAAAAGGGGACAAATCAACATTGCTCTTGTCGAAAGCATTATTAGAAATAAGGAGAGTAAGTAGCATTTTATTTATTATTATTTATTTATTACTCATTATTATTTTTAGGGTAAAATACAATGACCTTCCTTGAGGTTTGCCCTAATTACACATAGATGAAACTTATGCAAAAAATTGCACCGTGTTCCCTTAAGGTTTGGTGTGTGATTACAAAGACCCCCCTCCGTGCAAAATTCCATTAGTTCCGTCAAAATAATTGGTTGTAGTGACCAAAATTTCCATCAACCTCTCTGAAATGACGTCATTACCCTTACAATGACACCAAATTACAAAAAGACCTTATTTCATGCACTCCCTTCTCTCTCCCCCTCTCTTTTTTCTCTCTCCACCCACCCCTTCTCTCTCTCTCTCTTCACCAACAACCGCCCACTGCTTCTCTCTCTCCACCCACCACTAGCAACAGCTCCATTGCCATCCCTATTCAATGTGAGTTAGTGGTGCATTTGCACTCGTTGATTATCCAATGACAACAAATCCGAGATTTGAACCTGAATTCATGAATAAATGCAATTGAAGTATTGTTTCTCTTAAGACCTGAGCCATATTTGCCAATGGCACAAATCTTGATGGCAAAAATATTGCGTTGCCGGTCGCCTATTTCAATTGAAATTTACATATATAAAAAAATGGAGTTCTAACCCTTTCCAAAATCAGCACTATAATGAGCACTAGATGTGAGTGCATAGTCCATGCCTGTGAAACTTTACTTGTGATCAAGGAAGTATAAAGACCTGTAGGCCTATGAACTTTACTTGCACTGTTGGTTGCCATTAAAAGAGAATAATCATCTACCAAAGATGAACTAGTAAGTATAGAGACATGTTTTGCGTTGCTAAATCTATGGAACGCCAAACAATCTTTCAAAAATGGAATGAAAGCAATGACTGACTGAGGAAACTCGAATGCAAACAAGTAATATAGCTTCAAATGCATATATAAGATGCATATATACTGGAATATAGTATATAAGAAGCCAAAATGGGCGTTTTGGTAAAATGAACTAACTCATGAACATGCATAAATTTGCTCTGTTTCTAACACCAATCAACCCGGCCTATCTCTCTCACATCTGATTCATCTTTTTCATGGGAGACTCGTAGCAGAACATCAAAAACACATCACAATAAAAAAAAAAAAACATCTTTATAACAAATCAAATTAAAAAAAAAACAATCTAAGAAATCGAGATTCCCAAAGAACCATAATAGGGAGGTGTATTGTGACGTGCGTGTGTGTGTTTGTGTGTGTATATAAGGAGATTCGCAGCGAAGTCTTGAATTATTTTATCGAACTTTGTAGTTGTGATGTGTTCCCAAACTTACAGAAAAGGAAGGTGTGTATGTGTGTGGACATGTTTGGTCTAGTTTTCTGCCCCAAATTACAGACATCAGCAGGTTTGATCATTGATTTGGGTCTTATTGATTGGGTCAGACAAACAACAAGTAGAAGGATGGTGTGTTTATGCATATAATAGGTTGTGCATATACAGATTATATAGAGAGAGTTGGAAGAGAGAGACATTCCATAAACCTTGATTGAGAGAGGTGTATGTGTGTTTTTGTTATATATATAGCAGGTTATTAGTGGTTAAGGGTAAGCCACAGAGGTGGTTGTGGTAGGGGTAATGACGGTTGGCTAAGAAGCACAGATACGGATACGGAACATAGATACGATATGACACGGACACAACGACACGAGAAATTGTAAAAAATTATGATACGAACACGGCGACTAATAAATATATCTTTTTTATATATATGATCCTATTTTTTAAGAGTAATATTTATTTTCATCAATCTAACAATGAAAAATTCTTAAATCGTAATAATTAATGTAAAAATAATTAATTTATCATTTAAAAAACTACACAATTGAATCTACTCCACGACAATAATAATAATTGTTTTTAAATTTATGGATATATGTCAGACACTACATAAACACACCATGGTCACGTGTCCTATCCATAAATTTATTTACACATGTCGGACACTACATAGGCTTACTTATTTTTGAATTATTTGATGTGATCCTTTCATTCCATTTCTATCTTACTTGTCCAAACATCCTAAAAGTTTCACACCAACTTCCGGCTACTTTAGGCAATTTTTTTTTTTTTTTGTATCTTTTTTTCAATTTTTTTTTTGAAAATTTACATTGACCTCTCATGAGGTTTGGCATAATTACACTGTCCTCCCCCCTATGCTTTGAATAATTACACTGACAAGGTTTTGACTTTTGTAACAAATTTCCCCTTTTTCTAACGATCAATGCAAGTCAAAAGACACTTTTTGCTGATGTCAACAAAATGAACAAGTGAAGTACCATAAATGCCCTTATAAACAATGCAAAGACAATATAACCCTCACTTACAGAGACTAAATTACTTTAATACCCATGTGTTGTTTGATTTACACCAAAAATAAGGCATTTATGCTATATAAAATTATGATTGAGCAGAAGCAATTGGTAGTCTTGAAAGATTACATTGAGTGATGATGGTTTTATTATTAATTCTGATGGATTTTACACATCAGACACCCTCTACAAAAGTACAATGGAGTTGTTATACATGCATATATATATATACATATATATAGATATAGTGTGGTATAATTATTGTATATCAGTGTTAGGGTGTTTGATGCGATGGATTAGGCTAACGGAAATTAAACAAGCTAATTGAATGAATTTTTTTTTTCTTTTGTTTTTTTGCCCATAAGGAATAGAAAGTTTCAAACCGAGATTTTTGAGAGATAATATAGAAATCTAAACAAATATATATCTCATTTATCCCTTATCCCTTTTTTTATAACTTTATTTAGTATATATTTTATAGTTAGTAAAATATGTATTATATATTTAACTTGCATATTAACTATACATAATGGTAACTTGCTTCCCTCGTGAAAGAACAAAAGTGTAGCTTGGTCTTTTAACAGATTTGACTTGACAAGAGCAAAACAGTACTATATAAGCCAGAGGGTAAAATAGTAAATTCATTTATACTGTTAACAGATGTCTCTGATAGGAGAGGTTAGTGTAATTATTCAAAACACGGGGGAGGTCAATGTAATTTTTCCATTAATTTTTGGAACAGACTGATGTAAAGATAGGCAGAGTTAGAGGAATTATCTGATGACAAAATTATAATGGTGAAACAACTTTTTCATTGTGCAGAACTATTTTGCTTAGTAATGGTATTGAGAAGCTCATAAGGAAGGCCAAGGAAAACCATGAAAGCTGCAAGGATGCTGCTATTGATGCACTCAGAGATCTTGGTGTTGATAATTACAACTTGTAGCTCACACTCTAAAATTGAAATGAGTTGGTTGTGCATCTTTTTTCTTTTTTCAATTTTGTTTTCCCTTTTGTTTATGAAGGTGACTACAATTATGTAGTCAGACCTCAAATGTTGTTGCAAAGTTATTATGAAACAACTCAGCTGGATGATATTGGAGGCACTCTTATCCTTTTTCTCTTTTTCTTGAACTTGAATATTCTTCTCTTCCAGTGTTTTCATCATCAGTTTGAATTATTATAGAAGCTGATGATTATACTGATTACCCATCCCATGTACATCTCTGTTGTTGCTTTACATTTTGTTCAAATTTTTCCACTGTGCTGAAGATGATCTATAGATATATATATAATCTCATTTGTTTGTACTGATTAGTTATTACCCACCCATGTGCATATCATTACTTCACCTTTCTGATTGTAAAGAAAATGAAAATCAACTTGTAAGTGATCAGATATTAAAAATTTGAAGTTAATTTGAACTTAACATTTTGGCATTTAGCGATATAGTGGAACTATAAATATTTCATTTTTTTTACTCCTTTTTAACCAAACAAATAAAGGTTGCAAACCAAGTAAAAGATCATTGAATAATGTGATCACCATTTTTTACTCTCCAAATTTCGGACCTACAATATAATAATGCCCTCTAACAGGACTCAAACTCTCTGAACTCTTTTTGAAAATGAGAAATGATATCATCGGCAGATCCTCTAGTACAAAGGAGAGAATAAATAGCCACTTAATGTTTAGAAGGTGCTTTGATCCATTCTTTTGGTCAAAGGATTTATCTAAAGATTCTACTATCAGTGAGTGCTATGCTACCATTATCCACAATATTTGGTGGAATATTAAACCTGCAATATTCCTTCCTAGCTACTCAAGTCATCTGTATGATATCTAAGACAAACCCAAATTCAAAGATCAAACAAATATATACAATCTTCTAATCACAAATAATTATATATATATATACACACACAGACACACACACAACCGGACAAAATAAATTTTCCATATAATCATAACAAGACTTTTCTTTCTAACAAGGAATTGATTATCTTTCGTCAAAGGGCTCTGGACTCCTCTTCAAATGAGGGATTTGAAGCTGCAAAACATGATAACAATTATCAATATAAATAAATAAATCATTTCAAAAGAGTCTAATAGACTGATGTGCCACAAAAAAAAAAAAAAAGAACAAACAAACTCTTAGACAAAAATTCCTACCATGCAACCTAATTTAAACAAACATAATCCAAGAACTAAATTTTGTAGATAACTAAAAATTATTGAAGCATGTGCATGATATTGGGATATATATAATTATATGAAATGAAAATGTACAATATATGATATGCACATTTCCTTGAACAAATGTATAAATGAATCCCATATAAAAAACATATCCAACCAAGTCCAAAATTCATTTAGCAGGTTCAAGCAATCAACTTTTAATTCAAGCTCAATCTCCCTAAAGAATACTAGGCAAGATATATCATTCTATAACGCTGAAAATCTGGGGCAACTTGATTAAAAAGATAATGGAACTTTCGGCAAGATGGGCATCAGAAAATTTTGACTCCAAAAACACCCAAATTAAAATGCCCACCAAATTGTCAAGAGAGGTACAATTACATCAGGTTTCTAAAAACGCAAAAAACTTAGAAGCTAATGTGACTTAAACACAACCCTATTGTAATTAGTAATTACCAACAGACCTCTTCAATAGAAACCCTGACAATCCACCAATATTAAGTAGGTCTACCTAGAGAGCATTATTGATCCAAATAGCAAAATATAACTTCATCTTTTAGTACCCAAAATTTTCTCAGCAATCATAAAAAAGTATTATAGAAAAAATAGTATTCAGGTTGAGTAGAAAAATTCAAAGCAATATTATAGTCTAAGCCCAGAACTTTTTCTCCAAAACAGTACCACATGTCCCTTTATTAGCTTATTAATAGGAGAAAGCAACACTAGAATAAAGAAATAATAAATTTGTTTGATCTTGTTCAGGTGAATTTGGATAATAATGTTCCATTTTGTTGAATGCCTAGTCACTATAGATATAAAAAAATAAAATATAGTAGCAAAAGGGGCACACCTCAAGAAAAAGCCAAAGCTAAGAGAACTCCAAACTATCTTACTAGTGAGAATGATAGGCAGTAGTATCAATCTGGAATTACATATAAACTGATCAGCAAGCTTTAACTCTCACACCTACATACAGAACACATTTTTTTGTAAAAACTCATTTTGTGGTAAAGTAAATTGCATTAAGTGCCAAATACTTCTTGATAAAAAATGACAAGCAAGATATATAGAATTATAATATGAAGTAAGACATGATGCTAAAGAAACAATCACATGCATTGAAATGATCTGAAGACCTTCAAATTAACAAAAGAGGTAGAAGGAATCATATAATATCGTATTTCTAATTCTGATCATATGATATAAATAGCACAATCCAAACCATCCAAACCAAGAGGCACAAAGAAAGGACAAACAAGGCCTAAACAGTAATTGACTCACAAATATAATCAAACAAGTGTTCCAACCTGGGAATTTATAGATACACATAGAAATATATACTTTTATTCATCCATATGGTCAATCCGATGCACCAACTAAGATTAAATCAATCTAAAACAAACCATACAAGCAAAATCAGAGACAAACCCAGCAAAAGGACTATTCTACAAATTAAACAGAAAAATATGATCTAATGAGGGCCAACATCAATTACTGTTTTACACCATTTTGAAACAAACTCATGCCCAAAATCAAAGGGATGGACTCTTCTACAAATATAGGCATTCAGAGCACTCTAATTCCAATTGAAAATTTTCAGAGGAAACCCAACATAAAAAAAGGCATTCAAAGCACTCTAATTCCATAACCAGAGTTGACAATTTAAAAACGAAATACCAATTGAAATTTTTTAAAGGGATGGACTATTCTACAAATATAGGCAGATTATTATTTCCACAAGCCAAAAAAAGGCTCATATTCTTAAAAGAAAGGGAATTAGAAAAATACATTGATGCAAAAGTCAAAAGCTCTCCTCCCTCCCCTTCCGTTGCAAGATAATCAGAACTTCTCCGAGCAACCAAGAAGATCAAATCTTAATATGAATTTAAAAGAAAGAAAGGCAGTGCAGCTCAAACTCATTTGATAAGCAAAAATACAAAAATGTAAAGAGAAACGAAATACAAGCAACAAATCCAGAACTAAATTCATCAACCCCACAAAAGATGCATATCAGACCCACCTCAGCAAATCAATAACTTGAGTAAGTGAAAAGCAAAATAAATAAAAAATAAATTTTTTTTAAAGCATCAACGAAATACAAGCAACAAATTCAGATCTAAATGCAATAACCCCAAAAAAGACACATATCAGACCCGCATCAACAAATCAATAATTTGAACCAAGTGAAAGGCAAAATCTAAAACAATTAAAGCATTTAAAAACCTACAAAGATCAAAACCCACCACCCCAATCGTACAAAAATTCAAATTCCCTCAAAAAAATCGAAAATTGAAGAAATTCGAAACACCAGATCTCACTACTGCACAACATAAAACACATCAATAATCAAACTTTCAAACAATGCCCACATCAACTATCAAATAAATAAAGTAATAATAATAATAAGACATAAGAGATTGTATCCCAGACAATTTGAAAAAACGAAATAAAGGAGAAAAGGAAGAGTTGCATACAAAGCAATCGTTGTCAATGGTGAAGATGTACTTCTTCTTGGAGATCATGTACTTGAAGCAACGGCAAGCAGAGTCCTTCGTCTGCGTTTGCTATTCACCTACGACTGAGGCCCTCATAACCACGTCTTCTCCGAGAACCCAAGACCTGAAACTGAGAGAGAATATGGTTCATGATGCACACATAGAGATAGCCTCAGAGATGCTAGATAGGGTTTGTATTTGGGTGGCTAGGGTTTGATTCGTAAGTTTGAGAAAGCAATGAACAGAGTCTAGGGTTTGATTCATAAGTTTGAAGGAAAGCAAAGGAGAGAGAGAGGAGTTGCAATGGGGTAGGGTTCTATGTTTGGGGGACCTTTGAAAAAACTAAGGTTATGTCTTACTCGTGAACATTGATTTTTTTTTTTAACTTGACCCGTTAAGAACCCGTTTACTTAAACCACTCACCCAACAGTTATTATTTAGTGGGCAGGTTTGGGCGGGTTCACGGGCTAAAGCCCAATTTGCCGGCCCTACGCTTGGTATCTATGATGAAATAGCAACCAAGCTCTTCATAATGGTGTTTTATAGAGTGCTTCAAGGATTGCTAGGATCACAGCCTTCAATTCAAAGGAAACATACAAGAATGGTAAAAGACTAGAGAGAATATATTGCACATGCAGATAAATGGAAGGACCTGGAACTATAAAAAAAGGGAAACAGAATGGGAGTTGGGGAAGATAAGAATAACTTACCAACATTAAGACAAAGTGGAAGAATCATCAGGCAGTAAGATAAAGCAGAGGCATCATCTAGCAGTCTGTTTCCAAGATTTTGACTGTGTCTCAGTAAAAAGTTGAAACCTGAAAATAGATGATAAACAAGCAATTAATAATGGATGGAGGCAATGGAAGATCCAAACTGAATGCATAAAATACATACCATATTTGAAATTTACTACTTAAGCAATTAAGCATGTAAGGTTCTTGTTATGCTCATAATTCTCAAGATTCATGGATATAATAGGGAAATTGAGCTATCAACACTTACCCAAGAAAAGAAATTGATCCATTAATAGAGGATATTATCAGCACTTCAAAGTATAGGGATGAAGGAGACTAAGGCCCTATTTGGATTGACTTTTGAAAAGCGGCTTTCGGCTTTTCAAGCTCAAAAGCCGTTTTGGAGAGTGTTTGGATTGGTAAGGCAGAAGAGCTTTGAAGTTTAAAAAGAGCGTTTAAAGAAAGCTGGTGGATACCAGCTTCCTCTTCCTCATTTAGCTTCTGCTTCTCTTTTTCTTCTGCGTAAAAGTTGAAACAAAAGCTTTACCAAACAGAGCCTCAGGATTCCTTTCATGCTGATTTCTGTAGCTCCTTTAGAATCTGTAGCAGAAGATATATTAAACAAAACCAAGGAAATGTTCACTTAAGCCTATTTCCTTCACAATGTCCTCTCAATTGTAGAAGGTAAGCCATAAAATGTGCTCAATGGTGCTCGACAGTACACCTAAAGAGTGATCTTTCAGTTTTCCGTTAACTAGAAGATGATTGTTGTTGGCCTTTGGCCCATTGCAGAAAGCACATAAAAACTCCATCTATATTGCAGTTCATATTTCATCCCCCAACAAAGGTGGTCTTCCCACTATTTGGAAGAAGACCATCATCAGCCATTTCACTAAGCAAGTTAAATACAGAATTCATGTGTCCTTCTTTAAGATTTATCTCAACAAGGACTTTTGCGAGCTCAGCATCAGTAAGACTGCAGCTATTTAATGTGTTCCTTGTAACTTCACTCAACTCCTCACTCATACCCTCTTTAAAAAGCTCTTTAATCAGAGCAATAACAGTTACTGTATGAGGAACAAAACCAAACTGCAACATTTCCTTGTAGAGATTGAATGCTTTCAATAAATTTCCCCCTCTACAATGACCGTGTATAATAACATTATAAACTGCTTCACTAGGCTTGTAGTTCCTCTGTATCATTGATTCAAAAACTCGATCTGCTTCATTTATCAAACCCTTCATACAGAATCCTTTCATGAGAGCTACCACACTCCTAAACTCACTGTTACAACAATTTTCTATCAGTGTATCATATGTGACATGATTTGGGGCAGGCTCATCATGAAACAACTTGAACAAAAGCTGATTTGCATCCCTAATCCGAGCTTGCTTGCTAAGCCCATTAATTAGCACACTGTAGGTAACAGAATCGGGAAGGAAGCCCTTTCTAATCATTTCATCATGCAGATGGAAAGCCCTTCCAATATCCCCTTCGTCACAACAAGCTTTGATCAGGACAGTATATGTACATTCATCTGGAGGCAAACCTATTTTACACATCTCTTGAGAAAGATCAAAAGCTTCATTCAGTCTCCTTTGCTCGCATAGGCCCTGAATCAGAGATGAATAGGTAACAACATCTGGGAAAACCCCCTTCTCCACCATATCCCCCTTCATTTGAAATGCCTTATCCAAATCGTTATTTCTGCAAAACCCAGAAATGATAGTACTGTAACTAACGACATCTGGTTCCAAACCCTTCCCCACCATATTTTGAATAACACCTAAAGCATCTTCCATCCTGCCCAATGCACAGTGTCCATGAATTAATGCATTATAAGTCACAATCGAAGGTGAATATCCAATCTCAATCATTTCTTTCAAGATCCGATAAGCTTCATCCATGAATCCCTTCTGGGAGAAGCCATCGATCAAAGTCGTGTACGTTCTCTCATTCGGACATAATCCCCTCACATGCATCTGATCAAAAAGATCCATTGCGCGATGCAAATTCCCAGCCTTACACATACAATTAATTAATGATGTATATGTAACAACATTTGGAGAGACACCCTTGCTCACCATCTCCGCATGCAAAACAAGTGCTTGGTGAAAATTACCTTCTTTGCAATAACCATTAACAAGCGTATTGTATGTCACCTCATCAGGGACAAAACCTTTTCGCGTCATCTCGTCAAGAAACTCACCTGTTTCCTTCAACCTCCCTTCTCGACACAACCCATTAATAATCACGTTGTAAGAAATCAAGTTTGGCTCCAGAAACTTGGCTGACATGGAATTCAATAATTCCAAAGCCTTATCAATTCTTCCCATTTTACAGTAAGCATCAATTAAGGTATTTGAAGTAACCACATTCGGCAAACACCCATTTCTTTCCATTTCATTGAAAAAACCCAATCCCTTCTCCAATTCTCTAAACCCAAAAAATCCCCTCATCAGTATATTATAGGTATACACATTCGGCGAAATACCAGTTCTAATCATATCCTTGTACAAATTTTCAGCTAATTCAATGGGCTCACGGGACCTAACTATCGCATCGATGACAGAATTATAAGATAACACACTCGGCATAAAACCATGAAGCTTGGCTAAATCAATAGTATTCAAAGCTCTCTTGATGAGTTTCAAGTGAGAGTAGGATTTTACCACAAGATCGAACACAGCCGAGCTGGAATTGCAGGGATGGTACGAGTCTTTGAGACATTGAAATACAGAACGACCCGTTTCGTCATCAGAACCGAGGGCGAGGGATTCAGCGAGGGACTGAGCGGTCTTGTAGAGCTTGAACCTGGTGAGGACGTGAAGGGCAAGACACTTGCAACGGAAGTCGAAGAATTGGCGTTGTTGAGCCCAATTAATGAACTTTAGGGTTAGAGTTCTGTCGAATTGGCATTGGAGAAGTAAATGGGAAGCTGAATGGGGAGTGAACTGAGAAGAAAGAGATTGGAGGTGTATTAGGTCGTGGCGTTTGAGGATGGTGATGGCTTTGTTCACGAGGTGGGCGTCTGGGCGAGAAGAGAGAGAAGAGAAGGATGAAGAATTTACAGGAAGATTGAACAGTTGACTAGTGCCGAGGTGGGGTTTGAGGAGGGGCATTTGCTGAATTTGAGGAAGGGCTACTATTAGGGTTTTGTTTGTGAGAAGAAGATTGATGAGTAGAGTTTAGAAGCGCTCGTATGACCTCAATTCATTCAAACTATTGAGAATCTTTCACGACTTAAAAGTCAACTTTTTTGTTCTTTTAAGGTAAATTTATTTATATCACTTTCAACAACTTTTCTTTTCTTTTATTTAATAATTTTTTTTTATATATAAATATTTTAAATTGATAATATATATTTAACTTACAAAGGTGGCTCGAAAATTTCAAAATACATTAAATACACGTATTATATAAAATTTGTATCACGGAAGTGGGACTACTAATTTGAGTGGGAGGAGTACTAATTTTATTTTTTAATTTGAGAAGATTATAACAATTTGCACACTTGTTAAGTCAATGTCTTGGAAATCAATACTGCATGTAGGTGCAAAAGAAAAGAAGATTGAGAATAGAGCTAACCATTAATGGGTTTTGACAATATGAAATGAAGACTCTCAAGCTCATTCATATATATATATATGAGTTTTCGATGTTTATCAACCCAAAGTGTTATTTTTACATAATATACTATGTTTGAGAGTATCAACAAAAAGGTGTCTAAGATTTTTAGAATTAAAACAAATTTAGTTGGAACTTTCTATTGACCCAAAGATTTTAACCTAAGGGTAATCTCGTAATTTTGATGATAACAAACCATTAATGGTGTTAATTACTAACATCTTTTTGAGTGATTGACCAGAATGATCATATATATTCAAAGGAGCTTTCATCTCATGTGAATATCAATGAAGAAGGAATTTGCACCTCAAGCTTGAAGAATTATGCAAAACAAAGAAGCATTGGGGTATATAGGATATGGTGAGAGCGTAGGTATATTTTGTAAAGCTAAATTTGATTTACCTGTTTGAAGCTCAATGTCTAAAATTGAATCTAAAACCACATGCATCATATTTCTAATTTTTCATGAGTGGCTCTTAACTTTTGAGATTAATTTTTGAGCTCATGGATGCCTTGACTAAGTTGCCTTTCAAATGATTTCAAAATCAGTCGACTTAGTGGAATTATAAAGTCGACTCTTTTAAGCAGTGCGAAAATGGCATTTCTAGAGTAGCAAGATAGAAGACTATATCAAATCAGATAGAAGACTATCTTTCTATTTTAGTTTATGAAATTTTGTGAAAATGGCTTTTCTGGAGTAGTAAGATAGAAGACTATCTCAAATCATATAGAAGACTATCTTTCTATTTTAGTTTGTGCTTTTATGAAAATGTCATTTCTAGAGCACTAAGATAGAAGACTATCTCAAAACATATAGAAGACTTTCTTTCTATTTTAGTTTATGAGATTTAATAAAATAGTCGTCTTATGCATTAGAGGAAGTCGACTCTTTTAGGCAGCATGAATCTGACTCTTTGAAGGCTCAAATAAAGTCGACTGCTCCAAGCAGAAAGTCGACTGCTTTTCCCCAGATTCAAAATTAAACGGCTAGTTGGTGCATTTAATGTCTTCACCGACCTTCCAACAACTATTTTCGTGAGAGTGACTATATATACATCTCTTGTTCTGCATTTAAATATACAACTACCAGAGATACAAGCATTCAATATACGATTCACTCTTCTCACTCTCATTCAATTAAGTCTTGAGCTTCAAACTTGAGAATCAGATACATCTATAGTTGTGAGCTTTCATTTGAGAATTTTATCTTTGAGAGATACAACATTTGTACTTCAAATCTTCTTATCATTCATTGTAAAGGGTTGGTTGAACCCTAGAAGACTAAGTGGAGGACTTCACTTAGCAAGAGAAAGGAGGAGCTTGTTAGCTTCATTGTAAAGGTTTGCTCTCTACCCGAAAGGAGAAGCCATAGTGGATTTGGGAAATCTCAAGAGGGATCTTGAGTCGTGGAGTAGGAGATTCCGAACCACGCTACATCTTGAGTCACTTGCGTTTGATTTTCTCTATCTCTAGCTCCTTATCATTGTGCAATTTATTTATTGTCTTGATCTATTATTTGCATAATTTTATTTGCTTATTGCAATTTAAATTTGTGGAGAAAATATCATAGTTTGCCATTGACCCCTATTCACCCCCCCTCTAGGGTCAATTCTTGGGTAACACTTTCAAATTTTTTTTTTGTTAATTTTAAATCTAAAGCGCTCATTCAGTGCTTTCAAACATAACAACTAGTATTTATAAATTAAAAATTTTAAAATAATTGAAAACTTACCACATATGTACTCCGAAAAATAAAATAAAAAATAAATCTATAAAAATAATTGGTTCACATAATGCATTCTTTGAACCAAAAGAATTATACTCCAAGTTCTGTGCATGCCAAAAAAAGAGTCTCTGGGACCAAATTGTTTGTCTTGATTGTGTTGAGTGTCATGCCAGGGGCGGAGCCAATGTAGGCTGGGGGGGGGGGGGGGGCGCACGTTCCCCCCTCTGATCCGGTCCTGTCCATCATATATACATATATTGGGTTAATTTCATTATTGACCATTTTTAGAAGCGTAATTACAAGTACACCAAATACCAAATAGTATATGGTGAAAAACCAACTTATACAAAACTAATTTCAAATATGTCAATTTCTACTCTTAAAGTCCAAATTACCTTTCATCAAAAAGCTAATTTTCCAAATTATCTTCCTTTCTCTGTCTCTCTTCTTTCACATGTTACTCTCTCTCTATATCGAGTTTCTCTCTTTATATCCACCTCCACGAAGAATCCATCTTCTCCGACAAAACATTCTGGCAACCACTAACGAACCCATATTCTCTGACAACACAACCCTAACTCGCTTTCTTCTTCATCTCTTTAGTACTCTCTCTCTCTCTAAAAATCACTAGCGAAACAAGAGACGCAGTTCGTTTCTCAAACATAATGCTATCTAAATTTTATTTTATTTTTTCTTTTGATTGTGATCTTGCTCAGTATTTGTGTATTTTCACAATAATTAGTAGGCTGATGATGATGATTCAGCTTCTTCTTCCTTATCATGTTGTGAGTGTGATTGATTAGACTGAAATTTGAGGTTTGTAAATTGCCAAACTTACATATAAAGATGAAAAGATAGAGATCCTTATCTTCTTTTTTCTAATCTAAATCCTACAATGAAAAAGATAAAGATCCTATAACATAATCTACTCAACAAGCGAGGTTGTGTATAGAAAATTAGAGATTCAAATTAATCCCTAATTAATAATGCATTTATCAATAATTAAAAGTTCCCAAAGCCAAAATCACCAAACCCACCATCATGGATATTCATATGAGCAAACCCAATCAAAAATTATGTTAATTCTTCTTAGGCTTATGCATCTGTCCACATCCATACCCTATCGTCATTCTCTACAAGAGAGACACGTACACTGGATGATATAGCGGCGCCACAATTGAGATTCTGACAATTGTTGCAGTCGAAGCTCTTGGAGTGTTGTTTGTGATAGGCCGGTTGAATCGAAAATCAAAGAAAGCAGTGCAATGGAATGAAGATAAAATTGAAATAGTAACATATATATACGTATATAGTATATATAAACACACACAGGTATATGTGCGTGTATCATTGAACGGAGCCAACCATCCAGCATGCCTGATGGGCACGTTGGTATTTTCAAGATCATAAACTTGTGATCAAACAGTCATATAAATTGGTCAACTATTTGAAGGGGAAGAAGATAAATAGTGTTGAGGGTAATTTGGTCTAATGTATTAAATAATAGTGAAAAGTGTCGAATATATAATAATTTTTGTATAAGTTGCTTTTTCACTATATACTATTTAAAAGTTGGCATATATGTAATTAGGCCACTAAAAGTGATCATAAATTAAATTAACCCTATATTTTTTTATGTGTACATATATATATGAGAAATATTACATAAAGTCCTCTAAAATTTTCAATTGCTAAAGATATTTTTTAATTTTTCTTTTTTACTATTTAAATTCCTGAGATTCTGAAAAAAAAAAAATTGCACTCCTTTCTTTAATTAAACCGTAATTTTTTTTCCTTCAAAGTTCTCTCATTTTTCTTTTCTTTTTCTTCTCCTTCTATTTTTTTTTAACTTTTTAAAATTGTTCTTTCTGCACTTATGTATGATATATGTCATGTGACCTTTTTTTTTCTGATCTTATTCTTTTTTTCTTCATTTTCTTCTTATTTAAATTTATTACTGTAATTTTATGAACCCAATGTGTTATTTTGTACTTTTGAAGTTTTCTTTACTATGTTTTTTTGAAAATAATGACATATTATTTGAATCTTGAATAATGCACCATTGTTGCACTTTTATTTTTCAAATTAGTATCTTGTTGCACTGTTAGTCGTTATGTAAGTTGAAAAAAAAATTACTTTATCATGTTCAATATGCATCCCCTGAAATAGATTCCTGACTTCATCATTGTTTTTATTCAACCTATTATGCATTGCTAAATCGATTGAAGCTAACAAATCAATGATGAAAAATAGATGAAAGTCATCCAATATGACATAAATAATGAGTCTATCATGCATTGCTTTCAAAATACGAAGATCCTTCAAATATTACCAATCAAATTTTTTTTTTTTATATTAAGTACATCCGTGCCACCCTGAATTGAAATTATGGCTCTAACCCTAGTCATGCCCATAATTTTTTCCTACATCCCTTAAAAATGTTTGCAAAGATGGTGTGAATGAGGATGTTATGAGAAAAATAATACTTTTAATGCGACTAAATGGAATAGGTTCTAAAGAACATGGAGTTGCCACATAATATAGAGTTGTGGTATATTAGGTCACCTAAAACATATAATAATGAGTCAAATGCGATGGCCCTATGTAAGAACTCTAAGAATTTTGGGCTTTCATTGATTATAATTTTATTATACACACAAAGAAAAACCTGGATTGAGGATTGAAACCAAATAGAGAATCATCGAATACCCTATTCAGATGTGATTATAAATTATATTGGGTTATGGTGTACCATAGTCACATTTTATCAAGTGCTTATATATATATATATATATATATATATCATTACCTATAAATGAGAGGATAATTGTAATGTTGGTTACCATGATCTAGATGCAACATAAAGTGATTATAATTTGAGCATTTCCTTGATGAGAGAGATATTATCAGATATTTATTATATATATAGCTTGGTCCCACTCTCACACGATACACTCATGGTTAGTCTTGACCCATTGAACAAATGTGTGAGTTAAGTGTAGAGAGTGGAAGACTAAGTGAGAGGAATTTATCTGGTTCGTGAAAGATCAAGTTGGGGGGGGGGGGGTTTCTCTAATTTCTGGCTTCTTTCTTGATCTAGCAATGGCTTCTATAGGTATGTTCAGTTTGTAAATAAATATCAGTGTTATAAAGCGTGTGTATGAGTTTCCTAATTAATTTTACATGTGGTATCAGAGTCAGGTCATACACATCTTATGACCGATCTATGTTATATATATTGATTTTCTATATCTGAAAGTCATAGTTTGATCTTTTAATTCGATTATTTAAAATTTATTTTAAAGAATTAATTATTGTAATATGAAATCATAGTACCATATGCGTATATAAAGTATCAATGAATATCATGTATAGTGGAACCAACAGATTATTTTTCCTGATTGGTTTTTTTTTTTGTTGTTGTTTTATATTTGGGTTATTCTACTGTTATATCTTTTCTATTGTCATTTCATATTTGGGTTATATTATTGTTATCTATTTTATTACTGTTATCTAATATTTATGTTGCATATGAATCGATCTAACATTACAAAGTCTGGATTCATATCATTCAAATATGATATAATTTTCACTGAAATAACAGTTTACGATTATTGAGGTAAATGATCCAAAACCAATGTCGATCTCTGAAATTGTCCAAATACCTAATTCACTATTTTAATATGTTGACTATTCATCAATATCTATAATAGATGATTTAATAAAAACATGTCTAAATATTATAGAGACTATCTTTATTTTTATATGACTGTGATTAACAATTGATTGAGAATTTGATACTGTTCTAAGAAAATTTTACCAGATTGATTGAGTGTGCTACCAAAGTGGTTCATTCATGAAATTTGTAGGATTTTCTTAGTTCAAGGATTATATGGATCAAAATTGCATTTTTTTTGTTATAACAAATAATAATCCACCTAAAGGAGATTTTTATTTGGTTCAATTCAAAAATGGCATATTGCAATATATAAAATATAAAATTTTTGAAGATTTTTTCTTGCCCAAAGGTGTTGAAGTTTTTATAAATTTTGCATTATTATATATTAGATTTGTGATAAAGTATTAAATTACTGCATATTATATTTCGACCCAAATGAGAGGTATAATAATGCCTTCAGATTTATGAGGCTTGACTCTTATTGCTTAAATTGGCTATTTTTATTTGCTTCCGCAGTTGTGAATGCTTCTGTAAATACTCATTTTTCTTCCATCGAGACATTGACTAGAACCAAATTTAAGAAATAAAAGCAAGACCTAGAGATTGTTCTTGGACTTAACTTGACATTAAGGGAAAATGAACCACCCAAGCCAACCGAGGATAGCTCTCATAAAGAGAGTAAAATATAATAAATGGGATAGGGCTAACTGTATGTGTTTGTTAATTATAAAGATGTCTATGTCTGAACCATTCGTAGAGGAGTCCCTGAGTATGATAATGCAAAATAATTCTTAGATGCCGTGGGAGAGAAGTTCTGTTCATTGAGTCGGATAAGGTTGAAATTGAAAACCTAATGAATAGTTTGACAAGCATGAGGTTTGATGGTAATGGGAGTGTACGTGAGTACATCTTGTAGATGATATATATAGCAAATAAGCTAAAATTATTAGATGTTCCTATCTCTGATCATTTCCTTGTTTACTTGGCTCTCAATTCTCTTCCACTCCAATATGGACAGCTTAAGGTGACCTATAATGCTCAATGAGAGAAATGGGAGTTGAATGAACTGATTTCCATTCGTGTCCAAGAAGATTCGTCGTGAGAAAAGTGAGAGTGCTAATCTCGTGTACCATGAGTAGGGTAAAAGAAGTTATAATTATAAACCCAAATCATCTTATAAGAACACTACCAAAAATACTATGCCACCCAATTTACCCCAAGGATTCAAACCAAACAAAAATGAGGTTACATGTTTCTTTTGGAAAAAGAAGGGCCATGTGAAGAAATAGTGCCGTAAATATAAGCCTTGGCTTGAAAAACAAAATAGTAAACCTCTACTCTTAGTTTGTTTTGAGTATAGCTTAATTGATATCCCTTCTAATTCTTGGTAGATTGACACTAAATCTTCTATTTATGTCACTCATTCTTTATAGGACATCATAAGCAGGAGGGCACCAAATAAATATGAAGTAAATGTGTTCGTAGGAAATGGCATGAAAGTTGTAGTTGAGTCCATAGGAGTTATTAAACTTCAGTTAGAGTCTGGTTTTTATTTAGATTTGGTAGATGCAATCTATGTACCTTGTATGAGAAGGAATTTATTTTCAGTGTCTAAGCTTGTTATGTTTGGATATTCTTTCCAATTTGATAAAAGTGATTTTAGTTTGTTTCATCATTCGTGTACAATTGCCAATGGTTTTTTGTTTGATGGATTATATAAATTAAATTGTGTTTAATCCTTTGTATCTTTAAGTGTGGAGAATAATGTTGGAGAGAAACATGTGCATCTTAATGAAAATTCATCTATGCTTTGGCATAAACAATTAGCTATATTTCTAAGAAAACAATTGAACGTTGATATCCTCCACTGGATTTTGGAGATTTTTGTATTTGTGTTGACTGTAAAAGGAAATTTTAATAATTCTAGAAAGAAAGGTTCTAATCATAGTCAACAACTTTTAGAAATCATTCACACTGATATATCTGACCCGTTTCTTGTAACAACTACTGGTTGGCATCGTTATTTTGTAACTTTCATCAATGACTTCTTATGTTATTGTTATATTTTCCTATTATCAGAAAAATCTAGTGTTAGTGATGTCTTTAAGGTTGAGTTTAAAAATTAATTAGATAGGAAAATCAAAATTGTAAGGTTTAATCGGGGTGGAGAGTATTATGTTAAATATGACGAGTCTGGTTGTCATCTAGGTTGTAGAGACCGTGCCCAATTTTGTTCGATTTTCATTTTTCATCATTTATTACTTTAAATGCATTTTAAATGATGTTTAGTATGTTTTGAATGCAGGAAATATGTTTGGAGAGTTGTATTAGGGTTTTGAAAAGTTTTGAGAATTTTTGAAAAAGTTTGACTTTTTGGTCAACGAGAGTCCTAGGATGAGGTTTAATGAGTCTAGAAATTTCAAAAAATATTATTTTGGGTTATGGACCAAACGAAATGTTTAGAGTGTTAAGGAAGTGATTTCAAGACCATCAGAGTTTTCAAAATCGAAAATGGAGGTTGGGAGTGTACGTTAAATGGCTCAGGGGCAAATCGATCATTTCGCGCCCTTAGGAGTGAGATAAATATTCTAAAGTTTGGAATATTTCATATTTATAGATTCCTCTCTCTCTTTAGCTCACCCACTTCATCTCTCTCCCGTCGTCAACAAATTATATCTTCTCACATAAGAAAGAATGTAGCAATTTCATTTGTGTTTCAAGAATGGAGGGACCTTATTCGGATTCTACGGGACTTGTTTAATATACCTGAGTTTTGAGTTACTACCTCCCATATATTTTGGGACGGAGGGAGTATATGGAAGGACTTGTTGAACTCAGTTCAATTTAAAACTGATGGGTTTTTAGATATTTCACAATTTGAACCTTTAATATACTTTTTCTAACAATTATAGTATGATGTTAGACAAGAATTATATTCTAATGTTCAAGACTTGTCAATCATGAGACTAAAGTATTGGATACATATTTGAAATAATTTATTTTATTTTGTAATTATTATTATTTTATACGGTAAACCTCAAGGGCATGAATAACTCAGAAACTTCAATTTTTTTATTCCAACCATAAAAGAAATATATCCTCAACTTCAAATATAAAAACTTTCATGAAAGCCATGTCCCTGCGAAAAGTACACAATATGTAAAAGATATCACAAGGTACGTTTATGAGTAAGAACAAGTAAACCATGATGATACTCCTAAGAAGTATCAAACATGTATCAAGACATGGTAAACCATGATGAAAATATTTTATTATACCCTCAAATTTTAATTACATAATGTAAATTTGGCCCCCCCAAACTAAAATTTCTGGCTCCGCCTCTGTTTGTCATGCAATAATGCATGAACATTTACTCAGCAATAGTGAACTCCTCTTTTGGTAAATTCTTTTTCCTCGATGATGCTTCATGATGAAGTGATGAGTTGTTTGTTATTCATTAAGCGCTGGAAAAAAAAAAGATTAAAAAAGAGGATGTCTTTGCCAGAAACTAGAAGCTTAAATCAATTAGTTAAACCCTAGAAACAAGATTAAAAATTATTGTTATATGGATTCATAGACACAGACCAGCAAACCAAAATTGAAAATTCAAAAATTTTGCTCAAAAACAAATTTTCTAACATGTATGCTTTTTGGTATACAAATTACCATATTTTTATGGTAATCAATCTACCCATTTGCCATAGCCCTATACTAGACTCCCACTGTATCCCTTAAGTTGCAGGAAGGAACAAGACTTGAGTATTCAATCAACCATAATTATGGCAAAATGCAAGAAAAAATCTCCAAATTTCAACTGAATCTTACCTTAAATTTGGCTTGACAATGATACAGATATACCTATATCTTGGTGATCCAAAGTTTGAATTTATATTGTATATAAGTTTTTTTTGATGAAGTTGGTGTTTCATACTTCCTTTATCTGTTTGTTTGGGTGTGAGATTTTCATAGGGTTACCAGTATGCTAAATTGACTAGATTGAGGTTATTAAAGCATTTGGACCTGTCAAATCCATATGTTGTTTCTTCTTTTAAGTTGTGCTACTGCATTACCTAGAATTGCTAACTTGTCACCCGATTAACACAAGTTCAACAGCTTACCTTCTTTGATTCTGGTGCTGAAAGGGAGTCCTTTCTGTGATAAAAGCTCGGCAATAGCAATGCTTTGAATGTGGAACTGTTACGAAATTTAATGCTCTCCGGTTCATCGCCTTCTTACTTCTTCAGTTGTACATTTATGGCAATAAGTCTAATTATAAATGAAAGCCTTTTCACTAATGAATTGGAAAAATTCAAGGCTCAAACATCTTTGAATCAATCTTATTAGGTAAGAAGATGGAAAACCAAGAAATAAGAAATAAGTAATCTCATTGCATTCCTTGGCCTTGGCTTGTTTCTTCCTTTCAACATCTTTTACTTGAACTTTATCCTGGGTTTTGGGATGGTTCTGTTTTAGGAGTCAATGAAGAGACATGTTTGCTAAGTAACATGCATAACAAATTGGTTTTGACAGATAACAACAATGGATAGAATATGTTAAGGCTTCTTTACAACAATGTAGGAAATAAAATATAATCTTGTATCATAACATCTTGTTCTATGTAGTGAAATGCAATACTCTTTCCTCTATTAGAATTTTTTTCAATCTCTGGAGAAATTCCTTAATTTAGATTTTTTTTATTAGAATTCAAGATTGACTGAGGCTTGTGCCTCACACCTCAATACTTAATAGGTACATAAATTTCTAAGAGATTAAAATGCCCTGTGTCATGCATTCACCTCTATTGATAATGCATTTATCTTTTAAAACACTTGTCATTTAAATTATTTCCCAAACTCAACTGAGGATTGATGAAGTTTGTTTATTCTATGATCTCCCATAATATGAAGGCAAAAACATGCCACTGAGCAAAGTGGTCATCACCTAGGATAGGGCAAGAAGAGGTTAACAGACCAGGTCTACTCCTCATTTAGAAATATACACCCAAAATAACTTTATATTAGGATTCTTTGTGGGTTATAGTTGTGTTAGCATGATTTAGAGATGTAGAAAGCTATATCTTTGAGTTCCTTCTTGTATATGCATGCTAAGAGAGTTCTTCATATGATGTACGTGAGACATATTGGTTCTATGCATGTTAAATTTGAGCTTTTGTGTCATCTATATGAAATATATGATGTGTGTGTTGTATATTAGTGTTATACATGAGAACTGATGGTTTTGGCATATTAATTATAGCTTAAATGTGTTTTTACACTTGTTGTGTGAGTACCCATGTTGTATGTGTTGAGTTAAGAAGCATGAGGTTCATTAGGGTTACTTTTGAGCTATAACATGAGTTATGTGCATTTTGAATGCTATGTGTTCTAGAAAATACATCATATGAATGATTTTTCATGTCAATGTATTTAGTGATCTTTGTGGATAAAATTACAAGCACTATAATATATGTGGTGTGTATGCTTAGTGTATGTTGCACTTGGTAGTAAGTGGAATAGTCCTTAAAGAGATTGAACTATGGTATTGGATTCACACGTGTGGTGTGGTGGACTTGTGTACTCAATTGATAGCTTTCAATTGGCGCTAAATCAGACTTATTCTATCTCAATTGACAGATTTCAATTGATGAGGACCCTAGGTGATGTGTGAGATTGATAGACTTCAATCGATAATGACCTTTGGTGGTGTGTGTGAGGTTGACAGATTTTAGTTGGTGATAACCTTGGTGGTTTGTGAGGTTGACAGATTTCGTAGGTGATACTCCTATAATTGGTAGAGTTTAAATAGTTGAGCGATGGTTTAGTTTTGTTTATGAATTGTGAATTCGTGTTGAGAGATTTAGCTTGTGTGATTCAAAGTGGATGGTACGTTGTTTATTGTCCTCATGCATGGTTAAATGATCATTTGACATTTTTGTTGCATAATTGTATCTTTGATAGTATGAGCATTGTAAGCATGCCATGTAGTATAAGGATGCTATGATTGCATATCATGTAGGTCGATGTCGGGTCGATACCTAGGTGGGTTAGGGGCATTCCTACTGAGCTCGTTGATTTGCTTACCCCTTTCTCCTAAACTTTTTTACAGATGAGGCATTGATGACAGATAGGGCTTGAATAATTAAATGGAGCTCACAGTAGCATTTTGATTTTCATTTTTGGATATTGTGTATATGGCTATCAAGTTCGGCTTGTGGCATGTTGACTTTGTTAAAGTTGTAGTTATAGTACTATATGTACATTTAGATCCTTTTATGTATGAATAAGGTGGACAACTTATGGATGTTGAGATTAAGTTTAATGAGATGAATATTTTGGGACAAATGTATGATGTTTTTCCATTTCATTTATGTTGCAATGTAGTAAGGATGATTCTAAGGTGTTAGAATGGGATTTGGAAATGATTTGCTTAAGTGTGAAGTATTTAGAATTTCTGTCGAACGACAGTTCAATTAATTGAAGATCCCTCTTCTATTAATCAAACAGCTTCGATTAAGCGAACTTCAATCGAAACAATTTCGATGGATTAGATTTCAAATTCTAGTAAAATTTTGATAGTACTTCGATAGACAGTCGATTAATTGACACTTCGATGTGTCGATTAATCAAAGGGTAGATGTCGATCAATCGAAACTGTAGTCCACAGCTAGATTGAGGATAGGAATAATGTGTTAGATGTGCGTAGGTGAACATGTGTGGGGTCCATTGGGATTAGTTGATGTTGAGTTATACATATACGCATATGTGTACGTGATTTAGCTTCCATTGTAATTGAAATTAGAGGTAGTGACATTGAGACGTAATGAATGGTCTCATCCTCGTGATCGTGTTTTGAGGCATGACAACTTCGTATTTGAATAGAATATCAAAGTGAGATTGTTGATATGAGGTGATGACATGTGATTGGATCACCCTCAATTTTTGGGAGTAAAAAATTGGGGCGTGATAGGCACACACCCTCTACGGTCACCATTGTAACTCCTGCACCTCCACCATCCATCTGGCACACACCACCTATGGTCACTGCTGCCGGTGCAACTCCCGTGCCCCCACCCACCGTGGTTTTCCAACCAAGGTACGGCCAAAACAAAAGTTATTATTTTATTTCAATCTTTTCTTTCTCCTCTCATCTCTCTCTCCCACCCACATTCCTTGCCTCTCTCCCTCTCATTTCAATGAAGGTGCTCTCGGTAGTAGAGGTTGTGGGGGGTTTTTATGGTGGCTAGAGAAGAAATGGGTCCACTAAAAGAAGTTTTTGATGGTGCGACATTTGATGGTGGATGGAGAAGAAATGGGTCAATTGAAATGGTGAAGTTGTTGGTGGCTTGGAACTAATGATGGGGAGTGATTGGTATTCTCGATGGAGCTTTTGGAGGTGAGTCTTCAATGGTGGGTGAGACCCATGCCGTGGTGGTGATGATAGTGGCTGTGCATGGTGGTTGTGGTGTTGTCGTATGGTGTATGGGAAGTGGGTCTCCGTTGATGATGATGGTTTAGTGATGTTATACATGGGCAAGTGGTTGTGATGGTGTGGTGAAGTTGTTGGAGGCTCGGCAGTAGCGGCGGGGAGTGATAGGTCTTCTTGGTAGAGCTTTAGAGGTAAGTCTTCAATGGTGGGTGAGACTCATGTCGTGGTGGTGATGACGGTGACTATGCATGGTGATTGTGGTGTTGTCGTACAGTGTATGGGAAGTGGGTCTCCGTTGATGATAGTGGTCTGGTGATGTTATACATGGGCAGGTGGTTGTGATGGTGTGGTGAAGTTGTTGGTGTCTCAAAAGTAGTGGCGGGGAGTGATGGGTCTTCTCGGTGGAGCTTTTGGAGGTGAGTCTTCAATGGTGGATGAGATCCATGCTATGGTGGTGATGATGTGGCCGTGCATGGTGGTTGTAAGTGGGTCTCCATTGATAATGGTGGTCCGTTGATGTTATACATGGGTAGGTGGTTGTGATAGTGTGGTGAAGTTGTTGGTGGCTTGGCAGTAGTGGCGGGGAGTGATGGGTCTTCTCGGTGGAGCTTTTGGAGTCTTCAATGGTGGGTGAGACCCATGCTATGGTGGTGATGATGGTGGTTGTGCATGGCAGGTGTGGTGCTGCCGTATGATGTATGAGAAGTGGATCTCAGTTGTTGATGGTGGTCTGGTGATGTTATACATGGGCAGGTGGTTGTGATGGTGCCGAGGTGAGGGTGTTTAAATGGTGGGTCTTCTATTATGGTCTTTTGTTATTCAATTCATATTTGGAATATCTACTCCGGTTGGGTTGATTAAAAGCTTTTATTTATAATTTTCTTTTGTTGTATTGTTTTTATATTTGCAATCATTGATTTGCGTCCAACATGTTTTTATGTCATTTTATCTTTTTTTGTTCTTTCATTTACTTCATTCTACGTCCTAATTTAGCTATTTAGTTTCATAAAATACCATTTTCGTTGGATTTTTTTTATTCAAATTGGTAGGAACTTTGCTACTTATCACTTATTACATAGATAATTCAATTTGTGTAAATGAGTTGAAAAAAAGTTTAAATATGGGGATAGAAGAAAGGGAATTTGAACTCTTGCCCTCCACTTTTCGAAAATAAAAAAATTGGCCCTCCACTTTTCGAAAAAAAAAAAATTGGGTAATTACTCCTTCACTCCACTCATGCTATAACAAAGTGATTGAAAAAATATTTTTGTTTAAAAAAATAAAACTGAGAGAGCGAGAGATCAACATAGCTTAAATGCAAACACTTCTAATATTATAATTTATATAATTTACTAGAAGATATAATATAGAGTAAAATGCACAAAAAAGAATAATATTTTAGATATAATATTTTCTAGAAGATATAATATTTTAGATATGATTTTGGTGAATCTTTTGTATATAAAAAGAATAAAAACCTATTGTCTGTAGGTGTTATTACATTTTTATGAATATCTAGTCTTTTCTTTAGTTGTGGATTATGCTTCTAGCTTTAATTAGTTTTCCCTGCACTCCACTTCATGTTATAATAAAGTGATGGGCAAAAGATTTGTATTTTAAAAAATAAAATTGAGAGATCAACATAACTTAAATGCAAACACTTCTAATATTATAATTTACTAGAAGATATAATGTAGAGTAACATGCATAAAAAAGAATAATATTTTAGATATAATATTTTACTAGAAGATATAATATTTTAGATATAATTTTGGTGAATCTTTCGTATATAAAAAGAATAAAAATCTTGTAGTGATCCGATTTTTTTTTAAAATGGGATTACAAATAGATTTTAACATGTTATAAATGTGATTTGCCTATGTGGGGACTTGTTTAGAGATCTGGAGAGTTTTATAAGTCATTCGCTCATTTTGAAATTTTGATTTGCCAAGACCTGGGACGGGGTCGGGTGGACCCAGAAAATCGGATATTCTTTTAGAAAATTTAAATTTTGGTTTTAGACCAATAAGAATATAAAGAGAGATGTAGAGTTGATTTCGAAGTCATAGCCACTTTCGGATTCAAAAATGAAAGTCAAGAAAGCACGTTAAGTGAATTAGGGGTATTTTGGTCATTTTACGCCCTAGGGCTTATAATTATCAAAGTTACAGATATTTCAGGCACTTTTCTCTTTCTAAACAGTCGGCCAAAGCTCTCCATTCTTTCCTCTTTGTCTTCTATAATTTCTCTCTAGATTTTGGGGGCCTTAGGGCTTGATTCGGAAGGTGTCGGTGAAGGAAAGTTCATTCTACGTGGCAAGCGCATTATTTTAAACCGAACAAGGTTAGGTTTGGGAAACTTTTGAGTTGCTGAAATTGAGGTGTTGCTAGAGATTTAATCTCTTGAGGTAAGTGATGTGTGTTGTGTCTTTCAATACAAGTGTTATTTCATATTATATGCATAAAATGAATGTTTTCGTGTTATATATAGTCATTTGAAGTTTTGAGATGTAAATTGTGATTTTGAATGAAATTCTTGGTGTTTTCTATGATTAGAAATGATAGAATGGTGGTCTAAAATGTATGAATGTTTTGTGTATGCTTTATGGAATGTATATGTGACATATATGAGGTTTTATGGTTGTTGGAACTTAAGTTTCAACTTTAGGGTTTTTGCTAAGTTTCAATGGATAGTATGTTGAAATGATTCAAATTGTATGTGTTGACATAGTTCATGATATGATATGTTAGATGTGAACTTAGGGCATGACATGGGTGCCATTGCTAATCGTGACATGTTTGGTGTGTGTGGGATATTATCTCAGAAATAACTCATGTACAAAGTAAAGGGGGAACATATCTTCTAGGGTTGAAAGACCTCAAATTTGTGCAAGAGGGTTTGTTACCGGTGGGTTAGTAGCCTAGAAATAACTAAGGACATGGGGTATGTTGTTTCGACACGTATCCAAATTGAGTGTATGAGTGTGAGCACAATTTCAAGAGCAATGTAAACAAAGTGAGTTATGTGTTTATTTTTGTGTTGGAATTGAGTTCGAATTTATTTTTGGCATATGTAATAGATATGATGTAGTTGTGCACTGTTGCATGGTTTGAATTGAGCTTTTATGGTTGTCAAGTATATTGTTGCATGCTATGTGAAAATGTGAATAGTGATGTTTGACTAGAATGCTAGGAAGCATTTCATGTAGCATGACTATGTATTTTGATTGATTTATACATTGATATAAAATGTGAACTTGGGTGGATTGCACAACATATAACCTTGAGTTTGTTGAATTTTTCTCCTCCTTACATTAACAATTTCAGCGCATAGTAAGGAGGTTGTCAATGGTAAACAACCATGAGTTGGACTTAGAATTAAAAATACTCTCTTTTTGGATTTTTTTTTTTTTTTGTTTCTTACATGTCTGGGATATGGACTTAGCGCATTTAGAATTGTATAAGGAGACTTACCTTTTGAATCATTGTACATAGGCATATGTGTGCCGTGGATGTTAGCTTTTGAACATGATATTATGTATAAATGGTGTATGTTTTCAATTGGTGAGCGCTTCCATGATTTAGTTGATGATTATGTATGTTAAGGTTGTATATTAATGAGCATAGTTGTATGTTATGTTGTGGGAAGATTGATGCAATTGATTTGGTGTATAAGGTTTCAAATATAGGAAAAATGAGAACTCGTGCAAATAGGCCTCGATCCGATCAATCAAAACCAAGATTTTGATTAATTGATCCTGCATTTTGATTAATCGAAGACCAAGCCACATTTTTTGGTCAAACACCCCTATATTCAGATTGAAGTTTCGTAAGAAGTGCGATTAATTGCAAACTTCGATTAATCGAAGCTCCAATTTTGATTAACCGAAGAACTTGAAGTGTTGTTTGAGCTGAGTTTGATTGTTTGCTTGTTTGGGTGTTTTGTGAGGGACCTAGTAGTGGAGATATAAGCATGACAACGTAGTATCGGAGTGTAAATGAGGTCAAGGAGTGACGAAGTTTGATGAATTTTGATTAAAGTCAAGTCCATTTCCTATGAAGATTTGGGTATGGGAACTCGAAGCATGACAGCATGGTATCAGATCGTGATTAACGATGAAATGATAAGATGTGTTGATGTTCCGCATTCTCATGCTTGAACTCTTGTACCATTTTGGGTATGGAAACTCGAGGCGTGGCAAATCTATTGTTAGTAGTTGCTATTAGATTATTATTTATCCACGATTTTTTCTTTGGTTGTGGATGGTGCTTCTAGCTTTAATTAGTTTTCCCTGCACTCCACCTCATGTTATAATAAAGCGATGGGCAAAAGATTTTTGTTTAAAAAAATAAAATTAAGAGAGCGAGAGATCAACATAGCTTAAATGCAAACACTTCTAATATTATAATTTGCTAGAAAATATAATATAGAGTAAAATGCATAAAAAAGAATAATATTTTAGATACACTACAAGAAATTTAGACTTTCACAACAGGCTTTCTACGGCAGGCCCATGTAACTTTCTACCACGGGCTACACAAGCCCACCTTATAAAGTGCTTTCCACCACGAGCTAGGTAGGTGCGCCATAGAAAGTCTCTTAACACCACGGGCTTTGCCCGTAGAAGAAAGTTTTATATTTATCACTGGCGTGAGCCCGTGATGGAAAGTCTTTTTTTTTTTATGAGACATCATTTTACCCTCGTACTCCAAACACGGTATACCTCTGAGGCTCTAACCTGAAGCCCTAACCCTACCCTTATTCCCCCCCCCCCTCTCTCTCTCTGATTGATAACGTAGCACTCCCCTTCTCTCTCTCTCTCTCTCAGTAGCATCTAAACTCTTGAGAATAGTTCGATCAACAAACTAATTTTGTTTTCTTAATCCTCCGCGCTTAACCAAAACTGATGTTTGAGTTATCCAGGTCCTCTATGTAGTTTCTCAGCTTTACTAAATCATTGCATTAGAAGCCTTAATTTATTTTTACTTTTTCTGAAAAACAAGACAGTGATCATTGATCACAATGGTAAGCTGTAAAAAGGTACATCATGGAAAGAGGATGCCTTCGGAAACTAGAAGCTTAAATCAAGTAGTTAAACCCTAGAAACAAGATTAAGGATCATTGTTATATGAATAAGAGTTACAGACTAGCAAACCAAAATTGAAAATTTTAAAACCAAAAAAAAAAAAAAAACTGCTCAAAAACGAATTTTCTAACCTATATAAGTTTCTTTTTTATAAAGTTTGTGTTTCATACTTCTGATAAGTGTTCAATTCTATGCATTTGAACCCTCTTTATTGCATACGTTAGTTCCATTTTTGCGTTTACCGAGATATATTTACGGTATTTTTGTGTTTTTGATGTTTTGCAGGTATTGGAGTAAATGGAGCAAAGTTTGAAGCTTTCTGCAGTCAAGAGAAGAAATCAGAAAATGCAGCCAAAGGCATCTCGATCAATCGAGATGTTGATCTCGATTAATCGAAATCTCGATTGATCGAGATCTCATTTCGATTGATCGAAATCTTGATCAATCGAGATTCAATCTCGATCAATCGAGATTCTGCAGAACCCACTTGGCCACTTGCTCACCTGCTCTCCCACTTGCAACAAAATCCCCCTTTTTGCACGACTTAGGGGGATTGTCTGACTTGAACAAGACTCTTGGGGGCCTTATTAATGCAATAGATATATATAGTGATATATATATATATATATATATATGGTGGGGCCCAAGGTTGAAAAGGAAGCCAAAAAGCACACAAAAAGAGCCATATCTCTCATATCTCATATATCTCTCAACACAGATCAGAAAACTTGAAGAGAGACCTTCGGGAGAGGAAGAGGAGAAGCTGAACCAGACCAAGAAACTTCACTTTCTTCATCAATGGAAGGGTGCAAGGCAACCATGAGCAACTAACTCTTCTACTAGGGTGTTGGTTTCAACCCCTAGCCATGTAAACTTGTTCATCTTTGTAGCTCTTGGGATTTGTAATTAAATGTTGATTATTTAGCCTAGTGATTATGTACACAAATACATCTCTTATATATATTCATTTGATATGAAATTTATTCTTGTCTTAGAGTAGATTTTGTCACTTGAATGCACAACATTTGCATATTCCACAAGAAGTGCAAATGATGGCTAGATAATGGTGTTTAAATGAATGTGTGATGTTAGTTTGTATAGACCATGCCAAGACAAGGTAGTTTGGATGCATGTAGTGTTCACTTAGAGAGTAGAGTAAATAGGTAGTTAGTTAGGTTGAAGAGCTATGCTTGTTGAATATGGATTATAATAGGTTAGCACACACATTGATCTTTTGATATGTCATTGAGGTCACAAGCCTAATGACATTGTTAGGCATTTAATTAATGAATCACATGCTTGCTACACTTATGAACATGTGAATGGCTAGTGGTGGAAACCAACCCTAGTTCTCTCTCCCAACTTTAAACTCTTTACTTTTCTTGTCATTTCATTCATGCAATAGTTTATAAACACAAATTCAAAAATCTGTTTTTCGAATTAAAGTAGAATTAATCTTCCTTTAAGACAATTGCGACTAGTCCTCGTGGGATCGATACCCTCTATATAGAACCTTATCTACAAAGATTCGTGCTCTTGCGAGTGGTTAAATTATATTTTGATAAAAAGGGCAAAATTAAGCTTACAATATAATTTAGTTCCGACCACATCAACTTCCTTTATCCATTTGTTTGGGAGTGAGATTTTCATAGGGTTACATATATGATAAATTAACTAGATTGAGTTAATTAAAGCATTTGTACCTGTCACAATCCATATGTTGTTTATTCCTTTAAGTTTTGCTACTTCATTCCCTAGAATTGCGAACTTGTGACCAAAATTAACATCTTACCTTCTTTGATTTTGATGCTGAAAGGGAGTCCTTTCTGTGATTAAAGCTTGGCAATGGCAATGCTTTGAATTTGGAACTCTAATGAAATTTACTGCTCTCCAGTTCATCACCTTCCTTTTTTTTTTCTTTTTTTTTTTGTTAAATGAGGTGATTTCCATTACATTAAAAATATGCATTCATTACACTGGATCAAAGTTGGGGCATACCCCCACTAGTACAATCAAAACACATACATGTACATTTATGGGAATGTCTGATTTAAATGAAAACCTTTTCACTAATGGATTGGAAAAATTCGAGGCTCAAACATCTTTGAATCGATTTTAATAGGTAAAAAGATGGAAAACCAAGAAATAAGAAATGGGTAATCGCATAGCGTACCTTGGCCATGATTTGTTTCTTCTTTTCAACCTCTTTTACTTGAACTTTATCCAAGTTCGTCATCAGACTCGTGGCAGAGCAAGCACTTGACACATGAAACAAGGCCAACTAAGAATCCTCTTATGCTGTGTTAAACAGAACATGGTAAGACAAGCTTTAAAGAGAAGTTGATTATTAAAGCTGTAAAAGATATACATCTTTAAAGTTGATTAATTAAGCTGGAAAAACATTAAACCAAAGGAAAAAAGAGAAGAATATTTGAATTATAAAATTCAAATGAAGAAGAAAAAAAACTACAATAAATTTTTCAAAAACAACCCGTATATATAGGCCAAAAATTTCTTTCAAATATTCTAAGATTTTTCCAAGTTTTCAGTTTCTTAGTTACAATTTTCTCAATCCCACTAAAAAATGATTGCAAATGCCACCAAGCCATTTTCCATTTGGATAATGACTGTAATGCCGACAATATAGACAACAATGGCCAAATTTTATTTGCTCAAAGTATGGACACTGAAAAATGATAGTTAAGAGAGAAGAAAATAAAAGTTTAGTTCTCAGATTTTTCTTACTTGTAATACCCCGCTCCACCTGATGGTATGATATTATTCGCTTTGGGCCTAAGCCCACATTATTTTGCTCTTGGGTTTTACCCAAAAGGCCTCATACCATTTGGAGAAAACACACTACATATAAGCACATCCTCTTCCCCACACCCAGGCGATGTGAAATTGAGCACCCTGTAGCCTCAGCTAACGTAACAATTATACTTGATTTTTTTGAATATGTAGCCTGTACATGATGACCTAGTGGTTATGGTGTCTCATTTGGAAGTAATTGTAAATTAAGACCTCTTGAGTTTAACTCTTACCCAGAGGTGGGCATCGATGAGTGGGGCCCCTTGCTGCCATCCCTAGCGTTGGCTGGCACATGTGCCTGTGGCATGGGCCCCCACGAGCCGTTGGCGTGTGTGGGAGGCGTTGCCCCCACCCTCTTTTTTTTTTTCTTCTTCCTCTTCTTTTCTTTCCTGCTACATACGTTCATCAATGGAGCTAAACTTTTCTATCATTTTTGGGCCACTTTTGGACACTGAATCGCGCGTATGAATATATCATTGAACTCATCTCGATCTAAACTATGCATTGGTATCAAAATCATCCCATCTCGCAGCCTAAATCAAAAACTCCCAATTTCAAGTTTCTAAAATCTAAAATTTCAAAGTCAGATTCCGTTAATCCACCCAACGGTTCGCAACCAAATTTTCAAGGATTGTTCTAGAAAGAAAGATCTACCTATTGATCGGAGCAAAAACCCTCAAAAGTGATGAACACAGTAAACCCAAATTTCATGTTCATATATATATATATATATATATACCCACCTATATAGTCATATATACCTATGTATATATATATGCAAAAATACCCTATATGTCACGCCCCGAAATCCAGACCGTTGGGACTCCCCTGGGCCGACCCAAATCCCGGGTGTGAACCCGTTCATTTAAACCCCAATGAACCTCCTCATATTTCCCAATTACCGCGGAAGCTAATCATACGCATGTAATTTCCTATGCGTACACTCATCATTATCCATCCCAATGAGCCCCACATTGATCCATGCATCCATGGCATTCCATTTCCACTCTTAAATCATGAAAAATCATAAAATTCTACATTTTTAAGGTTTCTGAGACTTTGAGGCGCCTCAAACTTGAGTTTGAGTCGCCTGGAACTTCCAGAAGGGTTAATACCACTTAAAAAGCACTTTGAGGCGCCTCAAACTCCACTTTGAGGCATCTCAAAGATTTCCAGGCGCCTCAAAGTGGACTTTGAGCCACCTCAAACTTTTCCAGGCACCTCAAAGTGAACTTTGAGCCACCTCAAACTGGACTTTGAGCCACCTCAAACTGCACCAGGTCCGAAATTTTGACAGCACTCCTCAACCTAACTTCAAATACTAATATCTTATGATCCGTAACTCCGTTTGACCTGAAATTTGGTATGGATCATCCTCAACATGTCTAGTTTCTAACCCAATTTTAATCATCCAAAAAGACCAACCATAACTCAAGTTATACTCAAATTAGTGGGTGTGTGTCAGATTTCTAACCCTTGCACCAAAACATGCATATCTTTCTCAATATAAATCGAAATAAGGCCCATGACCTATCAAAATGAAGCTAACAAAATTATCTTTTCATATGAATATGTCTCATTTGCTTCTTGAACTCAAAATGGACACTTTTGGGCATGTGTCCCCCCAATGGCTACTCTAATGCCTCAATGGCCATCAAGAATATTCACATAACATGCCTCTCACATTTAAAATGTAATTCCACCTATTTTTCTCACCATCTTCACTCAACAACTCATGCATATATAAATTCCATACTCCATTTGCTCATGATTAACCATACAAGCAATCATAACTCAAGAGGAAAATAGTTCTATGGCGCCATACATCTCCCACACATACACTTGTCTCAAAAGATACATATCGGTCATATGATTTTCCAAGTTTATAGTCATTACAAGAATTCACGCATAAGGTTCAAAATGCAACAATTTCTACCATGACTACAACTAGTTCATTACCGTGCCACAAGCCGGCACAGATAACCAAATGTACAAAATTAACAAGAAAAGGAGTCCTAAGACTCTGAATCTATATCATGAATGCTCACCATCCATCAATTCCTTGCCATGTCCTGAAAATGTTAATGTAGGGGGATGAGCAAATTCAATGGCTCAAAGTAATATGTTGTGCAATCCACTCAAGTCTACATTTCATATAATTGCATAAAGGAATTACCAATGCACAATTTAGCTACGTGTCATACTTCCTAGCATTCTAGTCAAAACAATACGTTCATTTTCCTAACATACTCATCAAATACATTGGACAACCATAATTTCACAACATATCTCATTTCACAAACCATCATATCTATAACATATGATACATACGAATTTATCAACAAATCCACTTACTTCACATAAGTCACGTCACTTCACATAATCCAACACAAAAATCACATTGTACTCGGAATTGAACTCACACGCACACCACACACATGATATGTACCGTAGTCTCATATCTTAATTATTTTGGCTATTTCGGGCTACTAACCCGTCCGGTCACCACCCACTTGCGTAAGGTAGAGGACTTTCAACCCCAAGAGGATCCATTCCTCTATAATTTTCTATTAGTCATTCCCGATTATTCATCACAAACACAAAATATTTCACGTCTTGTACGTACATTCGCACATTAAGATGCATTGCACTCAATACATGCCCTATGTCTATTCTAGCATGTCAAACAATAATTCACAATGCCACAAGAATACTTTCAATTCCCAAACTCAAACTTTTCAATAAATTCACCAAAGATTCCATAAATGCAATATATATATGATCAATTTGCACAATTAAGCAATTCATGCATTCAATGACATCTACCAACCATTTCCAATCTAAAAGACATACCTCATCAATTAAATCCAACAATAAATCCACAAAACATCATTTTATCATATATAACACAATTACATCAATTTTATGCTAAAAATATGAAACTAAACTTGAAATGTAAGACACAACACACACCCCCTACCTCAATAGCTATAGTTTCAAGCTATTCCTTACTTCACTTGAAAAAATTTACTTTCTTGAAAATTAATTCTGGACCGATCAAATTCAAGCCTTCGTCGCGTAGATCGTTTCTTCGGCGAACTCAAAATCCCACCCGAAGTCCCTCTAAATTGATGAAGAAGAGAAGGAGAAGAAGTTGCTATGTTTGTGTATACATATATGATGTTCACGGCTGAGGGAAGAAGAGAATAGGGCTGGGTTCTTTCCTCTTCTATTTATAGAAAAAGGACCTACCCATAATTACAACAATGCCATTACTTTTTCACTAAACTTTTCCGGGCTCGTTTTTGGAGTTCCGTAATTCCGATTGACACGAAATCGATTCCGTAGCGCGTCAAATATTTTATTTAAGCTACCCTCCAAATTTGAAGTCATTTCGAGACTTCTTGATTTTCTGGGCCCACGGGGCCCGCACCCACGGGTTGACCGAACCCGAAAAAGTCAACCTTTGTCAAACGCTCCAAAAATTTCCCCAAACCTTAGATATGTTATCCAAACATGTATTTCACATTTAAAACACATATATAATCACTTAAAACATCAATATGACCATAAATGAAATTATACGAAAACTGGCCAAAAGTGGTCACGGTTCTTACACTATATCAGTACCAAAACTCCAGATTCTTCATGTTTAATCCACAGAATTATTCTTAGCATGCAAAATCATTTAATTTCATAATTAAATGCATAAAAAAAATTCCAGCAACATGTATATACAATTAATATATATATATATATATATATATATATTCGAGCAACATGTATATACAAATAATATATATATTATATATATATTCGAGCGACATGTATATACAAATAATATATATGTCTACAGATTCAAAGGGGAAGAGAAGAGTTCGAACTTGCCTTTTTGTTGACCAAAACTCGTCCCTACGAATCGCTCCTTCTCTCCCTTCTCTCTTGCATCTACACTCTTTCGGTCTTTGTGCGTGAAAACGAACGACAGAAACCCTAACCTCCTTTTTATTATTTTTTTTTTCTAGAAAACTAAATAAACTCCAAAATAATAAAAATAAAAATATAATAAAAATAAACCCTAATCCATCAAAAATAAGTATACACCTAGCTTAACCATTCCAGCCCAACTCAACTTAGATTCCTCTCTAACCCAATCCAAAATTAAAATAAAGGAAAAAAAATGCAAAGACCCTGTCCAAATAAAATAAAATAAAGTGAACTACACCAAAAATATTTAAAGCACTCCAAGAAATTTAATCTAACCAATAAAGCAATTCAAAGCACTCACAGAAATTTAATTCAACCAATAAAGCAAATAAAAGAAAAATAAATAAATAAATAAAAAGTATTTAGATTAAAATTCAATGACCTCAAAATTACGGGGTATTACAATTTTTCATTTGGATAATGACTGTAATCCCGACAATATAGACAACAATGGCCAAATTTTATTTGCTCAAAGTGTGGACACTGAAAAATGATAGGTAAGAGAGAAGAAAATAAAAGTTTAGTTCTCAGATTTTTCTTACTTGAGTCATGAGAAAATGAGAAGCTAACTGCAACTTTGATTATTGAAATTGATTTTCATTTTATAAACTAAAACAACTTAATAAAACCTGATACAAATATACTTTTGGGTAGGATGAAAATTTCAGAGAAAGGGAAGGTAGGATCATAGAGGAGATGAGAAAATAGCCCAAGGAAATGAAAAGTGTCTTTAACTAGGAAAAAGAAAAAGAACAGTCTTTCCCTCCATTAGTTTGGATCAGCAGGAATACTATAAAATGGCTTTCTCAAGTTCTGTCCAATATATGAAACTTCCTTTTCTCTAAGGCATAATTGGAAACTTTTCATATTAATTCAATTTGTTCTCGAATTTCTGTCCTCGAATCTACGTCTTAAAATTCCATACACTCGATCTTCAAATTAACATCAAAACGATCTTGCAAGTTAACATATATTGTGTTTCCCAAATTTGTGCAAAACAATGCCAAAAGTAAGGTCATGGAACTCATACAACATATTGAATCCCATATAACCAGACAAAGTTACATATGAAATTAAGTGAACAGAGATTGCAGTTCACAAATGGAATGGCAAATGATGATTACCCCAATTAAAGATATGTGCTCAATTGAAATAAGCCTTTCACATTATGAATTTGTGATTTCAAGCATTGAGAGACCTAAAAAAAACAAAAACAAAAATTAACACAACAAAGACTATTATAAGATTTTTCCAAAATTTGCATTTATGCAAATCCTGTCAAGGGCAGAATAACAAGATATACCTACACAAATGACCAAATAATACCAATCAATGCTACTATGTATTATAATTCCAACATAACACAAACATAAAAAAATGTGATGCTGGTATTGCATTAAGAAGTAAAAATAGACAAATTTGAAATGAATTTCTTGAATGTCCATAGGATATGTGCCTAAAGTATCAATCTATATCAGATGTGAAGCACCAAAATCCCAGGATTGCTGATCCTTAGATGGGGCATGAAAAGACATCACAGAGTAGCAATTTTGGGAAAAGAGCATGTGGACAATCACATTCAATTCAACTTCTAATCCCTTGAAGAAAAGCATACTAGTAGATTCGAATGCGAAAGAAACTTGCCATCACTCTCATTCAGATTCAGCATCCGGGTAAGCGAAGAGGATCGAATTATTAGCCTCTTGGTTTGGTTACCGTATTTTGGTTTACTTCACCCATTGCAACTACAAGTAGAGAGAGTACAGATTAGATAAGTGTATATATATATATATATATATATATATATATAGACACACAGATACAGACACATGCACATAGCATTTGTTCTATTCTTCCATGTTGTTTCTGTTGCAAGAGATCAAATGACACAATTACAGATTTATATACAAATGAGATTGCAGAATTTCAAACAGAAAGAGCGAGCTGAGATCATAAGCTGAGAATTTCAAACAGAAATCCTGAAATCATGACAGTTGAAGGTGTTGAGTTTTGAAAAATGAAGTTTGAAGAGAGATGAAACTATGTTTTAAGGCATGCTATAGCTATATGTCGTTGGGTCTACTCACCTTGCTCCGACGTGGTGTCAGCTTGGTCCTCCTCCTCCATTACAAGATGGATACCCATTTTCTTGACCTTCAGTCTTTGTCCCAAATCTGGATCGAATGTAATGGAAGCCTCAATGTAACAGCCATCTTGATGTTGACAACTATGATTGGGAGATCCTGGACTGAGCTTTGGTTTCTTGTTCATCAAATTTTTAATTGGTCTAGTGACCAACGGACCATCGTCATAGTCACATGACGTATATTCCGTTGTCTGACCCAAAACGATGTGATCTGACACGCAAACACACTCAAATATTTGAAAGTAGCTGTTCATGTAACAAGGACTGAATCCCGAATTACCATTGACTTTGAGATTAAAGTTAATTGGTGGGAAACAAGTTTCATCGCATTCGAAAGCAGCCCCGACCACAATTCCTTTGACGTTGTTATGATCACCCACCCGCAAACACACCGAAATGCTCTCACCCTCGCTTTTATGCTTAAACCAATGTGGAATATCACTTCCTGGAACAATTATTTTACCAATTTCCTGTACCATAAAAATATGGAGAAGTTGAGTTTCTGATACACACACACACACACACACACAAATATATATATATATATATATATATATATAGAGAGAGAGAGAGAGAGAGAGAGAGAGAGGAACCTGAAGCTGACTTTCTAATAATTCATTTGACATGCTGTTTCTTTGATCCATAACCAATTTGTGGCACTCACTTAATGCAAAGCAGCGATGGTCTGGACTGCCTACACTTGGTAGGAACGAATAACGTTCCAATGATTCACAACCATGTGCAGAAACAAGACGTATAGATGATGGAAGTGATGCCAATGAAATTGTTCGGAGGTTTCTGCAATATCTCAAATAAAGGAATGACAGCTTTGGGAGTTGAATGATGCTTTCTGGTATGCTAATGAAATTGTTTCCACTTAGATCTAAGAGATACAACGACGATAGGCCGCCAATATTATTGGGAAAGAATTCTTCTGATAAATTGCAATTCCTGATATCTAATTCTTTTAAAGTGAATATTAAACGGGCGAGTTCCAGTTGCTGATAAGTTGAATTAGAATTTGTTATCTTTCCCATCAATAATGAAAATGGCATCCATGAACTTGGTGTTCCTTCAAGACTAGAGAGATGAAGGATATAAATTATACTCAACTGTACTATGGAGGATGGTAACTGTTTCACACCAGTTCCTCTCATGACGAGGTATAATAAACCCTTCATTTTAGAAAAAATGTTGCTTGGAACAATTTTAAGCTTTTGGCAGCCCTCTAGAGAGAGAAACGAAAGTCCACTAAGATGTTCCATTGATAATGGTAACTCTGTTATTGCAGTCCCTTGTAAATTAAGATAGTGTAAACAATCCATGCCCTCCTGAATGTCTGGAAACTTCTCAAGTTTTGAGCAATTTGATAGAACAAAAGATTTCAATTTTTTCAGCTTGATGCTTTTTGGGAGACTCTTCAGGTTTTTACATCCACCGAGATTCACATGAACAAGCCTCTGGTGAACTCCACTAACAAGTTGAACCTCAAATAAATTTGTACACCCATTAAGATTTAAATTCTCGAGACATGGAAAACAGGACAAATCAGGAGTTTTGTTCAAATATGGAGAGCCACTGAGATTGAGCAACTTTAACTGCTCTAGAATCTATTGAACAAATAAGCAATGTAAGAAATAAATTAGTTTCAATAAACCAAAGAATACTATTCATATGTAAATAATTGTGTTAAATAAAATATGATCATACCTTGACAGGAAAACAAATTTGTTTGATTTGGCTACGAGAAAGGCCAAGATGAACAAGATTTCGTGGATGAAAATTGGATGGCAAAAAACTTATCGGGCAACCGTCCCAATCAAAATAGCATAATTCATTTGAAAGATATGTAATGGGTCCACAAACCCGTACTACGCCACTGAGTTTGAGGAATTTAAGTCGCTTCATCTTCACAAAAGCATCAACATTTATATGTAACTCCTCTACTGTATGGTCATGCGGCCATTTTAGCATAATGCCTTTAATTGATTTTTTCGCCTAATTGCCAAAAACATGTTGTAAGTAACCACATAATGTTAAAATCCAATTAGAATTATACTAGTTTATAGCTCTTAATGTGAAAAGAAGATAAAAGTAAAGCCTAGCTTTTTTTGAACTATTTGCATGTGAAAATAAACTTATATGTAGTTATTTGAACATACCATATTCTCCCCGAGCACTTTATAGATATCTTTATAAAACCACAACCTACTCCGTTTGCCAGGATCATCAGGTGATTCTTGTCGAACAATTTCTTTACCCATTTCTTCTATTAAATCATGCATCAGCAGTTTGTTCTTGTTTGAGATAGTTATCAAGGACCGTTCAATAAGAACTACAATTCGTGGGTGAAACCCAGTGCTCCTCAGTATATCCATCACATAATCTTTATCATCCCCTTTGAAGAAACAAGCAATATCAAGGAATAAATCCTTCTCTGTATCATTAAGACCATCATAACTTCTCTTAAGAACATCATGAATTTCCATATTAGGAATACTTTTCAAATTATCCAGTTCATGTTCCCACTCTTTTATACTTCTTCCAAATAAAAGAGATCCCAAAACTTCAAGAGCTAATGGAAGGCCTTTGGCATATTCTTTTATACCATGTGATAGTTCCAAATAATCTTCCATAGGATGGTTCCGAGTGAATGCATGATGACTAAAAAGTTGAAGAGCCTCATCATCATTAAATAGCTTAACCCTATATATTACATGATCAACTTTATTTTCTACCAACAAACGTTCATCTCTAGTTGTTACGATGATCCTACTTCCAAAATCAAACCAATCCTTTCCTCCTGCTAAATTTTTTAATTGCTTCACATTATCCACGTCATCAAGAACTACAAGAACTTTCTTGTGACGAAGTCTTTGCTTTATCACATTGATTCCGTAGTCAACATGGCATATCCCTAGATCTTCTTCCTTGAGAATGCCTTTCAAGAGTTGTCGTTGTAGATAAGCTAGACCATGCTGCCTTGATTCTTCTCTCAAATCGCCAAGGAAAAGATAACTTTCAAATTGATTGTATATTTGATTGAAAACAGCCTTGGCAATAGTTGTTTTACCTATTCCGCCGGTTCCACAAATCCCCACAATTCGCAAATCTTTTAACCCATTAATGTCAAGCAAAGTGATCACGTCATCCAAACGAGAATCTATCCCCACTTCATACCTGGCAACATTTAGTGGTACGTGTCCCAAAACTTTTAAAATATCTAGAACAATTTCTTTGATAAACTTTGCCTCATCCCTATCAAGTACAAAGCACATTAAAACAAATTTAGTTGGTTTGATTATACTAATAACAGAAATAAAATTGAAGTTACTATAATGAATAGTTCTGTCAATTATAACTATATATGGGTAAATAATAATAAACAGCTTAATTCGTAATACAAAATATTAAAAATAGATTAATAAATCTTTGAAATGTTCCTACCTATCAAGTACAAAGCACATTAAAAAAATTTAGTTGGTTTGATTGTACTAATAACAGAAATAAAATTGAAGTTACTATAATGAATAGTTATGTCAATTATAACTATATATGGGTAAATAATAAAAAACAGCTTAATTCGTAATTCAAAATATTAAAAATGGATTAATAAATCTTTGAAATGTTCCTACCCATATTGTAACAATAAAAATAAGAGGTGAAACTTTACAACCCAAATCGTGAAACCATTTATATAAATTTCTATATAAGTATCATGGTGGATGCGCAAGTGGTGCTAGTAGCTAGGGAGTCACATACTAACAGTGAGGCAAAAGATATTAGAAATATAACAAATATAGTGTCTGAAGGCTACTTCTGCATTGTTAGTTCTATATTATTCAAATGTAGAATTCATAAAAGCCCAAATGAAAAAAAAACGAATTCATAATATAGAACTGCTCATCTTACGAAATATATACATACATATATATATATATATATATAGAACTGCTAAATATAAAATCAAAATGAACTTTCAATACTCAAAATCGTAAATTTAATCATTTCTGCTTTAGTGTGATGAGCAACAAAAGGAAAAAGAAAATTAGTTCTCGCAATTGCAGGTATAATTCCGGGTCCAACCCTCTTATCATCCATTTCGGACGGTAATAAAATTGAGATAAGAAATGTATTCAACAGATAAAAACCAAGCACTCAGGAGTAAAAACCAAGCATTCAACAGATAAGAAATGTATTCAACCCTTTTTTTTTTGGTAAAACGTCAGTTATATAAAATAAAAAAGGAATTTACAAGCAATCTCCAAGAAAACACAAGTATTCAGGAGTAACAACAAGCAACTCCAAGAGGCAAACAAGGCCGAAGCCCAAAACTAACTACAAGTGAACATGAACTGTTTGAAGAAAGCAGGAGAGGGAGAATTAAGCAGCATCATGGCATCTAGAGCTAAGTGATTGCAGATCATTGAAGGGATACTAGATACTAGATTCTAGATCCTAGATTCTAGATCCCATTAATTGGGTGATTTGGCGGTTTCCTTGGAGGACGAATGGATGAGCTTGGGAGATGTCAGGTTGATGCTAGGTTCCTTGCTGCTGGATGGTCTCGGAAAGTGCATGAGAGAAGCCTAAGCTTTATAGTTTTTGTGATGGAACAGCTGAAGTTGAAGAAGCTTTGTTCTTGAAAGTCCTATTATTTCTTTCTTGCCAAATAAAATAAACAGTAGCAGCCAAATCAGTTTATGGAAAAGATGTTGCAGATGATGAGTCCAAGATAAAGAAGCAAGCATAGTAATAACAATAATTGGAGTAGAAGTATAGGCTATTGTGCAATTTATCAATTTATCTTAGTAACGAAAGAAATGTTATTGGTTAATATAAATTGTGTTACATGTTTGCTTCTAATTAACCTCGGACATAGAAATTGCACCCATCTTTATGATTTTATCTTATGATACACTTCCATTCATAACCGGAACTAATTTCTTGTTGTAATAATTAGTTGGGGCAACTACATACATATTAGTGTTCAAATAAAACAATTTTCCTAAATATTGATAGAATTAGTATATGTAATATTATAGTTTGAGTTAGTAATTAGTATAATTACCCATTTGCAGTATTTTTTAAATTCCACCCGCTTAAATTTGCTGCCTCAACTAAAGCTGCCCTCCACCTTTGCACCCTTTCACTTTCCTTTCCAAAAGTTTCTTCATGCTCGCCAAGTGCTTCTGCGAAACTTCTCTTTTTTTTTCGTACTTGTGAGGGATCCATGTTGTAGAAGACTGGCAAAACTGTCTGTCCCACTGTGTTCTTACATTCAATGATCTCCACCAGTTCATCCAAGCACCATGAGGAGGATGCATAATTTTTGGAGAAAACAATGACTGCAATTCTGGATTCCTTGATAGCCTTGAGGAGTTCAGGAGAAATTGATTTTCCTCTCTCAAGTTTCTCGTCATCTTTGAAAGTGCAAATTCCTTTCTGTTGAAAAGCCATATAGAGATGGTCTACAAAATTTTTACGAGTGTCTTCGCCTCTGAAACTCAAGAAGACATCATAATTCCATCGAGATGAAGAAGAAGAAGAAGAAGAAGCCATGTATTGACGCTTGCTAGTTCGTGATCGAATGTAAAATGGTAACTATTGAGAAAGAAGTTGTTCAAATTTTTTGCAGTTGTAATGGAGATAGGGTGTCCCTCCTCCCTTAAGACATTGAATATGACAATGATTGCTCAAAGCAATTTCCATGAGATGATTAATGTAAATGTGACCAAGTTGCTTATGACTTCCAATGGAAATTTCTAGGAAGTTGATGCTAAATTGTGGTGAGCCTAACTTATTCAACAAACCAAAAACTTTTTGACCTGGACGTGAAGACTTTATTGCAAGTTGTTGGTTTTTCAGTCCAATAATACTATGTATATCCTGTGTGGAAGCTGTAGGTGGGGTAAAATTAGGCACCCGACTTCTTGATAAAAATTTTACCCCCTTTACACAGAATTTATTTAAATTCTAACATACTTGGAAGAGAATATACCATTTCAAGTAAAGAATTATTTATTTATTTTACACAGAAAGGCCAATCTAGAGATATTCAACCTTTGTCTGAAGGAAATATATTTTATTTTTAAGAGTTAATCTATTCATTACTAATCCAAAACTAAAAAAATAATCACAATTCATGGATTGACTTCAATTTTAGCTCTTCAATATTATCCTTTTAATATATATATATATATATATATATATATATATATATATTATCCTTTTAACTCTTTGGATTGTAATCACATGGAGTAACATGAATGTTGAATGGAAGTCAAAAAGAAAAGAGCAAAAGAGAACGCCTTTCAACACCCAATTAATTTTCTTTACTCATTGTACGACTTTCACACCCAAATCATGATGAAAGTTTGACAATTTTGCTTTCCAGGTAGGCCCTCCATTCAAGTTAAGAAAACGACCCAACAATTTACCTCATTGCCCAATCTAGTCTCAATTGTGCAATCGGGTGAGAATTAATTTTTTCGATATTTCCACTTCATTTCTAATTCTTAAAAAGGTAAATAAAACAATATATCCTTCAATATTGTTGTGGGTCATGCTATTGTAGGCACTAAGTGAATGAAATGAGTAGAGATTTTCTTCCACTTAGAGAAATTTCATTGCAACAAGTGGCAAAGAAAAATTAGACCATCCCACCCAAAATCTGCTTAGGAGCTAATAAACTGGCAAAGATTTACCCATTTGCTTATACTATTACTAGTTAACAACACATCATATCATCATAGTGCTTGCCTATATTTCACATTAATTCTCTTTTTTCATTATTTTCTATTATAAAACATGTCTTCTCTTAATTTTAAACTATTAAGTCATTTTTAATTATTTCATCCCACTTAATTTTTGGTCAACTTTTTTTTCACTTACCTTCTAAAGAAATAACTCTTTCTCTTTTAATAAATGTATGATCGGAGAATACGTTAAATATAACCATAACACCTAAGTTTACTTTTCCTAATTTTATCATTTATAGGCGTTACACCTAATATTTCCCTCACACACTTTCATTATTTATCTTATCTCTTCTAATGATTCATATTATTCAATGTAGCATTCTTATTTCTATTACATGAATGCATTGTATTTGTTTCTTTTTCAATGCCCTAACTCTTTGCTACATACAATATTGTGGGCCTAAAAACTATTATATAGAATTTTTATTTTAATTTATTTGGTATTTGTTTGACCAAATAATACCACTAGCTTGCCTCTCTTTTGTTTACTTGACTCCAATCCTACTTACTACATCACCATTTATTTATTTCGGCATGGAAAAAAAATAAGAATACAGTCATATCTTGAAAGTACTACCAGATACAATCGTAGCAACATAGAACAGGTGATATCAACATCTTAAATTTTGAAAAGCTCTTTAGCTAAGATCTAAGAAGAACGGATACTTCTACAAGAGTAACAACGTACTCATATCTTGCTCATATCCGATATCGATATTTCTCGAATACTCCGGATACTTGTCCGATACTTCCTAAAACTATTCATAATTTTAAAATATATATTTTTTTATTTCTAATACGTATCCTATACTTCTCAGATACTTCAAAACATATTTTTAACAAGTTTTGAATATGAAAATATAGTTTTTCTAATAATAATATCATATTATAATTGTTAAGAAAAGTTTACAATTCATTTAAAATAGAAGTGTTGAGATACATATCATGATTTAATATAAAATTTATCCATTATACAATGACTCTTAACTTTTATTTTGTTTGTTGATGATAATATTTTAAAAAGAAATGTTAATAATTCATTTTTTGCATATATAAAAATATAGTTTATTATGTTTATATTACCGTATTTTGCTCATATTTGTATCTTTTTTTTTATATAATATATTTTTCGTATTACTATATCCGTATCGTGTCGTATTCATGATCTGTATTTGTATCCATGCTATCTAGGTTAGGTTAAGATGATAAGTATTGCAGTCTTGCAATATATTCACGTTTGAAAAGGCCCCCATTTCTGACTATGTACTAACCCCAGTAGCAAAATATCTCAATTATTAACATACAGACTATGTACCAACCAACCCCAAAACTGGGATATTACTGAGTGATTATATTTCTCCCTCCTTTATTATGTAGTTGAATATCCAAGCAAAATGGTACCTGTTGAGGTTGAATGTGAATATAGTAGAAGTTCAAATAATAATCTATACCATGTGGTGGGGTCAAATTAGACACTTCAAGAAAGACTTGGAGATATGCAATTGATCTTCTTTAGGGAGGCCCGCAAAAACTGAATCAAAGTACTATTGATTGTTTTAAGACTTTCGCACCCAAAATCTTGACTAAAGTCTCAGAATTTTGCTTTCCTAATAGGCTCACCGCGTTATCAAACAACTTGACCGAACAATTCACCTCAATTTCCTAGCATCTCTCACATAAATCATGACAAAAGTCCTTCCTACTTCTACTTTCTAAGTAGGCCCTCCCTTGAGGAAAAACAACCTAACAATTTACCTCATTCCGCACTTTCGTCTTAATTGTGCAATAATTTTACGTCACTTGTAATTCTTATAAAGATATATGACACTAAATTATCCTACGAAAACACCATAGCACACCCGCCAAAGATTATACCCTAAGTAATATCTCTTTCGCCTTTCAAAGTAAACATTAAGAAATCAAGTTCTTGTAAAAACAAATGACTCTGTATTGAATAAATTAAAATATGCTTAGACAAAGAAAACAAAAAACAATCGAAGTATACAATACTCCGATGTCCTATTGCACGATTCTATTAGAGTGAGGACAATTGTGACACAACACAAAGTCAAGGATGTAAACCACACAACAACAAACTTTTTACTCGTCTGAGCCCCAAGAACATAGGTCTAGTGGAAGAGAAAGTATACACTATTCTAGGTGTATTTAGTCACGTGATTCTCTCTCCAATGAAAACTCAAGGGTAAGAATTCAGTGGTAGAGGTAAGAAGGCGGCCTTTCGTATATTTCCTAAATATTGTAATTAGTAAAATGACACAACATAAATAGTTAGGCTCTAACAGTTGAAACCAAGTCAAATATGAAATCTCAAATACAATGTCAAAATCCACTAAACTCGTCCCTTAAAAACGAATGAGTGGATTCCTTGGAAGAGGCCATGAACTGTCACATTTAATTTGCCTTGCGTCTTCTAATTGATTTATTGTGTGGTAAATTGTAGAGGTAAATTCTCGCTTAGTCTAATGGACTAAACTGGTATACAAACGGACCAAGCCCAAATCGATTTGAGCCCAAGTACCAGCAAAAGACCCAAATGATTATTTCGAGATATGGGGTGGGCCTAGTCGCCTCATCAAAAGGCTAAAACGGCCTAGTTCGAAAGATAAGTCCAAACTCAAAAAAGAATTCAAATCCTTGAGAGTAAAGATAGCTACAAATAAGGGTATTAGAATTTTAGAAGGATTCAAATCCCAACTTGTATAAATATCACGTTCTTAGTATTATTGGGTGTGTGCATTGAATTATTTAGCAAGAATTAGCTAAGTAATTTTTTGTACCTACACTTTGGCAACATCTATGAGAATCGTTTGATCGATTTTCATTTACTTAAAGAACTTATAATCATGGTGGACATGAGAAGAAATATTTACAATGTTGCAGATCTGGGTAGACCCCTTAGAAATCAAAGGGGAATGCCACCTATACAGCCAAACGTCTAGGATCCTATAGCACAGCCCAGCTTTCAGCAGTTAACTCAGTAGAATGAGGCATTGCGTCAGCAGATCACTGATCTCCAAGCAAGGGTCAAACATGCCGAAAGCATGAGAGACCTTGGATGACAGCAAAATGAAAGGGCCGAATCGAGCAACCAGTCATTAAGTGCCTCCCATCATAACCAGCCCGCAGGCAAACATCCTCACCTTAGCCAACCCAACGAAGATCAATCAATCCCACACAATTTTACTCGGAATGAAAGGTCCAGATATAGTAGGAGATCGACAAACTAAAGGGCAACCGGTCTTGCTATTCAGCCAACCGAGCGCTTGCTACCACGAGGCTGACTGAATCTCTGTTCACAAATAATATAATCAGAACTGAATGATCGAGGAGGTTCACCCTGCCTACGTTCACTACCTTTGATGGAAAGACAGATCTGGTAGAGCACATCTACTCGTATCAATAGAAAATGACACTGGATGCAAAAAACGATGCACTCATGTACAAAATATTTTCGTCCAGTCTCGTTGGAGCAGTATTACTCTGATTTAAATAGCAACTGCCTCATTCAAAATTTAACTTTGACAGACTATGTGAACTGTTCGTGACCCAGTACGCGAGAAACCAGAGTGGAAAAGAATAATCTCATCGTTAGTTAGGAGGGAAAATAAAGGATAGTAACACGGTCTATTCATGTTTGGATATATTATGAAAGAAAAGAAAGGAAATGATAACATTCTTGTTTGGATGAGATAAAAGAGAGAAAACAAAGAAATTATTTTAACCTATTTACTATTATACCTATTTGTATTTATATTAAAATATATAATACATACAATCAATCTCTCTCTACTAGTTGTTATCATTGATTTATCGAAACCCACCATTGATAGACACCAATACACCCTTCTCCAAGCAAGCTTTTATGAGATTAATCTAACTTTTACAGTGGAACTATTTTCTGAATTTCATTGTTCTAGCTAAAGTTTGACCTATCTCAGTGTTCGTTGACTTCGGCATATAGAATGTTAGTTGCATGAATGGATCTATGGTTATATCTTGTACTTCATTGCAAGAAACACAAGTTGCTTTAAAAATATATGAATTGTAGACATTGACTACTAACCAAACCAACCAACAGTATTTTTTTTTTCTTTTTCAAAAAGGTAAGTAATTGTATTAAAGAAAGGCTAGTTTTTGAGGGCAAAACAGCCTCACCAAAGCAAACACTAACAAATGAGAACCAGAAACACAACAAAAAAAATATCATTACAAAATTATCTATGCATGGGTTGCCAGCACAAGATTAGAATTAGGTGCCTTCCTAGGAGGACGAATCACCGAGCTTGGAAGCTGCCAAGTGTTAAAAAAATGATTATGATAAATCATGACAATTACTTGCACTTGCAAATATGGTAGAAATAAAATATTCAAAAAATTGAGATCATACTTTGGAGACGCGCAAACGGTTCTTGAAGATAGTCGAAGTCTCCTACAAGGTGCAACGGATCATAACAACTCTAACTCCAGAATTCAATCAAGCCTGAACTCTATCCAACCATAATGTATTTGCACGATACACTATTAGGTGCATCACTTAATCTCTTTCCAGAATGCCCAAATATAAAATATGAAAAATAGAATAGAAAGAAACTTCATAAACTTGAGTTAAGAAACTCTAGTATGAGTTGAGATTGAATTTGATCCATCCTGAATTGAAGGGAGTGTAGTCATTATATAGACTTCTCAAGATAAGTTTCCACAAATGTAATTAATCTTCAGATACATGAATTAAGAAAATTCATGTTCCAAAGTAATGAATTTGAATAAATTCAATCATATATCACACTAATCAAAATATATCTCATAAATTTGATGAATGGACTTAAAATAGTTCATCCTAAAATTAAGTGAATCAAATAGATTTATTGAAAATACCAAAAGTCAAATAGGAATGAATGTAAAACATCTCTTTTGTTAATGCATAAACCATGCATCCAAATACATGCATATATATGTGAACACATTTGAAACTTTATTACTCAAGGAAGAATGAATCAAAATATTTAGACTTTAATTATACACAAATATATTTACAAAAATATTATAATCTTTTTTTGAAACATATTCCAACACCAAGTGGACGTCATACCACGGGCAGCCCTACTATCCTTGAAGTTAACTGATCTTAAACCTATTTGATGATAACAACATGAGTTGAAATGGAGTTCCTGAAGATACGGAAATTTCTCTCCTTCAAATAGAATACACACAGGCTGCTAGAGACATTTTATGAGATAAGAAAGCTTTATGGGAGCTCCAATTGGAACTTACCCAACCAACCAACAATTGGTATGAGTGAAGTTGTGAACCTAGAGTACTTTAGATAATTAGGCTCTGGACCTCTTATCATGTATATATATTATTTATTTGAAATGCGTAGAGGGCTGTTTGCAATTCTAGAAAAAGTTATTGTGAATTTCATATAAGCCGTTTCCAGCCAACGTGTGTTCGTATAACAATGATACACTTCTGTGGACTTCCATCCAAAAATTGTGGAAGAAGCAAAGAAAATTAATTCAACATCATAACTTTTTTATCAAGACACTCTCAGTATAGGTACCCACGGGTGTATTACATTGTTGAAGAGGATAAGAAAAAAATGACAAAATGGGACTTAGATGTCTTTAAGAACTTCTCTTCTAAAATGTTGAGGGTATTTTAAGTATTATGAAACTATTACTTAACTTGATAGCAAGTGAGAGATTTGTTAACCTTCCAAACTAGAGAACACGAATATTTTATTGAGTGTGTCGTACTTGTTTAAGACATTTGATCAAGGGTGTCTTACTTGTGACGAACACTGCGTAAAAGTATCCTAACATTTTTCATTTTATGATACTTTTCGATCACTCCGGATACTTCGTAACACTGATTTTTAAATTGGTGTCTCTCTTGTAAAGTCATATACCATCTATGAGAACTTTACACCTTAGATAAACCCGAATAGATATTACAAATACAGCAGAAGAACAAAAATTTGTCAGTGCGTTGGTAATCAAGTTTTTCAACATTTTGCTTAGTCCTTGCACTTCTTGAATCTGTCATAGTGTTCAGCATTTAGGATTAGACAATTTAAAGGATAAAAACTTTTTAAGATTTAATAACTTGACAAAATAAGATGAACATCAGTTTATACAGTGTAGTACCTTTTTTTAAAATAAATTAATTAATTAAAAAGAAAATTAGAAGAAACAGAATTAAAGAAAGAAAGAGAAATTTCTACAATTTAAACAAATGCATCAAATAAGAGTACAAGAATAACATATGTCAGTCGGAATTACATCAGAAGGTAGGCAATATTTTACATTGAAAAGAAAAAAAAAAAAAGTTCACCCTAGAGTAGCATGATTACATCAAGCAACAGGCGGGCTGGAGCCCTAGGCGACTTAGGCGGTCACCTAAGGCCCCAACCAATAAGATTCATTATTAGGCTCCTAAAAAAGTTTCATTTTTTTGTATTTAGGCCTCAACCAATTAAAGTAGGTTTCAATAATTTAGTTCATCTTATTTTCATTGGATGAGTAATATTGAAAACTATAAAACTTTCCATCTACTCCTAGATTTTCTCTATTAAACTTCTATTTTTTTTTTATTATTATCTCTTATGTTTTCCTCTCTCTTTTTCTTCTTACAGACTTTTTTTTTCTTCTCTCCTCATTTTAGACAATAGGGGTATATTAATATTAGTACAGTCTCTCCATGAACCTATCTGTCTCACTATCTCACTTCATTATCTATATATTATATATTTTATTGTCTAACGTATTTTGTTATTTTTAGACTCTTCTATATTTGTTTCCTTACAAACAAAAAAGTAATATTTTCTATTTGGGTTCAATAACTTGATGGAAAGTTGCAAAATAGTAGTAAAAGTGAATAATTTTCTTAAGCATTTGATAAAAAATTTATAACATCAGGTTTTATTGGTCTTTAACTTAATTTATTTTGTATTTTTATTATGATTATTTTTTATCATAGAAATTGTATATTGTGTATTTAGTTTGTGGCCATTTTTATTTATATTATTGATTATGTCTAATAGAAAATATGAATCACGGTATGAAAATCTTAAAAAAAGAGTAAAATAGATAAACTAATTCAATATAAAAAAAGAGCTCCTGATAAATTTGTTATAACTAATAGTCAAAATGTAACAAAAAAATTAGGTAAAAATTTAACAATAAATAATCAAGTCATCTAATTAACTTACTAACTATTATTTGATATTAATATTTTAAATATAAGGCCACTTTTTATTTTTCGCCTAAGGTTTCAAATTTTATTGAGCACACTGTAGTGACCCTCGGGGTGGATTGTAGTGACCTTTGTGGGCAAGTGTGATGTGGGCAGGTGCAAGAAAAGACACTAGGCTAAGCTACCACACTGGCAAGCTACAGGGTGTTCAATCCCATATCGCTTGGGTGTGGAGAAGGGGATGTGCTTATATGTATTGTGTTCTTTCTAAATGGTATGAGGCCTTTTGGGGTAAACCCAAGAGCAAAACTGTGCGGACTTAGGCCCAAAGCGGATAATATCATACCATGTGTTGGAGCGGACTGTTACAGTTGCTATTAGAGCCTGAACCCAGCCGGAAGTGTGCCAACGAGGACGTCAGGCCTCAAAGGGGGGTGGATTGTAGTTACCCTTGTGGGCGGGTGTGATGTGGGCGAGTACAAGAAAAGATATTGGGCTGAGCTAACACACTGGCAAGTTACAGGGTGCTCAATCCCACATCGCCTGGGTGTGGAGAAGGGAATGTGCTTATATGTATTGTGTTCTTTCCAAATGGTACGAGGCCTTTTGGGGTAAAACCCAAGAGCAAAATCGTGCGGGTTTAGGGGCAAAGCGGACAATATCATACCATGTGTTAGAGTAGGGTATTACACACACTAGAACACTAAAGGTCCTTTGAAGTCTTGGCGTAAGACACAAGGCAAGGCATGCGTATGAGTGAAGCGAGCCACAAAGTTGAATTAAATAACTATAAAAAAAGTCATATCTCATAATCAATATTTTAAAAATTGATATCAAACATGAAAAAATAAATCCATCAACCATATCATTCAAGAATTCAAGGAACATAAAAACAAGCAGATCACCAAAAAAAAAAAAGGAAATTAAAGAAAATAGAGAGAGAGAAAAAAAATAACAAAAAATAATTTAGGACAACATTCAAAGGAGAAGGAAAAGAAAAAAGAGAGAGAAGAATAATACATAGAGAGAGAGCAACAACAAAAAAGAAAGAAAACAAAAAACTTGTTGAAAAAACAGAAAATAATTTAGAACAGTAGGACAACATTCAGAGAAAGATAAAAAATAGAATGAAATACTTCCTACAATTTCACGCATGAGGTGATCAGTGTCACACATAAAACATAAGGAATATCTACAACTGATAGCATACAAGCATAGAATACAAGGACAAAAGAAAAAGAATTATAAATGCTGAAAGGAAAGTCCAACTGAAATAAATAATAATGTTAAATAAACATAATACGAGTCTGAACGATACAACTTTGAAGTCCCGTAACTCAAGGACCCCTTAACCAAAAATCATAAAAGTAAATACTTTTTGAAAAGATCTAAGTCCCTACACTGAAGTCTGGTAAGGAATAGATGACTGCCACACTCTACGAACTTCACGCTCTAACCTCGAGGTGGAAACTGCCTGAGACCTGAAATATAAACTAAGTGGGTTAAACCCACTAGTAAGTTCCCTCTACTACCACCCAACAGAGGACCGATAAACACACCCTCTATATGAGGGAACAACAAAACATATAGATATAATATACCATTTTATCCTCTAATCTCCTATCCTAGAAATAATTAGAACTATGTTTTGAACCAACCCATCCATTATCATAATAAAGGTAGAACAAGTTTCTAAGTTCAAACAAGTGGCAATCCTAACATGCCTGAACACATAACTAAATTTTTTAATAAGTATTAGGTAATCTTGACATGCATATACACGTATTTACAGATACCTTATTAGGTATTAGGCAATCCTGACATGCCCCCAAATATAATGTATAGGTATCTTATTAGGTATTAGGCAATTCTGACATGCCTCCAAATATAATGTACAGATACCTTATTAGGTATTAGGCAATCCTAACATGCCTCCATATTATTTTTAAATTAATAATCTAACATATTTAAAATCATACGAATTAATATCATGAAAACCCTATCGCCACATTAAATAATTAAAAAAATAAAATAACACAACATACCATGAAAGTAAACGAGTTTAACATACTTCCATACTGATTTAAACATCATACAATTAATCAAGTACGTTTATGATAGTAAAGAAATAATTAAAGAAAAAGAAGTAATTAATTAAAAAGAAAAACCCCACAAAAATCTACATTTCAATTTAAACATCAAATATATCTAAACCTAGCTCTAGCCTAGGTCTCTGTGCATAAACTATCTTTAAAAGTCTTATTAAAATTTTTGGGAATTTTCAAAAAAAATTTAATAATTTAAAATATAACAAAAATCTCAACTTTAAAGTACACTTTTTGTGCTAAATCTACAACTAGGAGAACTTATTTCATCTTGAAATTAAAGTTCCAAGTATTTTCTGTCCAAAAAAGATAAGTTTGAATTTTCAGAATTTTTAAGAATTTAAAAGTAATTTAAATTATTTTTCCTATTTTTTAATTTAAAAATGATTTAAAAAATTAAAAAAAATATATTTAAATATTCCAGACTGGGCCCAGTGGGTGGGCTCAGCGAGTGGGACCAGACTATCCCTTTTTTATTCCCCCATCAGTCACTCAAGACCGTTGCACGCGCCCCCATGCACCAACGATGCGCGTGGGCATGGCGCGTGCGCTAGGTCTTCTTTTTCCCCAGCCAGCACACTATTCATGCTCACGCCAGACAACTTTCGACGGCTTTTTCGGCACTTTCAGCCTCCGTTCATGTCCATTTTTGCATCAATCTTCTCCTCTTAGTCTAAGCTACTTATTGGTACCAAATTTTCCTCCATTCATGGCCCGAATCAAGAAACCCCAATTTCAAGTTTATAGGGTTCATATAAACCATATATCCCTTCCAATTATAGTCAACACCATCTTGAAATGTATTAATTCTTGAAATCACCTTCCAAGTCACAACACTACACTATATTTATCACCAACAACACAATCAGATCGCCACTCTCATCTTCTATCACAAGTTCCCTATGCATTTGTATATGCAACCTGAATATATATATATATACACACACACACCTATATATCCACGGCAATCTCATGATGAAAGATATATATATATATATATATATATATATATATATATTTATATATTCAAACCAAAATTGCACCAATTTATAGTTTCATACAGTATCATGTATATATATATGCATAGATACACATACTATCAGCCATCATCAATCAAATAAAAATAAATAAGATCTATACTATGTTAATAAGCACAAAAGGGAAGTGAAGAAATTGAACTTGCCTTATGATTTTTAGCAAAATCACCTTCTCTCCCTTTTTCTAACGTCTATCGTTCTCTCCCTATTTGTACGTAGAAACTCTTTGTGCATAGGAACGATTAAATCCTAATTTTCTTTTCTCTTATTTTATTTTCTTTTCTACAATTACTAGAATAATTCCTAAATAATTAAAATAATAAATATAAATATATTTAGTCCACCTATATATAAATATATATAGCCCAACCCAAAAGTCTAGCCTAACCTGAAAATAATTAAAAATAAAAGGAAATGCAGTCCAAAAATTCACATATTTTATTTAAACAAATTTACATTTAAACACAAAAATTTTCACAAACATTTAAAGTCAATCAACACTTAGCACCATTTAATCAATCATCTATATTAAACCAAAACAAAAAAAATAACAGGCATACACAAAAATTAACTAAAGCATTTAAAACATCACAAAAGAAATAATTTAAATAAGTAAAAATGCAAATTAAATATCCTCAAATTATGGGGTATTACATAGAAAGAGAGAATGTAGTAGGAAATAATTTAGGACAGCCGTCTGCATTCGAAAAAAGAAAAAAGAATAGAAAGAGAGAGGGGAATTAGACGAAGCGATAGAGAGAGAAAGAGGAAGAAGAGAGAGGAGGAGAGGAGCAGTTTTTGTAACGAAATTGTGATGTAGGACTTTTGGCTTGATGTAAAATTTTGGCGTTATTCATGTCTTGCTATTGTAATGGACTTTTTTTATTTTTTATTTGTTTTGAAAGAGATAAAAGTATCATTTTTGAATTAGGAGGAAAAAAAAGAATAAGCAACGTAACTTGTATAAGGCGCAGCCACGTCTCTAGTAAATAGCATCTGAGTTGACAAGAGGCACAATCCACGCAGCTGTGTGCGACTGGAGAACAATTGTCACGCCCCTAAATTTAAATAATAGAAACACTAGTTTTATAATTAAATAAAGTGCGTGATTTGCAACAACAATCACCTCACGCAACATAGTATAACTCTCCCAAAAGAATTTTATTGAAAACATAATTAACTACAAAAAAAATGTAGCACCATCTAATACAATCTATAATAATCCTCGACATTATTACATAAGTTCATATCAACTTTATTGAATTACAAAGAAGTAAGAAAACATCAAAATCATCTACATCCAGCTCATATGACTCCATCACGTTTCAATCAACGTGTACCTAAAAATTGTTAAGGAGTGAGCTCACAAGCTCAACAAGGGATTGCTAAACACATTCGGGAATCAGCAAATCAACTCACCTTATATTTTCATATATAAAAGTAACTCGTCAAAATACATTACTTATATGTATTCATCTCAGGTCATAAATTCTCATATGTCATAATTACCAAAATAGAACACAATTTTCACAATTTCACATCATAAACTTGTTAACCATCTTGATTAACTTATATTAAATTTCACTGATCTCACATGAGCCCCAAGCTCCCCTCCAATCAATGGTGTGCATCGCATAGTCCCGGACTACCGAAAACACACATGTGGCTGGGTTATATGTCTACTCACCCAGATGGTCCCGGACCATGTCCACATAATAAGGGCATGCTGAGCCCAATGGCCATAACAAAAGGGTAGTGCACTCCCAATAGGCAGGTCCCTGACCATACCTAACAAAGTCATCATAAGAATAGTCCCGGACTACTCCTCGACTACTCACCATTATCCATTACTCACTTTAATGTAATTTCACAATTTTTCAGCAAATTTGATTTAATTAAACTGAGGTACATTATTCTGGAATTTTCCATAATTCTAGAAATATTTTTACTATTTTCCTCTAATTTTCATTAATTAAAATTTAGTTAAAACTCTTGGCTTGCATACAAGAAACCAAAATAAATAAATAAGTCTCTCTTCTATACAATAAAATGTCCAAAATATTATACAAGAAATATCTAGATATATCGATACACTAACAGAATTATTAGGGTGGTAAACAGATTCCTTAAAAATGACCAGTATTGTTGGCATTGGCAATTCATTTCACTCGCAATTGTATAACCCACTTTGAGTGTCACTTTTAGCCTCTAGTAACAACAACAAAATATTATAGAAGCTAAACCATTAACCATCATCAAATCCAATTTTCACATTTTGACCTATTTCAGTAAATATACAACCACTATCCAAAATGTACTCTAAATGTAATCGAATAATTATACCACCACTGTCCTAAAGTAAATATACAGAACACTCACGCCACTATCCTAAATAAATATACAGAACACCCATGCCACTATCCTAAAGTAAATATACAGGTTCCACCGCGCCACTATCCAAAAGTAAATATACACAACAACACTGGTTCCACCATTATACGTCCTATTTATCTACCAATAAAGCTGACCCTAAAACACGTTACTGTATTCTAAGTTATATATATATATATATATATATATATATATATATATATATATGAGTTATGCAAATATATATCTTGTTTACGTTTAAATGCTTATGCTATACCTACCACAGTATATCAATCTTTCAGATTCCATTAAACAACACCTTTATTCAGTAATCCAAATTCCACTAAACAATACTTTCGTTCCGTAATCCAAATTTCATTCTCCACCTCTGATAATGACAATTAAATCCACTAAATCCATAACATTTATTTCAATGCGTAACCTTCAATATTTATAACTGCCTAACATCAAATTCACACGTTCTTTGACACAGAACTCAACAACAATTTAAGATCCACAATATTGTTATTTCAAACACGTGATTTATTCCTATGGGTGCATACATATTCCAGAAGGTTTTCCCTATTTACAATTTATCAAATTTAAACACTAAAATCTCATATTTAATCGACTAAACAATTTATAATTCAGCAAAACTCATGCAATCAATGAATATATACATTAAATGTAACCCTAAGGTGTCATCATGATCAAATATTTTAAACCTATAATTAAACGACAAGTCTCAGTTATATATAAATATATAAAACGAATCGACATTTTAAACCTATAATTAAACGACAAGTCTCAGTTATATATAAATATATAAAACGAATCGACTTGCCTGTTATCGCTATTCCAATCACCGACTCTCTCTATGCAATTCTTCGATCACCGTTTCTCCTTCCGGCTACTGTCGAACCCACTATTTCTCCTTCCGACTACTGCAGAGGTTTAATGTTTATCAGTCTTTGAGGTTGAGTTGAACTTTTTTTTTGGTAAAAATAATATCTTCTGACTATATAAAAATATATATATAATTTTATAACAACGATATCCCCGTAGTTGGGGTAGGATAGGTTTCGAATTTAAATTTGACTTTCAGATTTTCTCGCAACAAATCTGATAATTCAAATTCAAAATTTTTTTTTTTTGTTGGGATATTACAACAACCCTGTTCATTTGGTTAGTTGTTTTGGCAGTCAGATCACCACTATGATTATACCTTGGTCTCTAAATTCTCGAGAGGTTTTAGCAATTGAAAAAGAAATTTTGCAGATTACCTTATAGGTTGGAATTTAATTACCTGTGTTCTAGATTAACACTAAACCATGTTAAATTTGTTCAATCACTAGCTATGAGAGAAAGTGTCCAATTTGAGTAAAACAGTTGAAAAATGTTAAAGTCATATGATTTCATGTTAACGACTCAAGCAATGCAATATATTAAATTTTTTTTTTACATCCATGAATTCAGCTGATTATGAATTTCTTTTGAATGAAAACACAGTTAATAAGAACCTTATTGGAGCGAATTACTTGTCCACCAACCAAAAGAAGCAAATATTGTGGAAGAACAAAAAAAAGAAGCATATGGTTAATACTGAGTTTTATTTGGTTCCTCATCCGGGTCTTCGTTGTGCAAGATGTTATGTTCTTACTAATTAGTTATTTTTCAATAAATTAGTATATGTTGTTATGTTTGTGTGTATTTACGTATATATACACATCTGTGAGTTAGTTTTGTGCCATAATTTAATCTTAAATTTTGCTCATGTATAATAAAATCTGCAGGTCAAATTCTTTCTCCTTTGTGATGTACAATCATCAGTTCATGTGTTTAGTTGAATTTTTTTTTTTATATATTTTCAGATGTTTCATTAAAGATATGGCAAATAGGTAAGTCTATGGTATTCTAATAAATTGCTATTTTTCGTATTGTAGTCATATGTTCTGCTAAATTGCCAAGCCAAATAATGTATATCAGAAGTGTTCTAGCAGAAGTGCATGATTTCAAGAATGCATATTTAAGGATTGGAGCAGATTGGCAAATTATTTGAGTCATGAAACTGAGACTGAAAATGAGTTTAAAATTTAAAACCCAAATTTATTTTGAGCGAGATTGGGATAAAGTTTTTTCAACCCAAGCAGCCCGATGAACCCGAAATACAAAAAAAGTATATTATTATATATTCAAGGTTATATATTGATTATGTAAAATAAAGTTAAATTAGATTAATATCATGGATATTCACCTTTTGACACACTTGCTTTTATATTCAAAGTATAAAATTTATAGTAATTGAATTTTAATTAAGGAAACAAAATAATAAATATTACATGATTTTAATTTCTTTTCAAATTCTGAATTTTATAAAGTCACAAAATTTTTAAGCACCCAAAGTTTTAAAAAAAATCCTACTTAGTGCCCGGCTCTAACTACGATTCTCACTGTTCCTTTTTCTTCTTTTGTCTTTTTTTTTTTTCCCAAAATTATCGTTTAATCAAAATTAAAGGTATGCCTTCTAGTTAAATGAATTTTTAATCCAGTTCTAGTTGGGTGACTTTAGGTTGTCCATGTTTTGTACTCTACACATACATGATTATTATATAACCAATATTGTTTGATTGAAACCTATAAGGCCACGTGTCACGCCGGAAGTGAAATAATAACCTAAGAAGAAATCTTTCTTGTATCATTTACCATAATAAACCACTTTACATAATCATGACTTGGAATCAAAAGTGTCTTTAACACCGAGCATATATATGTCCTCAACAGATACATGATACAAAAGTTTATCTTTTACATAACTTTAAAAGAAATAATTATCTCCCACTTCAATATCTACACAGTACAAACTACTATTTACTTAAATGACCAATACAAAATAAATAAATAAATAAATAATTGCATCTTTTACCTAAGTGTCAGGTTTCAAAATCAGTACAACATAATCTCTATTTGATAACTTATCGTCCTCACCACGTTCTTAACCTGAAAAATATTTTTTAATAAGAAGGTAAGCTGCAAGAGCCCAGTAGATTTCCAAATTTGAAAAAAAAAAAATCAAAGAATTTCAAAAAAGGTTAGAAAAACATCTCTCTTTTCCAAATGGTGTCGAAACACCAGTCAACTTTGCGTGGCCCTAACCATCAATAATCGAATGGTGTTGAAACATTGGTTAACCCGGCATGGCCCCAACCCTCAATAATCAAATAATGTCAAAACATTGGCCAACGCGGCGTGACCATAACCCTCAATAATCAAATGGTATCGAATCACCTACTAACTCGACGTAATCCCAACCCTCAATAATCAAATGGTGTCAAGATAGTGGCCAAATCCGTGTGGCCCCAACACTTAAATACCCAAGGGTACCTTCGTACCCTACTTCTTTAGGCATTTCCATTTACTCATTACATTCACAATCAGTATACACAATGGACACCTTTTCTTACCAATGTACTTTGACATTCCAAGTCCCATTTCAAAGAAAGAATTAGTGTTCAAGTTCTCAAACTCAAGCTGTCTTCTCCGCAGCACAATTCATGTTCAAAATTCATTGAGAACCAAAAATATCATCTCATTAGAAAACAAAAATTCTGGAAAAGCATCACTATGTTAACTTTCTTTGGACAAAATTTTATCCTCAAAATCCAACTGTAGATATTAAACAAAATTAATTAAAAATATGTTGTCATGAACTTCTTTAAATTCCCAGCAACAACAGATTTTCTTTAAGGATCATTGAAAAATATAGTATTCATAACTAATTTGGATGAAACCAGGACCAAATGAAAGCCAACAAACTATATTTCGAGTTTAGAAAAAAATTTAATCAATTCCTTTACCAATCTGGTTTGTTTTAGAAGCAAAGAGTAGCAAAACTCTGTACTAAAAATCTGCTCACACAACAAGATTTCTTTACCTTCAAAAATCCATAGTAATTCAAATATTCAACCAATTTAAATCAAATAAGAAACCTGTAAATTTCTTAACGAGTGTACTTTAATATCCCAAAATCTCATTTAAAAATGACAAGTCAAAGTATAGAAATTTCAGCCCTAAAACCACATTGTTTTGTTCAATTTTTCCAACACATGAATTCATTTCAAGATTTAGCAATTCCTTCACTAATTTCACGATCAACAAAATGATTTGTCAACATAAACCCACATTTCACTTGATAGAAACATTTATGTAGAGTTCCTAATTTTTAATTAAAAAAACAAGAATTTTGAAAAGTTAAGATAGTTAGAAAACCTACCTTTTGAGTTCTTCCCCAATTTTTCTTTTCTCTTTTCCTTTTTTTTTTTTCTTCTTCTTCTTCTTTCCTTTTTCTGAACTAGGTGGTATTAAAATATTGTGCTCTATTTCCCCATTCACAGATAATTGCAGGTGAGAGAAGGAACTAATTTTAGCATTCATGAACCACAAAACAAAAAAACAAAAAAAAAAAAAAATTCAATTGAAGGAACATATAGGAAATAGTATCCAGGAACAAGAAGCAGCCAAGGAAAAAAAACCAAAAAAAAAAAAACCACCATAATTGGAGTTCTTAGAGGAGTCATAGAATATTATGGTACCTGTGAAAAACTAGGAGCAACCCTTGAACTTTCAATCTTCCGTATAATCGAGAATGTCTACAATGCATCTGGTGTAAATGTTGTACCGGGAGCCCACAAATTCAACAACAAAACACCACCACACAAAAAACCCAGAGATATACATGGTTCGGCAATTTCTTACGTCCACGGGAGGCAGCGGATTCACTATAGAGAAATGGTTTACAGATTCTCAGATTTCTCTCTGATTCTCACACTCTCTGTCTCACTGAACTGCCACACAAATTACATACATATGAGTGAGCTTATATAACAGAAGGGGAGAGGATTAAGCCAACAGTTGGTGGGAAATTAGGCAAAAAATTTGGTCGGAGCCATCCACAACTCCGGTGCTGTCGTCCACAATTTTGGCACCCAATTTTTCTCTCTTTCGGTACCTTTCTACACCTAATTTGAGCCACCATATACCAACAATATCCACCTTGGCGAGAATTCACCAATCAACAATCTCCACCTTGGTGAGAATCCACCGATCAACGATGCCTCCAATGCACCCTTAGGCGCCACGATGTCTGTCAGTGCTGAACTTAACTCTTTTCTGCTTACCTGAAACATATTGCTCGCAGAAATTAAGTTTTCCAGTCTGAGCACCTTTCAATAGACCTTGCTTTATCAATTCATGCAAACCTTCTCCCCGACATGCCTTACACGCATATGCCAAAATCGGGAAATATCTGATGCCTTGTCTTTAGAACTGCTTGAGATGGCTGCTCTCCTATGATTGTATGCTCATCCAGGAAATAAAAATTTTCCTTTCAAGTACCCTTCATTGTCAAAAATGCACCGCGTACAACTTCCAGGACTCCATTTTCCATGGTCACCTTGTAACCGCTGGAGTCTAAGACCCCCAGTGAGCTGAGGTTCTTCTTTAGATCCAGAACATATCGGACATCTGTCAATGTTCTGATTGTACCATCGTGTATCTTCAAATGAACTATTTATGTCCCTTTTATCTGGTAGGTATTATCGTTGCCCATATGCACAACTCCTCTATCAAGCTCCTGAAAGCTAGAAAAACACTACCTATTGGGACACATATGGTAGGAACGTCCAGAATCCATCTATCAGACTGGCTGTCAGATTAGTTGTTTGATGATGAAACTGAAAAGGCTGATTCTTTTTCGTCATTTAATTTTCTTGCAAAGTTCACATCTGACTTGTCTTTTTTCAGACAATCTTTATTCCAGTGCCCCTTCTGGTGACAATAGGCACACTTGTCCTTTGTAAGACATCTTCTTAATGACAATTCTTCTCTTAACTTCGTGTGAGATCTTCCCCACCCGCTGGATCCATTAGATTTTTTGTTATTCTTCCTGCCTCTAGCGACAGTCAATGCTTCTAATGTTGAGTCCTTGTGATCATGCTGATCCTTTTTCCGATACTCATTATTCACCAAAGCATTCAAAACATCTATGAACTTAACCTCATCTTTTCCATACAGCAGAGTGGTGGTTAAATGATCATAGTCTTCAGGCAAGGAATTTAATAACAACAGAGCTTTATCTTCATCGACAATATCAACATCTAAATTATGTAGATCAGTCATAATTTTGTTAAAATTATCCAAATGCTCAATCATAAAAGTACCTCTTTTGTACTGGAATCGAAAGAGCTTCTTCTTCACGTAGAACTGGTTCTCTACACTTTTATTCATGTACTTGTCCTCCAATTTCTTCCAGAGACTTGTTGTCGTTGTCTCCTTTATGACAAAATACTTTTGGTCCTTGGCTAAACACAATCGGATTGTGCCACAAGCTTGACGGTTCACAAAATTCCAGTCTTCATCAGAAAAATCCTTAGGCTTGGCATCCAGGGCAATATGAGACCCTTCTCAAAATAATAAATCAAGAACTTCGAATTGCCACATGCCGAAGTTATTGGTGCCGTCAAATTTCTCCACCTTAATCCTTGTATTTGACAACATGGGTCATCGAACAGAATAACTTTTGAAAGTTTTGCTGATACATGTGGACTCGGAATCCCTTATTTCAGCCATAGGAAGGGTTCAGGTGCGATAAACAAAAAAATTCAATTACAATTTCAGAAAGTTCACAGGCAGAAATAAAATTTTCAGTAAGTTCATTGGCAGAATTGTAATATTTAGAAAATTCAGGGACTAAATTGAAATTAATAGGAACTTTAGGGATAGAATTGTAATTAACAGGAACTTTAGGGACAGAATTGCAATTTTTTTAAAAAAATTAGGGATTGAATTATAATTAACAGGAACTTCAGGGACTGAATTGTAATTTTTAGAAAAAAATTAGGGACTGAATTGCAATTAATAAGAACTTTTGGGACATAATTGTAATTTTAAAAAAAACTACCACATAGCTGACACGTGGCGCCTTCAACTGACTTGGCATTGAGCTGGGGCTGACGTGGCAACTGAGTCAAAGGCTTAGTCAGCGAGTCGACTCGGTCCAGACTCACTGAGTCAGATCAGCTGCGAAAACGGGCTCATGTAATGCGTGAACGCGAGTGGGCGAGTGGCCACCACTCACGAGGAGTGTGGGGCATGTGAACTAAATGCTCCGACTATGCTGACGATGCGTGAAAGAGCGTTGAACGCGTGTTTCTCACTGGATTCCTTCTTTCGGCGGGTGAGGGTTCTTCTGACCTCCATTTGACCTCCGGTTTGTTCCTTTGGACTTGTATTAGTGAGTTATACCCTCAAGTGTGCTCAAAACTTAAATTTAAGCACTTTGAATTTCTGGACAATGAGCAAAAACGCTCTAAACCTAGGCTCTAATACCAATTTGTTATGCTAAGAGCCCACAAATTGAACAACAAAACACCACCATACAAAAAGCACAGAGATATACGTGGTTCAGAAATTGCCTACATCCAAGGGAGGCAACGGATTCACTATAGAGAAATGGTTTACAGACTCTTAGATTTCTCTCTGATTCTCACACTCTTTGTCTCACTAAACTGCCACACAAATTACATACATATGAGTGAGCTTATATAATAGAAGGGGAGTAGATGGAGCCAACAGTTGGTGGAAAATTAGGCAAAAAATTTGGTCGAAGCTGTCCACAATTTCGGTGCCGTCGTTTATAATTTTGATGCCCGATTTTTCTCTCTTTTGGCGCCTTTATGCACCTAATTCAAGCCACCATATACCAACAGTAAATACACTGGGGTAAATCTCATTCGTATGTGTTTAACATATAAATCTCATCTGAATGTGTTTAATATGTATTGTGAGTCGTGTACAACATGTACGATCCAAATTCACCTGGTGTATTTACATCGGACGTGTAGAGACCGTGACCAATTTTGGCCGATTTTGCATTTTTCGCATAATAATTGCCATAAATGCATTTTTAGTAATGTTTAACATGTTTTGAGTGTGGGGAACATGTTTGGGGAGTGTTTTAAAAGTTTTGGAAACTTTTCAGAAGATTTGGAGAAATTTGACTTTTTGGTCAAACCGGGGCCCGGGAGTTCGGAAAATTTTTGAAAATAATTATTTTTGGGAATGGCTTAGATGAAATGTTTAGAGAGTAGAGGAAGTGATTTCAAGATCGTAAGAGTTTTCGAAATCAAAAACGGAGCCCGGGAAGGTACGTTAAGTGGCCGGGGGGCATTTTAGTCATTTTCCATGCCTTGGATATTTTAAATATCTGGCTGAGGTTGATCCCAGCCATTTCACACAGATCCTTCTCTCTCTAACATTTCCCTCTTCTCCTCTCTACCTTCTCTCTACATTTCGGAGCCGTTCGGGTGCGATTCGAGTTTCGCCGAAGAAGGGAGATACGTAGGGGACGGCTAGGGCTTCCCTTTGAACCGATCAAAGTTGTGATTCAGAAAGGTAGACATCGTTGGAATTTTGGTGAAGTGCTTGGAAGGCCTTCATTTTTGAGGTAGGGGTTCTTCTTCTCTTCTAATTGTCGATTCTAGGGTTTCGGGTGAAGAAGAGAGGTGTAGGTTGTGTTTCACATGCTTTAGGATGGTGAGAGGCGTGGAAAGTTGTATTTTCTCCTTCTCTATAGTCCTATCTTTTCACAATTGTGTCCATTGTGTTGGTGGTAGCATGTGGGTTTGAAATGTGAGAGTGTAAGAAATTGATACATAGGCATTATGTGCTCAATTTGGTGTATATGTGAAAAATGTGTGCCAAGTGTCATATATGTGATTATATGTGAAAATGTGGTTGTTGAATGCATATTAGTTCTACGTACAAAAATTATGCATTGAGTGTAACATGAGTAAAATATGCTAAATTTGAAGTTGTATGCATATGAGATGATATATGCATGTGTTATACATATATGTGCTATATGTGGTGTATGATGATGAGGAACATGCTTTTTACTTCTTTTAGTATCAATGAGCATGAGTAAAGCATGAAATAAAATGCCATGTGTTTTATGCATTCATATTGCATATGTGGGAAGTTGCGGGAAAAATGACGCAAATGAGGTACACGGGGCTTCGGAGTGGTCCAACCGTGTGGTGGAATGTGGTGAAGTTATCCACTAAGTATGGCCCTCGGAGTGGACCCGCCATACTAAGGCTTAATGCCTAGGATCGGAGTATGTCCAATACTAATGACCCCTCGGAGTTGTCCCGGTCATTAGATGGTTATCGGAGAATGTCCAAGATTTGTGAGCCTCGGAGTTGTCCCCTCACTCTATGGCAATCCTATACATTGCTATGGTATAATGACCTTTCGGAGTTGTCCCGGTCATTGGATGGTTAGAGGAGGTGTCTAAGGTTACATGATCCTCGGAGCGGGCCAATCATGTGGAGTATCGGATGAGGACCGAGAGAGAGAGCATTTACTTTCCTTAATGCTTTTATGCTTGAACATGTTGTACATGATTCGTAAAATATGCAATCCTCTTTAATTGCATTGTTAAATTGTTTATGAGATTGTGGATGTTGCATGTAATGTATTCATATGCATTCCATGTAGGTCGGTGTCGAGTCGGCACTTAGAAGGGTTGGGGAACCTTTACTGAGCCGCAGTGGTGCTCACCCCTTTATTCTAAACTCTTTTACAGATAAAGCGCCGATGACGGACGGGACTTGAGTGTCCAAGAAGAGTTCTAGTTATATTTTGCTATATTTTGGACATATGTACTTTTGGCTATCTGTGCCGGCTTGTGGCACGGTAATGATCTAGTTGTAGTCATGGTAGAATTTGTTGCATTTTGGAACCTTATGCATGAATTCTTGTAATGATTATAAACTTGGAAAAATCACATGAATGATATGTATCTTTTGAGAAAAGTGTGTAATGGAGATGTATGGTACCATAGGACCATTTTCCTCTTTTGTTATGATTTCTTGTATGGTTAATCATGAGCAAATGGAGTATGAAAAGTATGTATGCATGAGTTATGAAGTGAAGGTGGTAAGAAAAATAGATGGAATTACATTTCAAGTATGAAATGCATGTTATGTGGATTTACTTGATTGCCATTGAGGCATTAGAGTAGCCATTGGAGGGACACATGCCCAAAAGTGTTCATTTTGAGTTCAAGGAGTGGATGGAATTTATGTATATAGTAAGAGAATTATGTTAGCTTCGTTTTGATGGGTCATGGACCTTGTTTGGATTTAAATTGAGAAAGATATGCATGTTTTAGTGCAAGAGTGGTTAATCTGACCCACACCACTAATTTGAGCATAACTTGAGTTGTGGTTGGTATTTTTGGATGATTCAAATTTTGTTAGAAACTAGACATGTTGAGGATGACCCATGTCAAATTTCAAGTCAAACGGACTTACGGATTGAGAGATATTCGTATTTGAAGTCAGGTTGAGGAGTGTTGTCAAAAATCTGGGCCTGGTGCAGTTTGAGGCGACTCAAAGTCAACTTTGAGGCGCCTGGAAATCTTTGAGGCGGCTCAAAGTTGAGTTTGAGGCGCCTCAAAGTGCTATTTTTGAAATTTTGAACTCACTGGAAGTTTCAGGCGCCTCAAAATCGAGTTTGAGGCGCCTCAAAGTCTTGAAAACCTTAAAAATGGGGAATTTTATGATTTTTCATGATCTAAGACTAGAAATGGAATGTCATGGATGCATTGACCGATGTGTGGCCCATTGGGATGGATAGTGATGAGAATACGCATAGATAATTACATGCGTGTGATTAGCTTCCGCAGTAATTCGAGGGAATTAAGGAGGTTCATTGGGGTTAATGAACGGGTTCACCTCCAGTTTCCCGAGAGTCGGGAAATTGGGGCGTGACAGGACGTAACATAAATCTTCTCCATATAGTCAAGGTATCAAATTTATTATATTCTCTGGCTAGAGTCAAAGTAATCAATGCATGAAAAGATTTTTGAGTTGATCTTTTCTTATCGATAAAGGCAGTTTTAGAGTGGAGGGAATTTTATATTATTAGTTTTGATGTAATAAACTTGTTTATGGTGGATTGAAAATTAGTTTTTATTGTTATTAATGATTTTAAAAGTAAATTATACAGCAGGCTTAAGTATAGGGCGTGAGTTTTCTGTACTTAAATTTAGAGGCGTGACACCACGTATGCCTTTGGTTTTCTAAGTTTGTGTATTTCCTTAACTGGATAATGGTAATCAATGATCTTCTATGTTTGTTCATTTTAGTTATTTTTTACTGTTTATTTATTAGTGGGACAGTGAATTTTGGGATGACCCAAAAAATCGGTGACACCCATGTGGGTATGGCGTGGGTTGAGATGCGACGAATTTCTCAAGACATGGACATGGCGCAGGCTGAGATGTTAAAATTTGAATTTGGAGCAGGCTAACCCCTTGGCCTGCCCAACACGCCCAAGTCCCACCCCTATAGAAAAATAAAAAAGGTCAGATTTATTAGAAGTTTACACATCAAAAGACTATATGCATTGCTTCAACTTTATTTCATTCTCATTTATTAAGATAATAAACTGAGTTTGTTTAAAAATATTTGAGAAAACTTCATTGACACCCCCTGAGGTTTGAGGTATTGTCACGCGACTATAACTTTGTGTAATTTTGTCACCAACACTCTCTGAGCTTTGTGTCATATATCACATACACCCCCTCCTACCAAAAGTAGGTCGTGTCAGACCACATTTTGATGGTGAAAAGACCATGTTACCCTTTGACTTTTGACCTAACTTTTTTGAATACTAAAATTACCTATTTAACCCTGCCTAATGGACCAAAATGCCCCCAATTATGCCCTATTATTACATACGCACTATTATTAAATTATATATATATATATATACATATATATGCGGAGCACCACCACCGCCACTAACCATAGCCACCAGCACCGCTTCTCTCTCTCTCATCTCCTCCTCCAACCACCATCGCCACCCACCACAACTACCATCACCATTGCCACTAACCACTACCACCACAGGCGACAAAACCACCACTACCACTGTACACGCATACACACACGTACATATATATACACACACAAACACACACATACACACACACACAAACACACACACATATATAGATATATATATATATATAACAAACCAGAGAGTCCGACGAAGGGTTTCGATTGGGGCTTGTGTATGGTGGGTTTCGATTGGGGCTTGTGTTGGTTGTGTACGGTGGGTTTCAATTGGGGCTTATGGTGGCTTGCGGTGGTTGCTGGTTTGGGATTTGGGGTTTGGCTTGTGATAGTGGTGATTTTGTGTAACGAGCTGGGGTTCTCTCTCTTTCTCTCCCTATATGTATATATATTACATACACATAATTTGTGGTGATGGTGGTTGTGATTGGTGGCGGGTTTTGTGCGGTGGTTACAAGTTTAGGAATTGGGTTGCGAGTTTTGTGTTTAGCTTGCAGTGGTGGTGGTTTTGGCGCCGGTGTGTTTGGCTTGTGTACAGTGGTTGCTGGTTTGGGGTTTGGCTTGTGGCAGTGATGGTGGCTGTGGTTCATTGGTGGTGGTGCTGATGGTGGTTGTGGTTGGTGACGGTGGTGGTTGAAGGAGAAAATGTGAGAGAGAGAAGCGGTGGTGGTGGCTGTGGTTAACTGGTGGTGGTAATTGTGGTTGGTGGCGGTGGTGGTTGGAGGAAAAGAACAGGGGTGGTGGCTATGGTTAATTGGTGGTGGTGGTGGTTGGAGGAGGAGATAGAGAGAGAAAGAATCGGTGATGGTGGTGGTGTCTGTGGCTGTGGTGGTGGTTGTGGTTGTGGTTGATGGTAGTGGTGGTTGGTTGGCGGTGGTGGTGGTTGTGGTTGTGGTTGGTGGCGGTGGTGGTTGAAGAAGGGCAATTTTGTCATTTTACAATTCTATTATTTTTGTATTAAAATTCATTTAAATAATCAAGAGCAATTAGGACATTTCACTTATTAAAAAATTAAAAATTTTGACAAGGAGTGTTGGTGACAAAATTGCACAAAGTTATAACCGTCTGATAATTCCGTAAACCTCAGGAGGTGTCAATGAAGTTTACTCAAAAAATTAAACCTTAAGACCCAATCCTTGTTTAAAAAAATTGTTTGTTCTCACATGCAAGTTCTCGCTTGCAATGCACGTGCATTTAATCTAGTACTATTATTAAAAGTACAAGTAGTTCACAACCATTTTTTATTTTTTTAATTAGGAAAAATAAAAAATTAACCTAATCAAACTTATCTATCTATTCCTTCTCTCCCACTCAAACTTCTATATCTTTACTATTTAAAAAAAAATTACCAATTAAAAGTAACTTCTAATTCTATTGTCTTTTCAAATTCTATTTTACTTCTCTCACTCTTACTTCTTCAAACTAAATTCCCGTAAATTTAAGTAAGTTATTTTTCAAGTCAAACATAAAAATAATTCTTTCACATAAACCACTAAAACAAACAAAATATGGGGAATTTAACAAACACTGCTTGTTTGCTTCTTTCTTTTTTAAATTGTAATTATTCATGTGACATAATTTATATATTTATTCTATTATTATAAATTAATTTTCTATATTTTTTAAAATTCATTTTGTCTGTTTTGTGCAGATTTAGTAGTTCTTAAAGATGGGTTTCAATTCAGTTTATCGGGCATTGCAGGAGGATTTTCATAGGTCATGAGGTTTTTTTCTTTTTTTTCTTATTTTTGTTTGCCGCTAAAGAATTGTAATCATAATTTGTTTTTGTTTAGTGCATTCCAACTTCTTTACACTTTCATTTTTAGAAATCAAAATCTTATATTTACTTGCAGACGAAAGCCTTCAACTAGAACTTGCACCTTTAAAAGATTAATGAACTCAACTTTTATCTTTATAACCCAGATAAACTTGCAGGCCATATATCAAATATTGAATCAAAGAGGTACAAAGATTTATTTAGTGAACAACAATTACTTTTCACAAATTCCTTTAACAATACCCAAACCACAACTCAAAAAATAGACCCTCTTCAAAAAGTAAATATAAATACTCCCAAAAAAATAAAGGGTAAAGTTGACAATTTAATGCAAAGATGTTTAAGTGTATCAAGAAGGAATAATAAAATTTAATACACTTTTATAAAATATTAGGAAAATATCTAAAAAGTTTTGCAAGAATCTATTCTACATTTTTCTAGATATTATTATAATATATCTAGAAATGAAAATTTTTTTTTAAAGAAAATAAGGTGGAAGTGAAGTATAAGTAGTTTGCCCATAACTAAACAAGAAAGTATAACATTACAATGGAGCGACTTTACTATGAATATTAAATATAATAATGCATTCAAGAACTAAAATTAGAAGGTGAGACACAATTTTTCATAAAAACATATTAATAGTAGTAGATCGTTACTAATATATAAGTAAGTATATATTTTTGGATTAAATTAAATAATATCATATTTTAAAATTAAATTTTTTTCTAAAAAGTCTACACAAGTTTTTATCTATTTAAATAATATCATATAAAAAGTTTTTAAAAAAATGTGGAGATGAGTTTGTGTTCAGCGCAACTTTTTGTACTTTATATACTATATTTCTGGAATAATTGGATAATATCTTATTTTAAAATTAAAAAATATTGGTTTTAACATAAGTACAAAAGATACTTCATGAATAAAAAAAAATTCTTGTGCATTATATTGTTACTTACAAAATGACAGGACTTTTGACTAGGAGGATATTTTATTTATACGAGACAATTGTAGATTTTGTATAGAGTTAGTACTTTGGACTCTATATATATATATATATATATATATATATATATATATATAAAGCAGTTGGGTTATTGTCATTAATTGTACAATAAGATCTTTAAGTTGTTTGCAAATACATATCAATAATTGTTATTTTCTTTCAAAAAAAAGGAAAGAATGAAAAATTGGTTTTAATGTTTACTCTTTAAGCTTGAATTACGTGGAACAAATTCTACTGACAAAGATGTCCTTGAACTTGGTCATGTGACTTTTTATAAATTTAGTTGGTTTGATATTTTAAACCTCAATGATTCGAATTTACCTTTGATAAAAGAGTTGGAATTTGATTATTCTCCATTTGAATGTTGTTGTGTAAGGGTCAGTTTGGTAGGAAAGAAATAGAAGCAAAGGAAAAGAAAGGTGATGGAGGGATATAATTTTGTGTGTTTGGTATAAATTTTTTAATGAAAAGGAAAGGAAATGAAAGAATTTGGAGGGATAAATTACGAATGAATAGTAATTTTTGTTATACTTTCAAAAATGGAAGAAATGGAAGGAAAGGAAAGGAAATGCTACATTTTTTAATAAAACTTTGTTAATACCAACTTTACCCTTATTTTGATAAAAGCTAAAATTTATTTTTTTTTAATATAAGAGGATATAATGGTAAAAATTTTAAATTGTTTCCTTTCCTTTCTTTCTCCAAAAATGTTAAATATCTTTTCTTTTCTTTTTATTTACTAATCAACCAAACACGATAAAAGTTTAACATTATCCTTTTCTTTCTTTTCTTTTCTCTCATTAGTAATGTTATCATTTCTTTCCTTTCCATTCTACCAAACATAGCCTAAATGTTTTATTTAATTTCTAATTCTTAAATTATAATGCAAGTGAACTCCTTAAGGGTGCAGGGCTAAATTAAAGACAAGTACAATGACTTTTTCGTACTGATTTTACAGTTGACCTTTGAACCAAATCATGGCATAGACTAATTGGGAAGATGATAAGATGTATGGTTTTGTTTTTTAATTTCAATCATTTTATTTTCTTTCTTTTCTCTTGTATTTAATATTAATTGGCATTTAGTACAGTAGGAAGTCTGGGAGCATGGTTAAAATTTATGTGGAATGCTGCTTTAATACTATAGAATTTAACCGTATTTGGAATTTCTATATATTTTTTTGTAGATATTTATAGATTCCTATAGGTGTTTTGCCCATAAATATTATATATGTAATGACTATGGAATAAATATAAAAATATTATCAATAAGATAATATTAAAGACTTTTTAAATATAAAATAAAGGGGTTAAAAATCCTAATTAGAATAGAATGGCCATCAAATCCTTTAAGATTTTCTTAATTCTAAGTTAATTAGGTTTCTATACATATTATATAGAAAACAAAAAAAATCAAAAGAGCCAGAGACCCTAGGAAGCACGAACACGGGATACGGGTATGACATGACACGAACACAGCGATACAAAAAATTTTAAAAAAATAAGACACGGACACGGCAAAGATACGACTATAAAATAATAATATATATTAATTATTCCACAAAAAAATACTACATTACAGAAAAACTTCAATTTATTATCAAGTAATTAAGAACCAAATAAACTTATAAATGAAGCAAGTGAATTTAAAGTTTGAGAAATAACTAAGTAATTTTTTGACCATATTTTAATATTATATTATTATGTGTCTTTATCTTCTTTTTTTTTCTAGTTGGTACACACCCCCAAAAAATTGTTTGCACCCTGGAGGACTTTATCCTTTGATCTAATGCAAGTAAATATATGAATAATAACACTTAGGGCAGCTACAAAGAACACCTAAAGTATTGGACATACAAGATACTAAGGCAAATCTCATTTAGGCTATGTTTGGATTGAGAGATTTTGAAAGATAAGAAGAGAAAAGAAATTAAAGGATAGGCTATGTTGTATTTGGGTGAGCATTTTTAAAAGAAAAAAAAAGTTTAGGAGGGATCCCTCCTTATCCCTCAATTGCAATCCCCTCAAAATTGAAAAGATTGGGAGAGAAACGATTGGTTGTTAAGTATAACTTTCATAATACGGAGATTGACCTCACCATTTTAACACACAAAATTTTAATTACTTTTGAATCCCACCTAATATTTTTATGTTAGGGCATCTCATGTGTTCTATATCTCCTCCATACCCATTTGGCGCAACAGTGATAATAGACCGTGAGACCCACTCCTCTTCTCCAGCTCCGGCATCCTCCATTTCCGGTATGTTTCAACTTCTTCTCTTTATCCTTTGCAACCGGTTTGTTCTTCTTCATTTTTTGGATCTATGTTTTACCTTTTTGATGATTGCTTTAGATCAATGATAAATTATAGGTTGAATGTTTAGAATGCGATTCTCTATTGTTTAGCTTCTTCATTTTTTTATATTACATAAATGATAAATTTTAAATGATCTATTATTAAGTATGGCACAATGAGCTTCTACTAAAACATGACATAACACCCTTTAGCGTAGTAACATAAAAAAAAATTGGTCATCCAGTAGGCTAACTCTATAGCTTCCAACACAATACACATATAATGTTACCAAAATTATGTGTATAACTCTACAACTATTAATTTGTTACTTTCTTACCTCTTCTTCTAGAATCTTTTATGTTTTTTTGCTCTTTGACTATTATCTATACCCAAAATGAAACTGGTAGTTGCTTAAATCAGTGACATGTTTAGCTACATCAAAATATATGATTCTCAATCTGTTTCTCCCAAAAACACACATCAATCAACATCTCACTTAAACTGACTTGATAGTAGTCAATAATTTGTCCTTGTTGTATTTAAAAGAAAAATGTTTGAGTTGACTGTTAATAGTTTAAGTTGACTATCAACATTTATTGATATGAATTTTTAAGTAAAACAATATGATAGTAATTTGGTGGTTATCATTTCTTTTCTTTTCTCTCCTTTGTCTTATTCAAACAAAAATACTATCATTTTCTTTCTTTTCTCTCATGTTTATCCAAACATGAATAGAGGTTGTTGTTATCATCTCCTCTTCTCTCCTAACTAATGTTATCCTCTCCTTTCTTCTCTTTCCTGTCTATCTAAACGAACCATTAGAAACAATCATGGTTTCCATAGAGAAGCAATCATAGTTTTTAATGAAACAAAAAATATCACGGTCCCGTCGTGATTCGATTTAGGGTCGAGTTCCTACAAGACAAAGAGGAGATGTGACCAAACTGACACCGATGGGGTGCCGATGTGACACTCTGATGCTCATGTTAGTGATCAACATCCTTAAAATATGGAGAGTGGAATTGTATTTATTATTACGTACCTCGTTTGGTCACCAACCTCTTGTATTTATGAAGGCTTAACCGTCTTGTCCGAGATTTAAATTATGATATTCAATCACCATATCTGACTATTGTAACTACTCTTTATCTCTTCATATCAATTGTCACCAAACTCTTTAGATCACCTTATCTCATTGGATCACCTTATTTCATAATTCTGTTATTATTAGCTATTGATTTATCCTCATCAGTTGCCCCCTGTTACCAAATGATTGTTTCTCAAATTTTGGGAACACTAATTCTTATTTTTGGTCCTCTCTCTCTCTCTCTCTATATATATATATGTGTGTGTGTGTGTGTGTGTGTGTGTGTGTGTGTGTGTGTGTGTATTTCTTTTGCTAGTGTATTCATGTGCTTGTTGATTTATCTCATCAAGATCCTTTATTTTTCTTTTCTTGACCATTTAATTAAAGGAAAACCTTATGTATGTATTTCTTTTGCTAGTGTATTCATGTGCTTGTTGATTTATCTCATCAAGATCCTTTGTTTTTCTTCTCTTGACCATTTAATTAAAGGAAAACCTTATATATGTATTTCTTTTGCTAGTGTATTCATGTGCTTGTTGATTTATCTCATCAAGATCCTTTCTTTTTCTTCACTTGACCATTTAATTAAAGGAAAACCTTGTAGTGAGTTGTTGCTTGACCCCTAATAAGGGAAGTAGTTATTGTGCCCTTTATTAAGGGGAGGTGTTGTAGCCCCAAACTTTACTTAGCCATTGAATAAGATTTGTAGCTTCACTCAGCCTTTGAGTGGGATTTGTAGATTCACGCTTTAATAAGGAGGTTTGTAAATAGTCACGAGCTTCACTTAGCCCTTGAATGGGATTTGTAGCTTCATTCATTTAGTAAGGAGTTCTCATTGTTGATACGGGCTTCACTAAGCCCTTTAATGGAGTTTGTAGCTTGACTCCTTTAATAAGGAGTTATTGTTGTTGTTTTGGGTTTCACTCAGCCCTTTAAAGGAGTCTATAGCACTCCTTTAACAATGAGTTATTGTTGTTACTCTGGGCTTCACTTAGCCTTTAATGGAGTATGTAGCTTCGCTCCTTAAATAAGGAGGTTCATAAATTCTCGTAGATTCACTCATTTAATTAGGAGGTTTGTAGATTTTCGTTTGTAGATTTTCACTCCTTTAATTAGGAGGTTCGTAGAATCTTGCTTCTTTAATAAGATGAGATTTGTTGCTCACTGAGTTGTCACTAGCTAATGAAGCAAAAAATATCAAGATCCTGTTGCGATCCGATTTAAGGTCGAGTTCCTCCAAGACAAAGAGGAGATGTGACCAAGCCGGCACCGGTGGGGTGCCAGCATGACACTCCGACGCTTAAGTTAGTAATTGACGTCTTTAAAATATGGAGAGTGAAATTACATTTATTATTGTGTACCTCATTTGGTCACCAGCTTCTCATATTTATGAAGGCTTCACCGTCCTATTCACGATTTAAATTGTGATATCCAATCATTGTATCTAACTGTTGTAACTACTTTTTATCTGTCCATATCAATCATCACCAAACTCTTTAGATCACCTTATCTCATTGGATCACCTTATTTCATAATTCTGTTATTATTAGTTGTGATAAGATCAATAATAGATAAAGGGAAAAGAAACTTGAGTTTCATAGTTGAAATGATGACTATCATTTCATTTTCATTTAGTTGATATATTAAAGTAAACAAGAAAGTATAAAGAAAAATGGAAACAAAATGAATTTTTTTCCCCTGTAACGTACCCTTCTCTCATTGCATTGCTTTCTACTAGGAAGAGATTTTTTTATTTTATTATGTTTCATTCTTATAAACAGAGATTCCTACGACGTGTACCTACACTAGTGTGTGTATATATATATATTATACACACATACACAATTGTTTGTGATTATTGAAAGAAGAGTTCTAAAACACCGTGGAAATTGAGTTTAAGGATAAGTATTGTTGTAACTTTTTAGCATATAATATACAATTGAGAGAAGTGTTCTAAAACACTAATAAATATTAAAACAGTCACGTATAAATTCACGCACTCATATAAATATTAAAACAACCATTTTTTTATACATCTTCCAGGAAGGAGAAGTTAAGGGAGTTACATTGCACATCCACCAAAACAAGTATAGTGTAGACATGTCGTATAATAACAAGGCCCGACAACACCTCGATGTGTCCGAGTCAACCTAAATGATAAAGGAGTTCGAATCAAATTAGTACGAAAATAATTTTATGTGAAAGGAGTGGTGGGCCTCACTACATGATGTCACGATAATGTTATGTGGTGGAACTCACTACCCCACTCACATAAAAGTAAAATTGGACTAGTCCGATCAGCTTCTAAATCATTATTCTTCACATTTAAAATTTGAAAACAGAGTTGATTATCAAAAATTGGATCAAGCTATCAACAAAAATCAAGAGCTCAACCTTTCAACTGAACAGCTCTAAAACATTCTTTGACATTTAAAATACCACATACAGCGTAACGATGGTAATAAATTGCTCCCCATGGCCGTAAAGGTCCAACACTAATTGCTGGTTTTGAAATTATAAAATATTCTGACAACAAAAATCACTTGATCATCAAAAATCCTTATCATCAAAATCTCTTGACTAAATCACGCATCAACAAAAACCTGCAAACAAGGGAACACAAGAAAATGTTATATCAGCTTTAGGAAATCAAGCCCTGGAGGAAACATTACACAGTTTAAATCAAACTCATAAGCTACCCTAATTAATAATTCAACATAATTTCTCTAAGAACAAAGCATCCACAAGATGCTAGTTTATTAACACTTCTGTCCACTCAGCTGGTACAAGTAATACAAAAGGACTCACCTTTTGTTTCTTATTGTAAGGCAAAATAAACACCCAGATTAACTTAAAATCTCAACAATTTGATGTTCCACGCTTCTACATAACCCTCAAAGAGTAAATAATGAACCAAAATCACAAAATAAAATTTACCATACCCTTCATGTCCACCTTAGCTTTCTTTGTAATGTACTCATCTTGCCTAACACCTAAAAATGTTTTAGAAAACAAAGTGAGCTCAAAATTCTCGGTGTTTGTTGAAAACAAGTTTTGCTAGAAAAAGAACCCTTTTGAACAGTTTCATGGAAAGCATAATTTTCAGAGTCAGAAAAAAAATAAACTGAGCATCGTAGCTCAGAGAGTTAAATTTACCAAACAAAAGGTAACAACTCAAAGAAACTGAAACCAATACTTGATTTCAAAATTCAACCTGACTCCAATCACAATGTAATATTTACGGTTCTTGGTAGAACCAAAATCAGAATCGTTCTCAACGGTTCCTTAATTTTGGAACCGGAAGTGTTGGGTTCAGTTTGGTTCTTTAAGGTTCAGGTTCCAACGGTTCTGTTAAAAGCTATTAGTATTTATCGATACAATATATATTCTATACTATATATATGTAAGGGTGAATTACTATGACACTCCCTCAAGTTTCTCTTTATTAACCACAGCTTAAACTTGTGAAAAAAAGTTAGTCAACCTCCCTTGAGGTTTGGTTGACCTTACGCTCACCTCCCCTATTGGTTGACCTTACCCTCACCTCCCCGGCCATGAGTTGACCGTTAGCTCAGTTAAAAAATAAAATAAAAGACCAATAATACCCTTATGTCTAAATAATGTATTGACAGATATTACTAAATATATACAAATAATATATATACACTTTACACACACAAAATAGGTTCATGCTGCCTCCACCGCCTCCGCCAGCCCCAACTCTTGCCACGACCACCACTACTCTCCCACAATCTCAGTCTCTCTCTCCCGATTATCTCCTTCGGTTGGCAAAGAACCATTCAAAGTAGGGGTGCACACGGTACGGTTCCCCACGGTTCTTGGTGGAACCGGAACCGGAACCGTTACCAACGGTTCCTGATTTTTGAAACCGGAACTGGAATCGTTAAGGGTTGAAACCGTGAGGAACCAAACTGCAGTTCTCGGTTCGGTTCCGGTTCCGAACCGCGGTTCCTTAGGATTTTTTATTTTTTATTTTTTAATGAAGCTTGAAAATACAAAATATATATATATATTCATTAAATAAATGTGAGACCTACAATCTAAAAATGGCACCCTATATATATATAATTATTATATTATATTATATATATATATACATTACATATAATAATTATATATAATGTATATATATTATATATAATAATTATGTTATAATATAATTATTATATATAATATATGATAATATAATTATTATATATAATATATATACATTATATATAATTATTATATATAATATATATATATATATATTATATATAAGTTATTATATTATATATATATACACATATTTAATATAAAACAGTTCCGGTTCCAGTTCAGTTCCAAGGAACCGTTACCCCCAACGGTTCCGGTACGGTTCTACTGGTCCTGGAACCGGAACCGGAACCGTTGGTAACGGTTCCTAATTTTAAGAACCAGAACTGGAACCGTAGCCACGGTTCGGTATGATTCCGGTACGGTTCACTTCGGTTCCGATTCCGGTTCCGACGGTTCTTTGTGCACCCCTAATTCAAAGCTTCACTTTTGCGGAGGCAATTTTTCGACTGCCGCAAAGAACTGTTAGATTATAAGTTGTATTCACAGCTTAATAGAATGTACCTTGTACTACTAGTGTACTTCCACCTACCCCCTATCTACCATTGTACTGTATATACTCATATTCTACACATGTGTATTAACTTAAACAGACGTTAGGGCTAGAAACATTCCACCTACCTCTTACCTTGTATAGCCTCACCTACTACTCTCCTTTAGCAAACCTTAGTAGCTAGCCTATATATAAGGCCTTATATGTTATTCATTTTTGTATCAATTCAATATACCATTACATTTAACATGGTATTAGAGCTACTATTCTAAATTTTCTTTTATTTTCTTTTTTGGTCTTTTCATTCCACCATTGTTTTGGCCTTCAACATCTACTATCAGATATCATAATCTGGTCTTACGAGTGTTTGTTCGAGTTTTTATACACATATCTTGAAAGAACTCAAACAGGCCATCTCAACGCCGTCGGAACCACCGCAAAAGACCTTCCCACACGCCACCAACAGATTCTGGAAAATTTTCCATACTCTAACGCGCCACTAGCACATTCCATGTGCCTGCACGCGCCATCTCCACTCGCTTGCACCACTGTTTCGCCACATCAGCAGCCACGTCACTATACACATCAGCATTTGCCACGTCATCTACCACGTATTTTGGCCATATCAGCACCAATCTATTAACTTGTCGCCATGTCATCTACCACATCATCACTTTTGCCACTTTAACACTAATCTGTTGACTTGCTGCCACGTTAGCTGCCACATAATACAGTCTGCCACATAATCTGCCATGTCAGATCACTGAAAATGTGTTTCCCACCCAGTTTTTCATGATGATTTCAAATTTTCAGTATGTTTTTCTATTACAGATCTCTAAATAGCACAAATGACACAAATCGATGTTACACACTCTAATCAAGTTGTTCTTGACAGGGAAAATTACTCCTTTTGGAGTCAATCCATGCATAGTTTTCTCAAGGGTCGCAAGTTATGGTCCTATGTTATGGGGATCGCCAGGTACCAATGCAAAGCAAAGATGAAGCTACAGACGCCTTTATCACCCGTGTCGAGGATTGGGATAGCAAAAATCATAAGATCATCTCATGGTTGCGCAACACAGCTAATCCCTCAATTGTTATGAAATTTACGAGTTACGACACTGTTAAAGAAGTGTGGGACATGCTTGCTTTTCGATACTCCGGATTTGATTGTTCTCGCCAACATCAACTTATAGTCAAACTCTACAATCTCAAGCAAGAATCAAGTCAGCGTATTAATGAATTCTTTGCTCATATGAAGGTTCTTTGGGATCAACAGGCTCTTTCAGAACCATAATGGGAAGATCCTTCTGAGGCCAAGAAATTTTTTGAGTATCGCAATCAGCTTCGACTTCATCAGTTTCTAATGGGTCTTTATGGAAATTTTGAGTCTGTATGCAGTAAGCTTCTTCATCGCTCTCCTTTGCCCTCACTTGATCAAGCTCTCAATTAGCTTTTGTTCGAGAGGAAACTCACTTATAAACTCTCCATTCTCAGAACAATCAAGAGTGTTTTAGCTACGCCATCATCAACTCCTCAGTCAGTGTCTTCCCAGTCTGGACATGATCGCTCTGCAGCACATTCCCTTAGAAATCAAAATATGATGCCTTTCTATATTGTACATTTTGCCGAATTAAGGAACACTCTGTTAATCAATGTCGCACTAGTGCTAGACTCACTCGCTCTAGTGCAGTTGTGGCCAGTACTGATAGTATGTCATCACCAGCACTAGTCCCAGCACTAGTCACTGGCACTTCTAACGAGTCAACATATTTTCCATCTGCATTCTCTGCAACTGACCTTGAGGCACTTCTCATCCAGGTTTTGTCTCGATATCAAGGTGCATCTACCTCTACTCTTTCTATCACACCAGGTAAACATTCATCTTATTATTTTGATTCTGCTTGTTGCAATCACGACACCAGACTCTACTTTTCTCACCACTCAAACCCCTATTTCTCACTCACCTGCCATATATACTACTGATGGATCCACCATAGTCATTAGTTATATCAGAATTGTTTCTCATTCATAATTGATTGTTCCTGATGTTTATCTTGTACCAAACATTTCTCTTAATCTTTTATCTGTTGGCCAACTAACTGAGTTAAGCTTGAACATAACATTTTTTTTCCAATAGTTGTATTGTACAGGAGCCTAAGACAGGTCAGATCATTGGGATAGGCCGTAAGACAGTATGATTGTTCAAACTTTCCTCTTTTCATCTACCTACTACTGTCTTTGCTGGTTTTACACAACTCACCTCCCCTTCTCTTGAACTATGGCATTCTCGATTAAGTTATGCCTCTTTATCTCATGTCAAAATCTTATCAACTCAGGGTTTATTGGGACAAGTAAAAGTTGAGTCTTTAGATTATATTTCATGTCAATTAGGCAAATAGTCTGCTTTACCATTTATTAAAGTGAATTTTTTGCTTTTGCTTCTTTTGATCTTATTCACTCTGATGTTTGGGGCCCTCACTTGTGCCTACTATGGGGGGATCACGATACTTTGTCATATTTCTGGACGATTTCTCACAATTCACATGGATATTCTTAATGAAAAATTATTCTGAATTGCTTAACATTTTTTAAGATTTTGCTACAATGATTGCAACTTAGTTTTCCAAAACATCAAAAATTTCGTTCTAACAATGCTTCTGAATATTGACAAAATGATTTTCAGCAAATTCTATAACATTATGGCACTGTTTTTTATGCTTCTTGTCTAGGCACATCACAACAGAATAGTCGAGCTGAACACAAACGTCAACATATTCTAGACTCAGTTCGCTCACTTGTCCTTTTTGCTTCTGTTCCTTCCTCCTTATGGGGTGAAGCTGCACTCACTTCTGTTTATACAATCAATCGAGTTCTCTCACCCCATTTACATAACCAATTACTTTTTGAAAGTCTTTAAGATAAGCCTCCTTATTATAGTCACCTTAGAGTCTTTGGGTGTATTTATTTTGTTCTACTCCAACCTCATGAGCGCGCACCAAACTACAACTGCACTCTCAACTTTGTTGCTTTCTTGGGTTTGGACTTGAACAAAAGGGGTATCGATGCTATCATCCTATTTCTAAACAACTTAGGGTCTCTCGTCATGTTATCTTCTGGGAACACAAGATGTTTGATACTATGTCAACATTTAATGTTCCTGACCATACATTTCCTATTCCTACATTATCATCTTCTACAGATCTTTTTCCTGATTCTCAACCTACAGAATCATCACAAGCAATCGATCATCCTTCGACCGAGTCCCAGTCATCTGGCCCATCTGAGGTAACTAGCAATACAACTGCTTCCAATCTTCGTCGTTCCACTCGGGTAAGAGCTCCACCTTCACATCTTAGTGATTTTCATTGTTATCATGCACTTATAACTCTACATGAGCCTCACACCTTTCGTGAAGCATCCTCTAATCCCCCGTGCCAGCAAGCAATAAAAGAAGAGCTAGATGCACTTGCCAAAACACAAACATAGGATCTGGTTGATTTGCCTTTTGAAAAATTTGCTAAAGGAGAGTAGTAGGTGAAGCTATACAAGGTAAGAGGTAGGTGGAAAATATATAGCCCTAACGTCTGTTTAGGTTAATCCACGTTTGTAAATATGAGTATATACAGTACAATGGTAGGTGGAGGTAGGTGGAAGTACACTAGCAGTACAAGGTACATTCTGTACAGCTGTGAGTACAACTCATTGTCAGTTCATGGCTGCACCAAGATCCACTCATTTTGTAGAAGTTTTTCTCATCCTTTGTTATCTCAAGGGTACCATGTTTCATGGACTTCATTTCTCTTCTCAATCACCACTTGTTCTCCGTGCTTGCACTGATGCAGATTAGACAAGAGATCCCACAGATCCTCGTTCCACTACAGGATTTTGCTTCTTTCTTGGTGATTAACTTATCGGGTAGCAAGAAGCAAACTGTGGTTGCTCTATCTAGTACAGAAGCAGAATACAGGGCATTTGCTGATACTACATCGAACTTTTATGGTTGTGTTGGCTCCTTCACGACAAGGAAATTTCATTTGCAGCTCATATTCTTATCTACTACTCCTATCTACTGTGACAATAGAAGTGCAATTCAGATAGCACATAATAACGTTTTTCATGAATGCACCAAACACATTGAGATTGATTGTCATTTTATTCATCATCACCTTCTTCAGAATGTCTTATAGTTGTGGTATGTTGCTTCTAATGATTAGATTGCCGACGTCTTCACCAAATCTCTTCCAACTCGGGCGGGTTGGAGACTCAACTCGGGCTCAACCCTAACCCGAACCGAACCCAACTATAAACCCATGTGAACTCGAGCTCACCCCATTATTAAATTTCTAATTTTGGGTTGAATTCGAGTTGGTAGTTTCGAGTTCAATTCGGGTTGATGTTAAAAATAAATAAAAAAACCTTAATAATTCTATATTTTTGGCCTGAATCTGTTCTCTTACTTTCTTATACAAAACCAATAAAAAAAAATTTGATAAAAAAAAATAAAAAAACATATTAATAGATTCTTGGATTCAATCAAATACATTGCATGTGGTACCTTCCTTATAAAGACGCTACCCAGCTCTCTCTCTATACATTTCTTTTGTTTCTCTCTCTGAATCAACACCCCCATCTCTCTCTATCTGTTTCATTTATTCATGAATATAAAGACACATCGCTGGTCACAAGAAGCCCTTGTTTCTAAACGCATGCCTTTTTTTGTTCTCTCTGGTTTTCAAAATTGTACCCCGCACATATACACACACATATAGATATAGTGAGAGAGACTGAAATTATATATTAATTCTACAACACAAGACTGAAAAGTTTCAAAAAAAGTTGCATTTGATTTGCATAAAGACAGAAGAGTTTCAAAAAAAATTCACAAATTCTTGGATTCTGTCAAACAAAATGCAAGCAAAGAGAACATAGGTGTGAACAACACATTAATTTCATAAAAAGAAAACCTAAAATATACCAACAATACAGAAATCTCCAATTTATATGGACAACAAAAACCCTAATTTCATAATCGAATACATGGAACAACCAAATATTAAAATAGAGAATAAATATTAAAAGATTAAACAATAGAAGAACGGAAAAGAATAGACGATACCTCTAGGCTCTAGCAATATCAAACCAACAAACTATAAGTCGCTGAACAAGGAGAAGAAGATGGTGGTGGTTGACGATGTCGCCGGACTAGGAGAAGAGGATGATGGTCCAAGATTGGTGAGGTGAGGTGAGGTGAGGAGTAAGGACTGGTGTGATGAAGCAGCGCTTTTGTCTATTGAGAAATTGCGATAATAAAGTTATAAACTGAAATGCTCCTTTAGGTTTAGCCTCAAATAAAATAAAAATATAACATATTAATATATTATTAATTTATTATACATATAATTATATATATATATATATATATATAGTATAAGTCCTTTAGATTTTATTATACAAGTAATAAAACAAAAAATAAATTAATACAAGAAAGACTAAGGTATTGGATTCTACCGCCAATAATAATACAAATTTTTAATTAATTATTTATCATTTCTCATGATATAATGTAAATATCTAGACCCCCCCTTCGTTTCAATGGTCTCTAAGTCTTGTTATCTGTCACATAAGTCGTAAGTAAGACCCAAGTTCCATTATTGAATACAAAAGATTTAAGTATTTTACTTTCGAAAACTATAAAACCAAGCTTGTGAAGCCGGAATCGTAAATATTTTAAATGATAAAATGGAATTTAATAAATGAAACACACATCGTATATGAACCAAGATTCAGTGGTAGGCAAAAAAATCTAGAAATTCGGAACAGAAAAAAATAATGAAAACAGAAAAAATATTCAAGAAAAGAAAAAAGAAAAGAAGAGAAAAAAACAGAGGAACATTACATGCTATCTTACTCATGACAGTGTTGTAGCAATAATAACTCATGAAACAACTGAGTATTTTTTAAGAAGATAAAAAGGAAAACAAGTAGAATAATGCAGCACTAATTTAGAGAGGCAGGACTAACCTTGGACAAAGCATCCATAGCACCTTCCATATAATTTAATTCGTTGCTATCCAAGCACTTGACAAGGATATCTAGCAGCTCAGGCCATCCAAAAACTCCCCCTAGCTAAACAAGAACACTTACAATTGTCCCAACTGTAGACCTAATATGCCTATCTGTAGACCTATATTGTTGGTATGCAGGAGTCATGGATTTGAACGCACTTTTGAGGTTATTCTTAAGAAGCAATCCAACTGTCTGCCTAGAAATTACCAAACTTTTAATTACATAAAGGAAAGTGAAAAAAAAAATCCACATAAATATAGAAGTATGGGCAATGTGCATATTCATTTCATGGTATATCCACAAGAAAAATACAACAGTGCTGGTCTCCATTAGTTGAGGGAGCTAGGAGGGTTGTACCTAACCTTTGACATTGCCCTCAGACTCAAATCAACACTCTCATACTTGGAAGCTCAAGCTTTTACCATTGCACCAAGCAATGGCCTCTTATATCTACAGAATAGTGTGCCACTTCTCATCAATAGCATCACAAAATCCATTTCACAACCATCAACACCATCAACGCTCCATTGTCCACAATGGCACTGTCACTTAACATTATTTCGGGATTACATATTTTCTTCAACAAAACAGTGTCTCTTTTCTTCCAAAACAATTTGCCAAACATAATCTTACTTAAGCTTTTGTAGCATACACTACGGACCCCCTCCCCCACCCCCCTCATACACTAGAAACCACAAACTACAAGATAAAGCCACACCAAATGCCCATAAATTACTGAAGACACCAAAAAGAACTGTATTTCTGGATAAGGGAAAAAGATTAAAAAAGATTATGAGCCAGTCCATTCTATCAAAACATGCAGGCACATAATCAAACCTGAATGTTAATTCATTACATGTACTAGTGATAGTTTAAAGTGAAAGTGTAATTAAATTATAATTGAAAAATGTAATAAAAACATTCCATGCTAAGCGTCTACTTTATTGAGAACCTTCTTGTCCCATATTGCCATAAAACTTTCAATTACTATAAAAATATGAGAGTACATTTACAGGCTATCAAATATTACAACTCCATAAAAACTTTAAAGAAAATGTAAAAGTTAAAAATAAGAAACTTCTTATATATCAATCGAACATCAATGAGTGATGAAAAGCTTGCAAAATTGAATAATTTAAACAAATTATTAGGTCCATCACCATTACCAAGCTATTAACCGTTGCCCCCATCAAAAAACCATAAAACAATAGATAAGATAATTTTTCACTTCATCATCACATAAAGTCAACCCAAAATGACTCAAAACTGTAAAGGCCAACTTTTTAATGACCAGAACCAATGCTGAGCAGATTAATCATGCCCGAGATCCACCATGAAAATCAGCCATTTTTGTCAAAACATAGCAATAAAAAAGATAACATGAAGCAAGTAAAGGAAAAAAAACATGCCAGACTTTTTTTGTGGAAAACCTCAGCAAGGAAAAACCAGACAGTAGTCTAGAGCAAAGCAATCCACTATATCGAAGCAAAGTTACACCAACTTTGACTCTGTCTTATGCCCATATCACTTTTGGCAAGACCTGGTTTACTAACCATCCTAGACTTACTTCTAGTTACCAACTCAAACGCATACGAGTCTGGTTGCTATAGACCTCAAACTCACTCCCACAATCTTACATTTGAGCTGCTGACGTCGAACAAGATTGCTACGCGAAAAATCTGCCCTCTTTGTAATGATCCAACGCCCCTTAGAAGAAAGCCAAAGATGAACGAATTTGAAGATGAAATCCAGTTGAAGTACATCGATAATAATAAAGCTCTGTGCTATCAACTCAATCACAAGTATTCATAAAGGTATGTAACTTCTGAAAGAAGAAAGTTGCAAAAATATAGAAAAACTAGGATTTTATGTATTCCTAAATATACTATAAAATTTCTGCATTTTTTTACACACCAAAGTATCCTAGAAAACTTGTATTTATAGTTCCCAAAGCCCATTCACGAGTAAGAGTTCACTGAGAATTTTAAAATCCTTGTGCAAACAGGCTTCTATGTCATGTTGTACTGGTGGAACAAATCCTTCTACCGGTACAATAGTATTTTGGACGAAATTAGAAACCATCCAGTGAGCTATTCTATTGGTACAATAAAGGCCCCAAACAATAATCCGATATAACTTCATTATGCCCAAAATAAATTCAAATCAGAATCAGGTTGTATTGGTACAACTATACCTTCTAGCAGTCCAACTCAAATCTGAAAAAATATTATTTTAAAGCAATATGCTCCTCTACCAATACTAAAAATGGCTTTACCGGTACAAAGTCCCATTGATTCCACACTTAGTTAAAATTAAGTACCAACCTAAGGTCCAAGCAAGCCTAATCTACCCAAGTCATTACCAACCTAGATCCTAAGGTCTCTAAGGTCCTTCTTGCCTTTCCCTAAAGTGATATAGCATCATGGAGCAACTTGTGAAGATGTTTTGAAGTAGCTTCCGTCTCCATAATTCAAAAATTCAAGGACAAATCTTGGCAAAGTGTCCGGCATAGACTATTCAGACATTTTGTTCACACCCTAGCAATCAAAAGTCAAACCTTAGCACAAAACTTGCCAACATACAAATATTATTCTAACAAGTGGATGCCACGAGGAACGCCACCATATATTTTGAAAGCAAAGAGCAAGAAAACATAATTCATAGTGGGTGAAGAACTACATTTAAAAAAATAAAAAGATATACAATAAAGCAAGAAAAAAATTCATATAGCTTTTGGGACCAAAACTTTTCACTGGTTCCTCAAGTCAATAGCATCAAAATATCCACTTCACAACCACCATTACTAACAACATCAAATCCACCATTTGCAACAATGGCACTGCTGCAAAAATTGCTTGACAGTTCTATTAAAACATTGTTTCTTTTCTTCACAACTTCTAAGTTCTAACTTCTCTTTTGAGGCTTACACCTCCCTCTCCCAACCCCCCACCCAACCAAAAAATAAAAAATTAAGAATAATAATAATAACAATAGTTGGGGATCAAAACTCCACCAAATGAACCATAAATTGGTGTTACAAAAAGGAAAGAACTATATTTCTGTATCAATTCTACTAAGACAGTTTTACAGGCACATATTCAAACCTCGGGTTTAAGTCATTACACATACTAGTGATCTTTCAAATTGAAAGTTCAAGTGAATCACAATTGAAAAAAGAAGATAAACAGCACAGGCTCCTTCTAATAAACTTCTTCTTATTGAGAACCTTCTCCGCCTACGACCACGCGCACACATATATGTTTGTAATAATTCTATCAAATGTTACAACTCCAAAAAGAAAAGGTAAAAGTAGAAAAGAAAATCTTTTCTCAAGTGTCAATTGAAGATCAATGAGATTCAAGAATTTAATTATAAATCAAATTCAAGGCCATTATCTAAATATTAATCATTGCTCCATCATAAACTCTACCCATTTTGATTCCAACAATAAATTCTGATATTTCAATGATCACGCACCATCTAAACCCCAATCAAACCAATCACACCCCAGACCCACCAAGCAAATCAGCATTTTTTTCTCAAGAAACAAACAATCAGAGTACCTCAGCGCGTGCGAGGATGAAAGCTAGGTAGTTATTGAAACCGGGGAACTGAGAGTATTGTTGAAGTTGTTGCCAAACCAAAGACTTATCAGAGTTGTTCGAGTAAGCCACAAACAGAACATTAAACTATAACAAAATAATAATAATAATTACTCAACTAAACTTGAAAAATGACAAATGCTTCATCAAATTAAATTTTCCATTTCTAATATAAAGTAAAATAAAAATTAAAAATGGATGAGATCAGAACTCCTCTTTTCATTCTTTTTCCTTGGTTTGTCATGAAACAAAACAATCAAAGATTTGACATGTGCAGAGTGGTTAAAGGGGACAATGTACATAAAGAAACAATACACAAAAAAGTGATATACAACTCAATAAACAACAGATCAACAAGAATCATCCTCAAATATGCATACGAATCAACAAAAGGTTCTTCAATCTGTAACGGAAACCAGATAAAACAAAATTAACAAAAAGATAGAGAGTTTATACTGTATTCCGTGACTAACAACCAGAGATCTCAGAAAATATACAATCCTACAGGGAATTGCCTGAGGTGCAAAATGAAATATTTGGATTTGCAGTGTAGTACAACAGTAAAGATTTAGGGGTTAATTGATTTACTGTGTAATTTCAGCTATACAATTTTCAATGTCCACACTAGACATGGGAAAAAGGCCAAATTACCACGTAAGCAGATGGAAGAAAACAAATTATCAATGAACAATTGCAAAATTGAAGTTAAAATCTCAAAAAGCCCTAATAGAATTGGTATCGTAGAGTCCAAAATTGAAAGAACATGCACAACGTAAACCCTAATTAGAGACAAACCTGATTTAGTGTGAAGATGAGACCCACGGCACAAGAAGGTGCAATCAAAGCTCTTCCTTTTTGTTCGCAAAAAAAATTATTATGAGATTGACGATGAATGACGGATCGATGAATGTAGCCAACAGGAGAGAGAGAGGGAGGAGAGAGAGAGAAGAGGGAAGATGGAGTTCTGCAGCTGTTAGGCATATATAATATAAACTATAAAGAGAGGTTCAAATCAGACCTTCTTCGCTGTGGCCTCAGCCTCCGTCCACACACCATGGAAAATCTAATGGCATCTAAAAGAGGCAGAAATGCTAATTTCTCAAGAATAGAGTTCAGTTTTGGAGAGAGAAATAGAAGAAAGTTTTAGAGAGAGCATCAGAGTAAGCGTAGAGAGACTACCGTGAGAAAAAGAAAAATATCTCAGCGGAAAACTCTAGCGCTAATTTTTTATTTCTACGACGGGCCAATGTACTGTCGTAGAAAGAAACATTCTACAACGGGCCATGCTGGCCCCTCGTGGAACTCTTCTTTCTACGATGGGCCCAAGAGGCCCGTCATAGAAAGATATTTTCTACGACAGTCTATACGGGCCCGTCGTAGAAAGAATCTTTTCACAAGGGATATGGAAGCCCGTCGTAGAAAGAATCTTTCCACGAGGGGTTTTCGAGCGTGTCGTTAAAAGTCCGTCGTTAAAAGCCTATTTTCTTGTAGTGTATTGTTTTGTAATTTGCACAACCAAAAAATCTTCTGCCAAGATTCAACTGTGTGTATGAAGTTCTGAGAGGAGTTAGGATGCCACAGTAACAATACACTTGTTTAATTGGCCATCTATTGCGATTTCTGTAGCTAGAGTGCACTGAACTTGAAGAGGAAGACATCACTCAATTAGGAGAGAGAGAGAGAGAAAAAGAGACCACTTTGAAGAGGCGCGACTGAGAGAGAGAGAGAGAGTGGAGTGTGGAGTTGCAAAGAGAACCGTGAGAAAGAGAGTGCAGTGAGACAGAGGGAACAGTGTGGTTAGAGAGATAGAGAGAACAGATGAGAGAGTGTGGAGTTGCAGAGAAAATGGATGAGAGAGTGGAGTTGCAGAGAGAGAACGGATGAGAGAGAGAGTGGTGTGTGCGCGTGTATATATATATATATATACATACGAAGTGGGTTAATAAGGCATAGGGGCATTTTGGGTACAATAAAAGGGTATTTCTGAATTTTGAAATTTAAGAGACTCACGTGCCCAGGGCAAAACCAAACGGCTAGCTAACAGAGGGTACCAACTCGCATACTTTTTCCAAACCTATGGGGGTTATCTGTACAATTGAAACTAGAGGGGTGGTAAACGCACAAAATCTATATAACAGGGGTGTTTTCTGAACTTAACCACCCTTGTTACCTTGTATAGACATACAACCCTTACCTCACTTTCTCCACTCGATCCATGTGTGGCTTATTTTTCAACCAACTAGATGCCAATTGTTATAATTACACACATGCACACGTCAAAACACATACATACATACACGTGTGCTATACTAAACTAAATATACATATATATGTATATATATTATATAAACATATGCATATAATTACATATGAGCTTATTAGATTAGAAATCAATTATTTGTTAATAAAATCCTATAATTAACTAAAGTTTAACTCTGTTCACACTTCTAATGTTCACATCTTAGAGTAGTGACATACGACACATTCACAAATATTTGACTGATGAAGAGGGGCATTTTAGTACAATACCCAGCCAAAAAAAACCAAAACATGATAACAACATATATTTAGCCATAAAGATCTTGACCAAACGATGACAAACACGGAAAAACCCATCCAAAGAAAGCACAAACAATAAATTGATAACAATTTAGGCCAACTCTAAACCTTGGAAACAAGCTACACATACCCTGAAAATACATACCCTTCCTAACATAGCGAATGCAGACCTTCAACAAACATCGTTCTCGTAAGAATCCTACAATAAAAAATGTGGAATTTTTTTGTGAATATATTTGAAAAAGTTACAAATATTCACATATTCTATTTCACAATGTTGTATGTCACTATGTTGTGTAAGGTATTGTCATGTGATGACCAACTGTCAGTTATAAACAGTCAAACACGAACATGTTTAACTAGAGTGTCAATTCGGGTCAACGCAACTACAACTCGAACATGATGAAAACAAACTCAAACTCACTTATCTCATGTTGTATCAAGTATTGCCACGCCTCTCTTCCATTCTTAAAATTAATTTTCCACTTTCTACTTCCATTTTATTAAACATGTAAAAAGAGAGAATAATATTGTATAGTGTGCAAGAAAGTACACTATGTGAAGATACCCATGGAATTTATATACCATCTTTAATCTTTTGGGTTAACTAAAAGAATTTTGATTAAGAATTTATATGGTGACAAGTTCATAAAGTATTTCTTTTTCATCAAGCATGTAGATCAAAGAGGTGAAAATTCATCCGGATTGTAATATTGTTTTTTGGTGGAAATATTTTTCTTTCAATAACTTCAAGCTGCAAGTAAATTCATATTAAACTCATTCATTGCCAATCCAAGAGTTTGTATCTTTTGAAGTGCCAGATTTGTCAAAATCCCTAAATTCAAGGACACAGACAAAACTAAATTTCATATATTATAATATATTTTTCCCTGTAAGGTCACTTGTGTTGAATCAATAAATTTAAAAAGTAACAAAATAAGAGAATTTTATGTACTAACACTAAATTATCAGGTATGCTCGCCAAGTGTACAACATTACACACATCGCGTTGCTATACAGGCTTGTTCAACATTTGTACTTCACTAATAAAAGACTCATACATAGCATCATAGAATTTACTAGGGAATTTGAGACCAGTTATACAAAATCTATATCAGAAAGGCTCTAAGAACTCCTTATATTTGATATAAAAAAGAAGACATGCAAAATAATACGCGAGTGATTGTACAAAACTAGGTACTTATAAATATCACCATAATCACAAATGCTCTTACGTGATTTACAACATTGTGATTCTTCCCTATTCCTTTTTTTTTCCTCTCTCTTTTCCCCTTTTTTGAAAGGAGAAAATCCACTACAATTGTTCCTTGTGTATTGCTTCTCTGTCCTCTGTGAGTAATTCCCATTGTATTGGAGGGTATGCCCTCTTCTACATAACTATCATTATTTGTAATACACATACACGAGGAAAAAAATATGATTTTCAGGACAAGAACAGGAGGCGAAAGCACTTTCAATAGGTAATTGCTAGTAAATTTATTTCATAGTTAATTGCTATTAACTTTTTTTTTCCTAGTTAATTGCTATTAACTTTATTTCCATATAATTAATGCATTTTTTTTATAAAAAAAATCTATTATCAAACTAGATATCAGAACAATATACATCACAATTGAATTGTTTGCTAAACCAACAAATAAGCCAGATTGTTTATCGAATGTTATCTAATGAACATGCAACATGGATGAAGAAAAGATAGAAGGGATACATATATATACGTATGAAAACATATTAGTGAAAAAGGCATCATGAATTGTTGGACGCAATGTTTTAGTTGGAACACAGAGGTAAATGTACCACGTGTAGTCAAACTTATTAACCAACGGAAGTGCATGAAAAAACAAACAACCAGCTTGGTTTAAAAGAGCATTAGACGGTATCTCGTTGATAATTGTTTCTGTAGTTCATTGTGGTAAGCAGTCTATGCTATTGAGAGTAATTCATAATGCTTCCAATTCTGTTGTTTTTCTTACTCATTTATGCTTCTAACTCTGTGGGGGGAGAGAAGAAATCTTGGAGGAAACGGATTATAAGGGAGAATTACGACAGATTGGACAGGGGCATTGGTCAATTCTGTTTGGCTACAGTCATTAGTGGTATTAAGGACACTCCTTATCATTTATGAGGGAATGCGTTTAATCTCTTCCATTGTCTTGATTGCTTATTTTATGGATGGAGGCTCGTATTAGAAATAATACCTCTCATGTTCACTTGTGGCCTGGTCATAGTAGTTTTGGACCATCTCAAGAAATGCGTTCGGTATGTATTCTGGAAGTGCAATAAAGAGAAGATTCTCCACATCTAACAGACTACAAGTAGGAGCCTGCCAAAAGGAGGACAAAAATAAAGAAAAAGAAATAAGAAATTTAATTCAAAATAAAATGTAGTTACATAAATATTAAAAAGCTAATTTTCACTTACAACTAGATTTATAACTGATTTTTGTAGGTGCTCGTATTGCACCTATGACACCAATAAATTCCTTTGCCACCCAGGTATGATTTCGAGACCCCTTGCTGATGTTGGCCCTGTGGTGGGGGTTGACGACCGGCGGCGGCGGCTGATAAGGCCCATCGGTAGGGGCGGGAGGACCAGTGGCAGAGGCTGGAGGCCAAGCGGTAGCGGCTGGGTGACCAAATGCGGCAGGTGGCCTTGTGGGTGTAGCCTCCCCGACAGCGGCTGGGGGACCAAATGCGCCATCCACCCCGACTGCTGGTGGCCCTGTGGTTGCAACCTCCCTGGCATCGGCTAGGAGCTCTATAGCTAAGGGTGATGGGACTGACAGGAGCCCTGTTGCTGCTGCCAACAAACTAAGATCAATCATGTGATTTGGCCTAATCAATTTGTGATAATGATATAGAAAATGTGTAGAGAATAATTTACAAAATTGGTGTTTATAAAAAGCGGGTGCTGCTTTCCCCGTAGGCGGTGCTGGAACCAAAGGTTGTTGCCCTGCTTGGTCTTGATTTTTATTACTGTGAGTTAGCACTTTATGCAGACGGCTCTCGGCTCCCTGCTTGTGTCTTATGTGTCCACCCTCGCATTTTAGTTTCGGGCGAAGTGTGTTTAAAATCAACTACAATTCCAACAACTCCAGACATGTCATGAAATTTTCTTACTAAATCATATCTCTTGTCTGCGGTGTAAAACAAACGATTAACCATTAAAAAGAGGCACAATTCCCTACAAAGATAAAATAAAAAAAATATTACAAACAATTAACCGTTAAAAAGAGCCACTACGAAGATAAAATAAAAAATATATATTACAAAGAAAGTAACAAAATTTTATTCAAAAATATATCGATCTGAGTTGCTTGCTTTATTTCGTAGTGGCTCTTTTTAAAGGTTAATCTTTTGTTTTACACCATAGACAAGAGATTGTTCGTAATATTTTTTTTAATTTATCTTTGTAGGGAATTGTGGCTTTTTTTAAATGTTCATCCTTTTACACCACAGACAAGACATGATTTAGTAAGAAAATTTCATGACATGTCTTTAATTGTTAGAAGTGTAATTGATTTTAAACACACTTCGCCCGAAACTAAAATGCAAGGGTGGACACATAAGATACAAGCTGAGAGCCCTCAGCATAAAGTGCTAACTCACAGTAATAAAAATCAAGGCCAAGAGGGACAACAACCTTTGGTTCCCAGCAAGGCCTTGGGGGACAGCAGCACCCGCTTTTTATGAACACCAATTTTGTAAATTCTTCTCTACACATTTTCTATATCATTATGACAAATTGATTAGGCCAAATCACATGATTGATCTAAGTTTGTTGGCAGTAGCAGGGCTCCTGTCAGCCCCATCACCCTCAGCTACAGTAGCACCCCATCCAGTGCCAAGGAGGCTGCAACCATAGGGCCACCAGCAATCGAGGTGGATGGCGCATTTGGTCCCCCAGCCACTGCCGAGGAGGCTGCCGCATTTGGTCCCCCAACCGCTGCCGCTGGGCCTCCATCTTCATATCTAGTTAGCGAAAAGTCCATTCAAAGGATACTGCGAGAGCGAGAACAGTCCAAAAGTTGTAGGTTTGACCACAAGCTAAAGGTCTTGTCAAAATCAATACCCGGTTGCTAATGAAAACCCTTAGCAACTAATCGGGCCTTGTACCGCTTAATAGAACCATCAGATTTCTGCTTGAACTTGAATACCCACTTACAACCAACCACATGCTGCTGAGAGTCAGGATGAACAAAAACACATGTCTGATTCTTGATAAGAGCATTAAACTCAATGGTCATGGCCTGGCGCCACTCAGGAAATCGAACGGCCTGAGTAAAATAAGTCGGTTCTTCTAGAGGAAGTGAAACCTGGGCTATCCGGGGCAACGGATAACGAATAATGCCATCTGTTCGTACTAAAGGGCGATGTGTGCCAGCCTTCTGTCGAGTAACCATGGGATGATGTATAACTAGAGAGCCAGGATCTAAAGAATAGCCATCCAACATAGGAGCGGTGCAGCGGGAATAGCAGAAGTGGAAGAGTGAGGTTGTCGACGCTGATAAGTATGCAAAGGTGCCAAAGATGATTGTGGCACAGGCGAAGGAAGACTCATCGATGGTGAGTCCAGAGAAGGCAAGAAAATCGGAACAAAGGCCCATTCTGAAGATTCTGAAGCATGAGAAGGTAATGGTGAGGCAAAGGGAAAAAATTGCTCATCAAAACAAACATGTCGAGAGATGTAAAGTCTTACAGTAGTGCTATCAAGGCACTTGTACTCTTTGTGCTGCAAACTGTAACCTAGAAAAATACACACAACAATTCTAAAAAAGTTTGTTAGTTAAATAAGCACCCAAATGAGGATAACAAGCACAACTAAAGACTCGCAACTCAAAGTATGATGGAGTTTTGCTATAAAAACGAGAAAAATGAGATAACCACTAAAGAACAGTAGTGGAAGACGAATGATGAGGAATACAGTAGTGAAAACAGCATAATCCCAGTAACTGAGAGGAACACGACTTGTGAGAAGAGTACGAGTCATGTCAGCAATGTGACAGTGTTAGCGTTCAACAAAACTATATTGTTGAGGAGTGTGGGGACAGAAAAACGATGATGGATTCCAAGAGAGGACCACCAAGCCTTAAAAGAGTCATTATCATACTCCTTGCCACCATCACTTTGGAACTATTGCAAATACGCAGTAAATTGGGTTTTAATATATGAGAGAAAATTCTTGAAGTGGTCAAAAACTTCAGATATGTGTTTCATAAAATATATTCATGTGAATCAGCTATAATCTTCAGTAAATAACATATAGTATCTAAACCCTTTAATAGAAGAAGTAGGAGACTGCCAAACATCAGAGTGCACAAGTGTAAAAAGAGAATGCGAACTAATATCATTAGAAATATGAAATTGGCGGTGTGTGGATTTACCCAAAGCACAACCTTTACAAAACGATCGTTACAATTTAAAGTTGAATGATAACATATTATTTTTGCTTAAAGAAGACATAATTTTACTAGATGGATAACCTAGTCGATTATATCATAAGGAAGATGACCGAAGAGAAACAAATAATGCGTGAAGACGCGATGGAAGTGAAGGTAATTTGTAGAGACCATCCTTATATAGGCCCTGAAATAGAAGACAAACCACTAGATTATGATGGGATTCAAAGGCACACACAACATGATTATCACGACACAATTCAGCAATAGATAATATATTTTTACCAATGATTTTCCAATAAATACTTTTAAACAATAGAAAAATAGTCATAATAATTTTTTTGTCATTTTCCGCATTTACAACTTATTCTCTATATTCACAACCTAACCCATAGGTTGATCCCATTCAACTCTTGAAGCTGCTAATGAATTAAGAGAAAGGGACTCAACCCCACATTCTACCTGATAATGTAGCTGGTTACCATTGGGATGACGACGGCAACAACAACAATAGCAACAGCAACAGCAACAAAAGAACTGGTGTTTTAAACAAATTTATGTTAGTTTTACTATAATTGAGAAGACTTTTGGACTGTAATCCTAGGCTCTTACTAGAGATGCACTAGGTTGTGATCTAGACCTAAAGAGGGGTGAATTAGTCTCAATTCATTTTTTAACAAACTTAAAAGAATTTTAAATCTTAGCAGAACTAACAAGAATCTAAAACACCTATTAACTAGCAAGCATATAATGCCTTCCATCTATGTGTTCATAATGCATGTGAAAAACCTACTCAACTAAACAAAGCCTTTTTTCCAACTACTTGGGGTTGCCTACATGTGAAAATATAAACAGAAAAGCAATCACACACAAAACACAAGGATTTTTACATAAAAAAACTCAAAACAGGAAAAACCACAAGACTTAGCCAGGTAGATCAAAATCGTAAGTTACTAGATTCTCCCTAAAATCACCTAGTCCCTCCCAACTCAGAGTTATGCAAGATTTCCCCAAATCCTTCCGGCCACTGATCCATTGACAAACTCGCTTCCCATGCAATCTGCTTCTCAATGTACTTTTGATCTCCTTCCTAGTAACATCCACTTCTGTGTGATTAGATTTTTTACATTTGCCATGCTAGATGTATGACGAATGTGAAAAACAAAAACTCTAGCAATCAAAATAGACAACAACGGGTATATTGAATCTCGCTATGAAGAATGCCTAGTTTGTCTAGTATATTGTGCTTAGATTTACTGAACTTCGGGTGGCTTTGAATAATGTGTGTGATGCTGACAGAATAGACAACAGCGGCCAAGATTTATTTGCTCAAAGTGTGGACGCTAAGAAAAAGTAAGAAGAGAGAAGAAAATTGAAAGTTTAACTCTCAGATTTGTCATAAATTTGAATCATGTAAGAACCAGAAAAGTAAATGTTTACTCAATGAAATTGATTTTCACTTTAGAAACTGAAAAGAACATAAACCTGATAGGCTAATACTAATGCTCCAGTTTGGTAGGATGAAAATTAAAGAAACAGAAGGTAGGAGCTCTAATAGAGGAAATGAGAAAATACCCTAGTTCCCTCTCCTAGTTTGGTACAGCAGGAAGCAAAGAAGGAAGGAAGAAAAGGTGTTCTTCATTTTACCGTCACAATCTTATATAGAAAACGAGGGTGTTGTCTGAAAGGCAAAAATGCAAATGAAGTGTCCTCCTTTCGCCTTCTCCTTTCTGCCCACTTTTGGTGGAGATAAATGGTAGAGCTCGAGGCAAATCCCCCCCTAATATATGATGACAACTCTCTCCATACAATGACAAGTTGACAACAAGTGTCCATCCTTTCGCCTTCTCCTTTCTGCCCACTTTTGGTGGGAGAGCAATGGTAGATCTCGAGGAAAACTCTCCCCCTAATAATATGATGACAACTCTCTCCATACAATGACATGTTGACAACTCTCCATCCCCTCCCTTCTTCACCCATTTTCTTCCTCTTATTCTTGCCTTCTACCCAACAAACTATAAAAATTCATTTCCATATATCGTTTTCCTAATTTGCTTGGCAATCGACCAGAGGATCTTTAGAAAACAGATTTAATGTAATATGTGGTCTAAAATGGCTGTCAAGTTCTGTTGAACATTGAGAACTTCTTTTTCGCTAAGGCGCCAATTGAAAGATTTTTATATTAATTCAATTTGTTCTAGAATTTTCTTTCCACAAATCTCCAACTAAAATTTCCATTCACTAAATCTTCAAACTAACACCAAATCAGGCTTGCTCCCATATAGTATGCTTTGCGCAAAATAACTCAAAAAGCTAGGTCAGTCCACTCCCTAGTCTTCCCTTCACAATACTCCACAATCCACATAAGCAACCAATATTCCATTACCTAATATTCTTGATGAGAAACGTTACCAAACATTCCATTATTCAATATTTCTCATGAGGAATACTGGGTTATGGCCTTTGACCACTATCTTAAGCCTCTGTCAGTAAGAAAAGAACAAGTAAGGGTAACATGACTATTCTTCCAAAACATCATAATTCAGATATGATGAAACCCAAAACTATTGAGAGAATTAAAATTTTGGAGTATTTAGTGAACCCAAGAATCTCATTCTGTAGCTGAAGAATTGCTAGTTGCCCTAAACTATGCATTGATAACAGAACACCATGCTCCTGGTGAATAATATGACCAAATTTGGGAGCACTTGGATCATGTTTGACAATCAAATAACCTCTAACTTGACATGCCTCTTACAATCTTGCTTTATGTTTTGCTCCTTTTCCAAGTCAAACTGGAGAGTCTCGCCTTCATTATAATCAAGCTCCTAAATCTATCTTATGCATATTCTCATCCATATTTTAGTTTCTTCTTTCAATGCTTATAATTCCCTACATAAGAAAATTACCGGATGCCTTTAAGCAAGCCTTGAACTAAGGCTTCATATTTACAGGGAAACCCGCACAAATCATGATTTCAAATATTAACAACCTCACTTATATTAGAAGGCTCTCACAAGTTATACCTCGTATTAACCATAAAGTTCTTCCAACACCCTAAACAGAACAGTTCTGCTTCTGCAAGGTCAAAATAGGAGTTCAATATTTTACTTTCAAGTAGGGATGTCAGTGTAGAAGTGGGCAGGATGGTGTTAAAAAACATAATTTTGTAGAGAATCTGCTTCACATACATGTGCATGCAAAAGCTTAGCCCGACCAAAGGAGAAAAAAAAAAACTATCAACCGCCAAACATCAGTGTGGAAAATATTTTGAAGAAAAATTATGTAGTAAAAGAGTCTATTGGTCATTTTAAAATTATGGATCAACAAGATTTAAAAAAAAAAAATCCTAATGATCATAGCATAATGAGCAAAATGACAACACATGCACAGAGAGATAGATGTGTGTATGTGTATAGAGAGAGAGAGAGAAAGAACAAGTGTCAAATGATCTGAAATAAAATATTCCAGTCCTGTATTGCATACTGCATATTAAATCACATATAAACAGACTAGTCATGTAAAATATTGTAGATGTAATGATTTAACCCCAAAGTTACATATAGAATTATGTGAACATAGACTGCAATACACAGATACATATTGGTCAAAATAATTCCACCTGTAACTCAAACATTTACTAAAAAACCCTTCAAATGGAATGACAAGTAAGGATTACCCCAATAAAGATATGCTGTCAACTGAAATGAGCTTTTTTACAATGTGAAATTGTGATTTTAAGCACTGAAAGACCTAAAAAAAAAAAATTAACACATTACAAAGACAATTACAAGACTCTTTCAAATTCAACATTTAGTTAGCATTTGTAAGACAAACCCATGTAAACTAGTTAAACACTAAAACACAGATTAAAAGGGAAGATCCAATGAACAATTATCAATCGATTCTAATCTATAATATTGTAGTAACCCTTGTGGACGGGTGTGAGTGGGCGGGTGCGAAGATAGACACTAGGCTGAGCTACCACACTGACAGGGTACAGGGTGCTCAATCCCACATTGCCTAGGTGTGGAGAAGGGGATGTGCTTATATGTAGTGTGTTCTCTTCAAATGGTATGAGGCCTTTTGGGGTAAAACCCAAGAGCAAAATTGTGCGGGCTTAGGCCCAAAGTGGACAATATCATACCATGTGTTGAAGCGGGGTATTACAGTTGGTATCAGAGTTTGAATCCAGCCGGAAGTGTGGTGGATTGTAGTAACCCTTGTGGACGGGTGTGAGTGGACGGGTGCGAAAATAGACACTGGGCTGAGCTACCACACTGACAGGGTACAGGGTGCTCAATCCCACATCGCCTGGGTGTGGAGAAGGGGATGTGCTTATATGTAGTGTATTCTCTTCAAATGGTATGAGGCCTTTTGGGGTAAAACCCAAGAGCAAAATTGTGCGTGCTCCGGCCCAAAGCGGACAATATCATACCAAGTGTTGAAGCGGGGTATTACAAGTATAATCTCAATGTAACACAATGTAAGGATGCGACACCCATATTGTACAAAGTAAATTATCCATTAGAACAAGTATTTTAATATTCATTAAATATTGTCGTGGGTATGTTAATAGCCTTTTGGGTGGAACAATGCCATATGACACTGCTAACACATCTTCCATTAAATAAAAGTAACAATACTTATACCCTGACAGTGGACAACTAAGTCATGAAATACTGTTGCCGCCATAACTGTGACAGTAAAACCCATTTTAAACAAATAGAGTACAATATTGTAATTGCAATAAGCTGTCATAAAATACAAAATGTATACGAAAGTGGGATCAATGATCCGTCATGCAGTATACACAGCATAGTGTATGATAAGATCAAAAAAATTAAAAATTAAAAATTAAAATTTCCAACTTCAAATAAATCAGTAATCAACAAGTGTAATCAACCCAATTAAAATGATCATCAACAGATTAACCAATTAAATAAAGTCAAATTAACATACAGTAATCAACCCAATTTAAATGATCAACAGATTAACAAATAAAAAAATCCAATATAACATTCAGTAATCAACCTAATTTAAATGATCATCAACAGATTAACAAATAACAAAAAAAACCAATATAATATACAGTAATCAACCCAACAGTGATTACGATTTCAAAACCAAAAACCCTAAGCCACATCATACCCTAAGTGTTCAACAGCCCCTCAAACACATACAATAAAAGTGTTCAAAAATCTCATAAACATCAAACCCTAAACCACATCAAAGAACAAAAAAGAAACCCCAAGTACATAGTGCAAAACTTACCAGTAAGATTCTAAACCCAACCGTAACAACCAGAGATCAAGTGCTTCAACGGAATCCAACTGAAATGAATCCGAAAAAAAAAATTATTACTTTATCAACCGAAATGAACAAGGTGAAATAAAGTACAAATGAAACGAAAAAATTGAGAAATCAAGTGTTTAAAATCAAGAAACCAAGTGTTAGAACTCAAAACAAAATCGTATTAAGATGAAACCGAAAACCTAATCGTCCCTCTTTCACTTGAACCTCAGAGAGATTTATCTATCTCCGTGAGAGTGTGTTTAACTGAAACGCATACAAGAAACGAAATGAATACAACTAAACGCAACAGAGAGATGAAACACTTGATATCCCAAACCAATAAAATGAATGACATCAAAATCCTAATTCAGAGAGATGAAACACTCGAAGAGAATGATTGAAACTAAATACTTAATTACAAAAATCATTTGGCACAGACTATGTCTGTCTAAATGCCCAGTGGAGAACGATAATTCAATGATGTAAATAATAGATACAGAGTGAAATGCTATTCTGGTAACCAAAATTAATCAAACTTACATTTTGAACTAAAAACCACAAAATTTAAAACTAAATAAATAAAATCAAACATTCATCGTTTGTTGCATCTACTACATTTGCTCAACCCAGATGTGAAAAACTCACTATTCAAAAAGAAGACGATAAAAACCGATTCAGTGAACCTTTCATACTTAACTAAAAAATTAACAATCGAAAAGATTTTGAAAGAATCACCTTGGGATCATCTTCTTTCTTCTGCAAGAGTTGTTTCAGCACATCGATGCATTTGGCGAACGTCCCAAGTGGAACAACAAGCCGGACTCCATCGCGAGCGCTGCAGTGACAGATAAAGCACCATCATCGTCCGCCGACGAAGCATCTTTGTTAGCATTTGTTGAAGTCGACGACGAATCTCGCGAGCCCAGTTAGAGATCGACCAGTCAGTGGTCAAGACCAAACAAAATGTAGTGTATAAAATCCAAAAACCCTAGCTTTATTCAATACGAATACTCTAAATATTGTATCTCTCATTGTATACAAGCTCGAAAAGGTTTGGAGTTGTGAAACCTATGCATCGACTGCAATGTGCCAAGAGAGAGATCCGAGTTCGGATGGAGAGAGAAAATCCAAATAGAGCAGAAAAACTTGGAAGAGAGAAAAGTGAAAAAAGTAGAGAGAGAGAGATAATGTGTGTTACAAACGATGGAGAGAGATGATATTGTCGTTTTTTTGTGATGTTTACTGATTTGCCACACTCGTCACGACTTCAACCCTTCACCTTTGTACCTTGAAATGCAAAAAAATCACACTTGGTTATATGCAATTGAGTACCTCATCACTTTCATATATACGCATTTTTCTTTCAACAATAATTGTCTCGGGCATGTAAGAATCTTTGAACAATAATTGTCTCGGACCGCGGAAGAGTTTTTTTTTCAATGGGACGTGGTTCAATCAAATATTAACACTTTTTAAATATATAAATAATAAAAATATATATATATAAATTAATATTAAAGAATGAATTAAATTTCATACATATATGTATATATACACTTGCAAATCTACATCTCTATCTCTTATACACATATACATGTATATATATAAACCAGCAATTTACATCTCCATCTCTCATACATATATACATTTTATATACCAGCAAATCTCCATCTCTTATACATCTCTTTTCATCTCTCTTTTATGTATATATATACACACAAGCACATCAATCTTTAATGGATGAATTGGATCTAAATAATCCATTTATTTAAATCTCTTCATTTTTCTATGGTGTTTACTTTTATGAAACTGTATGATAGAAGGATACTTGAGAAATTATCGTATGTATGGAGAAAGGGTAGTGCTACTCAGGCAGACTTCTTAGACAGAATTTGTAGGCAGAAACATTTACATCCATTAGATGTATGTGGTAGGCCCCATCACATACACTCACCACTACATACATCTAATGGATGTAAATGTTTCTGCTTACAAATTATGCCTGAGTAGCATTATCCATGGAGAAAGGTAATGCTACTCAGGCAGAATTCTTAGACAGAATTTATAGGTAGAAACATTTACATCCATTAAATGTATGTGGTAGGCTCCATCACATACACTCACCACATACATCCAATGGATGTAAATGTTTCTGCCTACGAATTCTGTCTAAGAATTCTGCCTGAGTAGCATTATCCATGGAGAAGTGTAATGCTACTCAGGCAGAATTCTTAGACAGAATTCGTAGGCAGAAACATTTACATTCATTAGATGTATGTGGTAGGTCCCACCACATACACTCACCACATGCATCTAATGGATGTAAATGTTTCTGCCTGAGTAAGAATCACGTTAAAATAAGTTATAATAATTTTTTTAATTTTAGGACGTGTTCTATTTTGGTTGGACCACATTACCTTGCCTTCATCATCAATTTCGTACAAACAGGATTAGCATAATGAATTTTCTTTTTTTACTTTTTTTCTTTTGTTATAGTAGGTCATGCATATGTATGAGCACATATTGCAATTTTTTTTTTTTTTTTTGCATAATTTAGGACGGTTTACCAAATTAATAGTTCAGGAATTTTTCTGAAAAATCTAGAGGTGGTTGCATGATTTTATTTTTGTTCATTTTATGAAGGGCACTTGGATAATTTTATAATGCCATTAATTGCTGACTGATAAGTGGGTGCTATTTGCAAATGTTAGATAGATGAAGGAAACTGCAATAGTGTTATTTTTTTTGCATTTTACCGCTGAATATAAAAACAATACCGTCGGTTTTTGCTAATATTAACAAGCATAAACTAAATCAATAAATATAAAAACAATACCTTGCTTTAGTGAATAAAATGATAAAGATGATATTTTAGTAAAACTAAATCAACCTTTAATGTCTTTAAATGAATGTTTCATACGGAGATGATTCTAATTTTTTAAAAACATATAAAATGTCTGCATAATTTTGTCTAACTTCAAAGATGTCAATGTACTTTAAGTCAAAAATCTAATGGCATTTTCACCAAATTTTTACTATGCTATTACATAGAAAATTGAAATAAAATCTCAGCAAAAGTCCAAGAAAACCCCCCACAACTTTTTTCCATGAGCAAAAACGCCCCCTAACTTATTTTTTGGAGCAAATCAGTCATCATCTTACAAAAGTAGACAACTTAACCCCTAACAAAATTATAATGACATATATATCATTTACTATAACCATTATGCCCTTCTCTTTATAAAAATATTGTCTTCTAAAAATTCAAAAAAAAAAAAATAATTAGATAAAATTTTTCAAACAATAAGTTTAGAAACATAAAATATAGAAGGCGTAGAATTTTATTTAAGATTTTTTAAAAATAAAAATATAACCAACATATATACTCTTTTCTCTACTAGTATAGTCTGTAGTGTTTTCTAAATAAAAATTTTAAAAATAAAAAAAGAGTTTGATAAAATTATCATTGAAAATGTGTTTTTCTTTGATTTGCTAACTATAGTAGGAAGTACTACTGTAATAATAAAAAATGTTTAGAAACATAAAAAGTAAAAGGCTAATAGAATTTTATCAAACTATTTTTTTAAAAAATTATTGTTATTTAAAAAACACTATACTAATAAATAAATAAAAGTTGCACTTAGTACACAAAGCTCCCACTTGAGCGGAGTCTAAGAGAGGTAGATGTCAGCAAGTCTTATTCCCATTTTTGGAGAGGCTGTTGTCAAGTCTCGAACCCACAATACATCGCTTTGGACGAGGGCACTTTTATTTAAAAAATAATAATAATAAATAAATAAAAACTTAAATTAAGTTTTATTAATATTTTATTTTTTTTATGTTTCTAAACTTATTATTTGAAAATTTTATCTATTTATTTTTTATTTTTTGAATTTTTAGAAAACACTATATTTATAGAGAGAATGGCATAATAGTCCTAGTAAAGGATATATATGTCATTATAGTTTTGTCAGGGGTCAAGTTGCTCACTTTTGTAAGATGAGGGACTGATTTTTCCTAAAAATAATTTATGGGGTGTTTTTGCACATTAAAAAAAGTTCAGGAAATTTTTTGCACTTTTGCCTAAAATCTCTCTTATTTATACTATTACTTTTGGTAACCTTAACGATTGTGATTCTCATAATGTGTCCACCTCATGCGAGCCTTGACATAACTAAAAAACATAAAGGGTGAAACCAATATTCAAATGGGCATTTGGGGTCGTCAAAATTAATTTATATTAATTCCTAGAATTCATAACACATAAATATCAAATTAATTGAAGTACTTATAATTATATAAAAAATTGTGAATTATTAAAAGATCATAACCAAATTGTCTTCATTTAAGTAAGGCAATGAATTCACTACTTTTAGTATAAGCACTACTTCCATTGTCTTAATTGTAATGACCCACTCCATCTTATATCAAATAGAGAGAACACACCACATATAAGCACATCCCTTTCACCATATTCCGGCGATGTGAGACGTCACAATCACCCCTTCTTAGGAGTCAACATCCTCGATGACATCTCCCTCATGGGCTTGTGCACGCCATCTGCCATATGTCCGGTTGGGTTCAGGTCTGATACCATTGTAATGCTCTACTCTATCTCATTCCTCAATCAGATAGAAGGTGACTCGATATAGCCAAATTTTTTAATTTCAATTTGGCAAATTTAGGGTTCATTACAAAAATCAACCCTAATACATTTGGTAAACAACAAATAAGTATGAGAGAGATCTATGATGGACTCGATTTGCCCCAATTTCTAGGGTTTCATTTCATAAAAAATATTCTAGAGTTTTATATATGTTACCTTTTGTGGATTTGAGGACAAGGTCTTCTAAGATAGACTATGAGGGTTGTTTTGGCTGTCGGCAAGCTCGTAACTTTCAATCATTGAGCATAGAGTTTTCATTTTTTTGGAACATTGAGTACAGAGATGAGAGAGAGAGAGAGAGATGAGTGATGTGAGAGAGTTTATGTGGTTTTTCGATGGTCGCTAGAGAAGAGCATTTCTTCAAAGACGAACTGGATAGAGAAAGAGAAAGAATGGGTTGACGAAGTAGAGAGAGAGGATGGGTTGACTGTAAAATTGAAAGATGATGTATTGTGGGTAATTTGACATTTTGAGGGCAATAAGGTAATATTATAAAGTGGTGGAGAGAGGTAATTTAGACAATCTGTATATATGAACGGTGAAAGTTGACGTATTTGTAAATACTTTTGTTAAGTTGATATTTGATACGATAGTTTTTGGTATTTGATGTATTTGTAGTTTTGACTCCATAACTAGTTAAAATTTAAAATTTTCCATTAAAAAAGTTTTCTAATAAGAAATAAATTTTATCCCACTGACTTGTTGATCAAACTTCCGTGGCAATCAAGTTACATACTATATCACGTTGGTAATTTTTTACAGGAGCTACCAACCAAAATTGCCCCATCAAATACGATTGCTTCAGTGAATAAAATGGTAAAGATGATACTTTAGTAAAACTAAATCAACTTTTAATGCCTTTAAATGAATGTTTCATATGAAGAACATCATTCTAATTTTTTAAGAACATATAGAATGTTTGTATAATTTTGTTTAACTTCACATAGGTGAATGTAATTTAGTCAAAAATCTAATGACATTTCCACCAAATTTGAGCCATTGCTATTAGATAGAAAATTGAAATAAATCTCTCTTATTTATATTATTACTTTTTGGTAACCTTAACTATTGTGATTCTCATAATGTGTCCACCTCATGCTAGCCTTGATACAACTACAAAAATAAAGGAAACGAAAAAAACAATATTCAAATGTGCATTTAGGGTCCACAAAATTAAATTTATATTAATTCCTAAAATTCATAACACAAAAATATCAAATTAATTGAAGTACTTATAATTATATAAAAATGATGAATTATTAAAAGATCATAAACAGATTGTCTTTGTTTAAGCAAGGTCGTGAATACACCACTTTTAGTATAAACTTAAACAAAAATTAATTATAACAGACACAAATTATTGCTTAAGAATACACATATTTTTTATTGCATCTTAAGGAAATAGATTTTATTAGAGTACCAAAACAAATAAATTTGTATTTTTCTTTTCAAGACAAAATCAAACCAAATTGGATTCTCCACATCAAAATAGCAATAAATTATTCCAAGCCTAAATCTAGAGTTTGAAGTTAGACTCAAACATTTGATTCTCGAAAATGTATGAAAGATGCTTCAATGTGTTCTCTAAATTATTATAAATTGAAATATAGAGACACTAACACATATTATTTTAAACATATTTATAATTAAAAAAATGTTGCATCACACGTAAAGAAAATAATATAAAAAAAATCACCATCTAAAATTAACACTTGAAAATTTGAATACTGTTTATAAAAAAATAATTGAGTTTGCTACTATTAGACAAATAATAAATTTGGCATTGTCACATGTTAGGTGACACAGGGCACTAGTATTTTAAGTTTAACTTCCAAGCACTAGGAGAAATTTTTGGCAACTGTTTTATAATTATTTTTGAATTTTGAGTCTGAGTTTTTTGGCAGCTTCTTCCTCACCATGGGAATATTTTAAAATTGAGATCTTATCCATATCCTCTAGTTGAGGATTATGGATGCATAATGGCAAAGACAACCCATGTGTAAAGTCTCTTGGCCTTTCCCTTTCTTCACTCCAATTAATTTGAAAAGAATTCATTGAAATGGTAGATAGTTTGGAAGTTTGAAACGATTGTGTTGACCTCAAGGTTTTAAACCAAGGTTATTTGGGTGATTTTGATGATAACAAACTATTATAGTGTAGATTTAATAAGTTTACTTGAGTGTGCAGTTTATAAGATATTATATTATCTCAAGTATCTTAAAGGCATTGGACTTCAAAATGAATTACAAGAAGATAGATGAAGCCACATGATCATGAAACTCAAAGATCAATAATCAAGATCAATGGCGAAGTTGAAGTGAATCCAAGCCACATGATGAAGGAACCCAAAAGCTTAAAGATTTGAAGATCAAAAGACTTGGGTAGGCTAGTCTTGGGTGAGTGTTAGATTTAATGTAAAGTTATTTATGAAGTAACTTCTTTTGAAAGCTCATCTATTGACCTAGTGGACCTTAGGACCAATGCATATCATTCATATCATATCATGGTTCCTTGGACACTTAGAATTAGGCCATGAACTTCATTGAATCATCTTTAAGGCCTTCGTTGAGATTAAGTTAATTCAAGCTTATGTTTAGCTTTGAAGAAACTCAATTCTTGAGTAAACAAATTCTAGAACCTATACTTGAACTAGGAAATATCATTTATGGTTCTTAGATAGATTGACTTAGGCTTTGAACTCAAATGAATCACTATATAAAGCCGTGTCATACACAGTTACTGTTTCGGCTACTTAGCGCAGAAATTTGGCTAAGTGTTGGATTCTAGGGGCAAAAACGTAAATACGAGTTTTTTAATGAATCTTGACATAAAAAGTCCCGGTAATTGTACCCCATGATTTATCATGATCACATGAATTTTCTCAGCCCCAAATGACTTGTTTTGGTCATTCATATTGCACGTTAAATTGTTATGTCAAAGCTGTGAAAATCCATTTTGTACTAAAATTGAAAAATTAGATTTTGATTCACTTAGAATTTGATTTTGAAACTATTTTTATTGAATCCAAATGGGGGGTACTTTGCTTAATTACATTGAATAACTTAAAGTAAATAGAAATATAAAGGTTTATGAGAAATTTACTTAAATGTTTTCAATATAATTAAGTGTGCAGTGTATTAGTGCACTGTGCAAGAGAAACTGGCTGAGTCTGAGAATGCAGTGTATTAGTACACTGTGCAAGAGAAACTGGCTGAGTCTGAGAACAGATTCTAACATGGGGACTTTCGGTCGACTGATGAACCCATCAGTCGACTGAAAGAGGCCTTTCAGTCGACTGAAGGAATCCATCAGTCGACTGATAGAAACTGAAAATTCATTCCAGTAGGGTATGCAAAACAGGGGAGGTTTCAGCCGACCGAAGCATTGCTTCAGTCGACCGAAACACCACTTTTAGTTGACCGATGAATTCATCAGTCGACCGAAACCTGGAGATTCCAACTCCAAAGGCTAGTTTTCTGCACTTAAAGTTTCCCAACCACTTCCAAACGGCCATAATTCATTCTTGCACTATAAATACACATTGTATATGCATTATACATGTGAGAGAGACTACCACAACCCTTCATGATCATATATTATTGGTAGATGCTACCTTAGAGCTAAAATCTTCATATCATCCGTCCATTGGTAGCCACCACTATTGAACTAAACACTTGCATATCATTCATAGTGGTAACATCCTAGTGAAGAGCTTTCAATTGAGTATTTCATTGCTAACTCTAGGTATGTGAGCTATAATTTGTGTATCTATCCATTGAGGGATATTCTCCATTGAGCTATCATTTGTGAATCTGTCCATTGAGGGATACTCTTCATTGTAATCAAACTTCTTATCTACCTTTGAGAGGAAGACCAAGTGATGCACTTGGCAAAGAAGACCAAGTGATGCACTTGGCAAAGAAGTCCAAGTCATGAGCTTGGCAAAGAAGTCTTGGTGAGGTATTCATTGAGCAAGGAAGCCCAAGTCATGAGCTTGGCAAAGAAGTCTTGGTGAGGATGTCATTGAGTAAGGAAGCCCAAGTAATTCACTTGGCAAGTGTAAGGTTTGCTTTCCACCATTAAGGAAGGCTATATAGTGGAAACCTCAAGAAGTGCTCTTGAGGCATGGACGTAGGCAAGAGGGGCCGAACCATATAAAAATCATGGTGTCACTTGGTTTGCATTTCTCTATCTCTAAACTCTTTTATTTTATAGCATTGTATATGTTTAATTTATATATGCTTTATATATCAATGCAATGAGTTTATATGTTTTAATTTATATGAGGAGGATGGGATGAATGCTTGGAGTGCATTGGTTGAGTTGTGGAATTAATTAAATTGTTAATTGATTGAGTAGTTATTTGAGTATCTATTTTCCAATCAATTTGCATACCATGTATTTAACAAATGCACAATCAACATTTCCATAAACTACAAGCATGATATGTTGCACTTACATGTACACTTACACTTATTGTATCCACTAGATCATTTAAGTGCATAATAGATTGAGCATTCTCAATCCACTTGTTGAATACATAAGTTCACCAAGCATTTGACAAAATTCCATTTAAACTATTTTTTGTCAAAACATTCTAAAATCGAAAAAGTTCCTTTGTTTGCTTAAAGTCCCTATTCACCCCCCCCTCTAGGGACAATTCTCGGGTCACAGATTGAAATTTTTGGAAGTTTGAAACAGTAGAAACTTTTGCAAGTGGCGCTAGGGATTTTGTTAAGGAGCTGCTTTTGTCACTCTTTTACGGGTCTTATGGGTTTTTAGTTAGATATAATATAATGGGTTTTTGGATTTTTAGTTTTTATATTACTAATATACCATGGGTCTTACCATGGAGTAATATACAAGGGATCTTTGAATGGGCCAAAGCACATGGTTTTGGAGGGGCCCTATTATTAATGTATCATGTGGGTTTGGGGGGAGGGGCAAATGCCAAATATACAGAGATTCTAGAGGCTTAATAAATTAAAGGCTAGATCGGTCCAAGGAGTTTGCTACAGGGCTGTACCGGTCCAAGTTGTCTGATCTGCGAATTTTGGCCTCTTTTGTCCTGTTTCAACCCGTATTTGACCCAGAACTTTCCTAAAATGTGGGGACTTGTTTTCTACTTCTTTCAACTTGTTTTACAAGGAAAATTAGGGTTTATAATCTCTATAAAAATCTCATATGATTTCTCTCTCAGTGTGCTTTAATAAAGCTTTCAATATGCATCAAACTGAGAATTTCTAGAGAGAGAAATCATTGAGATATTTTTCTAGCAAATAATTTTTCTCTCATATTCTTTGTTTATATTTTTGAGAGCACACACATATTCACTAAGTGATTTAGGGTGTCTTTATTTGCTTGATCAACTATTCGAAGATTACATTGAAGATTTCTTCGTGATCAAGTTACTGGATTGGTTTCTTCTACGACTGTTCGTTGGTGAGGAATGAGAAGAAGATCGAGCTACGAAGGGGATAGAATACTTGCTGAGTGTTCGTGTTATTCTAGTTACCATGCTGAGAAGATTTTGACGTTAGTCGGGAATCTACAGTAGTTGGATGAGGTAGTCACAATTTTAAGCCTAAGGTGTTCCGCATCAGAGTTCTTATCAGAGTGGAGTGAGTGTGAGTATGTGACAGAGTCTATTGTACTTTGCTTCGATGATAGTGGATTTGCTTCTCTGGGACTACAAAGCCTCACCCGTGATTTTTTCCCTATCTAAGTTTTTCACATATATCTAGTGCATTCTTTACTTTACTACACTTTATTTTATTTACTTATTTTTTGGGATTGCTTAAATTTTAATTGGGCTTAAAATTGGATAATTTGAAAGATTAAGCAAAAAGCGAGTAAATCTAATGACCCCCCTCTACGTTTTAAATCTAACTTTCGCAACTGCTTCCGCTCACAAGTGGTATCAGAGCAGTGTTCTCTAATTTGAGAGTAGTTCCTTGTGAAGTATTTTTAAAATCAAAATTTATTTTTGTTTTTAAAAATCATTATGAAATCTAATAAGAGAGGGGGTGAATTGGTTCAACAACCTCATTAATGTGATAGATTAAACTATAATGATGATATAAATCTCCTTCCTAAATAATTTGGAAGACTCCATAAGAATAAAAAGAATGAAATTTTAGAAAAGAAAATTCTTCTAAATTAAGAGGTAAAAATAATAAGAAAGATGTTTTTGTTGTTTTTTCTACTATTGCTCATGTTGATGAAGATACTGCTAATGATTCTTTTTCTAATACAGGTAAATCTAAAAAATATGCAACATTGAGTAAAATTGATTTTAATGATTCGAATGATGGGAAAGCTGATAGAGAACCTTGTGAGAGTAATCTGCAAAAACTTTTTGAGAAATTGTTAAACGCTTATAATAAGAAATCTGAGAAGTTGAAGCAAGTGGAAATTGAAAAAGAAACTTTGAAGAAAGAGAATGAAGAGTAATTGAAGTTGATTGAAGAAAACAAAATTAATATTCAAAATCTTCAAAGTAAAGTTAAGTTTTTCAAAAGCGAGGTAAGTCAAGCTATTTCTTGTGACATCCCCTAATTTCTATGCATAAGTTGGCCAGACTTGTACACAAAAATTAGTAAATACCAACGCATAATAATAAACAAGCACATAATACAAGATGCAATAAAGAAGGAATTTAATAGTAGAAAGAAAATCTAATAAACAATAAATCCCGAATCATAAATCAACATAGCTAATTCATAATTTAGTTCAGAGTATATACCAAAAATTCATAAGGGTAAATTAATTTAGACAAGTGAAATGAGTCAAATCTATAAAATAAAATACTGTTTAGCGACACTGTTCACGGGTACTGTTCACAGGGTTATTGTTCACGAATACTTGATAATTAAATGGGTTGCATGATCTGCTCTCTATAATACATGTATTTCTTATAAAGAAATCCTAAACAAAATTATCGAAATATTCAGCAGTCTTCCTATACGATGAAACAATGTAATTTTGGAGACCTAGATGAGAGTTTTCGACTAAAAAATGACATGGGCCAGGGTTTTGCTTATTGTGTCGTTCTGATCAAGAATGAGTTTTGTGGAGTCAAAATTCATTCGTCGAAAATTCTGTCTTATATCGACACAGTTTACAGAAATTAAATGTAATACATATAGCATGATTTAATTCACTACATATAAATTCCATAAACGAAATCCTAGATTTCGGTCAACATACATATCTCTAAAAACAAAACCCTAGTTTCTTTTAATATATATATTAGAAACGAAACCCTAGTTTAACATAATACATTCATACTTTATAAAAAATATATATTACATATATATATGGTTTCAGAGATGAAGAGTTTATAAATTCAAAGGGGAAGAGAAGAAAAGGTATTTGCCTCTTTGAAAATAAAGGTAGAAATCACATAAACGCAAAGCCCTTTACCCAAAATCATGATTCTCTTCAATTCCTCTTCTCAAATCCTCTCTAGGGTTTGTATCTCCCTCTTTATATCTCTCCCTCTAAAAATATATGTATAATAAAATTTGAAGAAATCCTAATATTTTAACATATATATTGTGACGACCCGAAATATTTTTTTGAATTATAATTATGGGTCGGTGACTTTTAAGCATGATTAATTGATTAATGACATGCTTAGTGGACTTAAATGATCTTTTTGTGTTTTCGATTATGGGTGTGAAATCGGAATGGGTTCGGGTAACCTGGAAAAAAACTACGGACTTTAGAGAGTGTCATAGGGGTATGGATGTGAGTTTAAGGACATAAGTGAAGTTTTAGAAAGAGAGAAAATGCTAGTTTGCGAATAAGCACAAAAGGCCCATAATAGGAGCAAAAAGAGGAGAGATTGAGGGTTTAGTTGCAAGGGACAAATATATGATGTATATGTGATATATATGTGTAAGAAGAGGGACAAAAAATCAAATTTCACTTCTCTCTCTCTCTCTCTACATCTGAATCTCTCTTTCTCTCTACAAGTTTCTCTTTTCTCCTTTTCTCTTCAATTTGAGGGTATAGAAGTGGGATTTGAGGGTGGAGCCAAGAATTAAAGATGCTCCCCTCACTCTCCTCTTCGATTTGATCGGTGCAAAGTTGCAATTGGAGGAGTTTGAAGCTTGGTGGAAATTGGGTCTTCAACAATCAAGCTTGGATTAGAGGTAGGGGTATCTCTTCCTCCCTAAGTGTCAATTCTATAGGTTGAATTGTGAGTTTCTTGGGGGGTTAACATGCTAGGTAAAGTTAGGAGGTTGGGTTCCCTCTCCTTGTTGCATTTGTTATATAATTGCATGTTAAAAAGGTGATTTATGTGTATTACATGTTATAAAGTTGATATATGTATGACATGTATGAGGTTTGTGGTAAATGTTATGTGAAAAGCATGATTTGGTGTTTCTTGAACATGTAATTTGATGCCAAAGTGTAGAGCCCTGTAAATGTATGCTAAATTTCATTATTTGGTGATGCTTGTGGTGTTGATATCATCCATGAACATGTTGCATACATGGTGTTTGATAAAACGTCCCAAAGAGGGTTTTTCTTTGAAAATGTGACGTGGGGCTTTGGAGCATGCCCACCCATGTCTCTTTTGTTGGAGTTTTGACAAATCATGAACCATTTGTGTGTGTGTAAACATGCATTGCTTGAAAGCATTCATTTGATAATGTTGCTCATGTGTTGAATATGCTATGTACGTCTAAATGCTCTAGCATATGCCATGTAGCCGATAGGGATACTATGACTTACATTCATGTAGGTCAGAGTCGGGTTGGCGCTTAGGTGGGGTTGGGGTATCTCTACTGAGCCGCTGTGGTGCTCACCCCACTCCCCTCAATATTTTTCAGGTTATGCGTCAAGGATGATGATAGCTACTTCATAGTTCTTATGGGCATTTTGGGAACTCAATTGGAGTATGATGATCGTTTGGATATTGTATATATTTGGCTATTCGTGCTGGCTTGTGGCACGTTGATTATGTATTTGTAGTCATGGTAGGATTTTTAGCATTTTTGGACTTATGCGTGAAATCCTTGTAATGACTATATAAACTCAGAATCCATTGCATTGGGATGTGTTTCTTGGACAAGGTTCATGTTTTGAAACATTTTGAAAGTAAAGTCATGACCTCTTCTCATGTTATGACTATATGTATGGATTTTTCTCAAGTAATTGAGTTGAGAAAAATGTATGTGTTGAAGATGTATGGCACCATGGGACCATTTTCGTCTCGAGTTATGATTTCTTGTATGGATAATTATGAGTTAATGGAGTATGGAATATATGTACGCATGAGTTGTTGAATGAAGATGGTAAGAGAAATTGATGGAATTACATTTCAAATGTGAAATGCATGTTAGGTGAATATACTTGATAGCCATAGAGGCATTAGAGTAGCCATTGGGGGGACACGTGCCCAAAAGTATTCATTTTGAGTTCATGGCAAGAATGAAATTTAAATGTATAGAAGGAGGATTGTATTAGCTTCAATTTGATAGGCCATGGGCCTTATTTGGACATAAATTAACAAAGACATGCATGTTTTTGTGCAAGAGTTGGTAATCTGACCTATACTTGTTGGATTGAGTATAACCCGGGTTTTGGTTGGTATTTTTATATGATTACAATTGGGTTGGATGCTAGACATGTTGAGGATGATTCATGCCAAATTTCAAGTCAAACTGACTTATGGATGGTGAGATATTCGAATTTGAAGTTAGGGTGAAGTTGTAACTAAATTAGGGTTGCAGAATTTCGCCTGGGATTTACTGTGATCGATCCCCCTCTTTTATGATGATTGATCGCCCCTGTAAAAGGCCTCGATCGACCTTGGGCGATCGATCCCCCTTTTACAGCATGCATTATTCAAACAGTGTTTTGTCCAACTTCAAGAGGCATATCTCCTTCATTTCAAATTGAATTTCGATGATTCTTTTTTTGAAATTGTGTATTTTTAAACCCTCTTTCCAATGGTTTCATTTTCAGAGAGTGATTATAAACTTACAAGGATTTATGCACTCATATTTGTGGGAATGAAGTATTCGAAGGGTTGTATGGTTGAGGCCGGCCATTGAGGTTAGGTGACGTTGACTTGTGCATAGGTAATTACAAATGGGTGACTAGGCTTTCGTGGTGATGAAAGGTTAAAATGGTCCATTAGGGCTTAATGGACGGGTTCACCTCTTGCTTTCCCGGGAGTCGGGAGACAAGGGCGTGACAACATGGTATCAAAGCTTGATACTATCGCATGAGTGTGGTTAAGGTTGTTCACGAGGTTGAATGAATCGCATGAGTGTGGTTAAGGTTGTTCACGAGGTTGAGTGAATAGGTTCACCCTTAGGATTTGGGTTGGTCCGGGGGAGTCCTAGCAGTCCGGATTCCGGGGCATGACATATATATTCTTCCTTACAACATATGGACTTGAGCCTAAATAAAATAAACCCATGCCTTCCCCCTATGAGCCCAAATACACACTAAAACAAAACTCAACCCAAAATAAAAGAAAAATAAAAAGTCCAACCCTCACCAATAAGAATAAAAACTCAAAAAAATAAATATATATATAAAAAAAGATATTTAATAAAACTATTACACACTTATTTAAAACAACCAATGCATTTAATACCACACAATTAGCATCTAAATTAAATATAAATAAACACATTGACAAAATTCTGTCTTATATCGACACAATTCACATAAATTAAATGTAAATACATACAACATGATTTAATTTACTACATATAAATTCTACAACACGATTTAATTTACTACATATAAATTCCATAAACAAAATCCTAGATTTTGGTCAACATATATATCTCCAAAAACAAAATCCTAGTTTCTCTCAATACATATATTAGAAATGAAATCCTAGTTTAACACAATACATTTGTGCTTTATATATATATATATATTGTTTCAGAGGTGAAGAGTTTATAAATTCAAAGGAGAAGAGAAGAAAAGATACTTGTCTCTTCGAAAATAAAGGTAGAAATCAAATTGATAAAATTCTGTCTTATATCGACACAATTCACATAAATTAAATATAAATACATACAGCATGATTTAATTCAATACATATAAATTTCATAAACGAAATCCTAGATTTTGGTCAACATACATATCTCCAAAAATAAAACCCTAGTTTCTCTCAATATATATATTAGAAACGAAACCCTAGTTTAACAGAATACATTCATATTTTATAAAATATATATATATACATATATATATATGGTTTTAGAGATGAAGAGTTTATAAACTCAAAGGGAAAGAGAAGAAAATGTACTTGCCTCTTCAAAAATAAAGGTAGAAATCACATAAACTCAAAGCCCTTTACCCAAAATCACGATCCTCTTCAATTCCTCTTCTCAAATCCTCCCTAGGGTTTGTATCTCCCTCTCTTCCTCTCTGTATCTATTCCTCTAAAAATATACGTATAATGAAATTTGAAGAAAACCCTAATATATTAACATATATATATATTCTTCCTTAAAACATACGGGCTTGGGCCTAAATAAAATAAACCCATGCCTTCCCCCTATGAGCCCAAATACACACTAAAACAAAACCCAACCCAAAATAAAAGAAAAATAAAAGGTCCAACCCTCACCAATAAAAATAAAACCTCAGAATTTATATATATATATATATATATATATATATATATAAAATATTTAAGAAAACTATTACACACTTATTTAAAACAACCAAAACATTTAATACCACACAATTAACATCTAAATTAAATATAAATAAACACATTGACAAAATTTAAATTAAAACATTTAAAATACTCATAAATCAGCAATCTAAATAAATGAATGACTCATTTAAATAACCTCAAAATAACGGGGTATTATATTTCTGCTATAGATTCTCTTGTTGCTAGAATTAATTTTCTTGAGCCTGAATTGAAAAAATCACATGAGAAATTGATTGCATTTACTTTTGGGCAGATTAAGCTTGATAACATAAGTAGTGTTGGTAAGTCTGTAGGAGATAAGACTGGACTAGGTTTTGCTAGATTATCATCTAAAGGTAAAACTATTTTTGTTAAACTTAAGAACTTGCATTTGTCTATACCCAAACCTAAGCTTCAAGTTGAGTCTTTGCATGCTAATGTTGTGTCCAATGTGCTTCATTGTACTTTTTGTGGTAAAAATGGACATAGTCAACACTATTGTTATAAGAAAAGAAAATATTCTAATTCTAATTTTCATATACATAATTCTTTTGCTAAGAATAGGGTTCATACTAAAAAGCCATATTACTGGAACAAACCTAAAAATTCTCAAGTAAAAAAGAATTCAAATAAGAAAAAGAATGTTTCTGTTTCTCCACATTATTTTCCTGATAGGTTGTATGTCAAAACAATTTGGATGAAGAACAAAGATTTGGAAAATTTTGTGCCCGTTGATACTATAGGATTTATTCTAATAGGTCTTTGAGTGCAAAACCCCATAATTAGGTCATTAGGAATTTTATGGTCATGGACTGAGCTTATGTTTATTATTTGTTTTCCATTGGACCATATCTTTTAGATTAGGTTGAGTTTTGTTTATTTTTATGATAATCGTGTGAAAGTTAAAATCATATTTTTCTATGAAATAATGTGAATTCTCTATATTTCTATTTAAATTCACTTTAATTTGTGAATGCATGATTGGGACACTAAGTTTATCAATGAATGAAGTACTTGAGTTTATGATCTAAGTACTGATAACTAATGTATTGTATTTATTTCTTTTTAGATGTGAATCTTTTGAATCCATACAATTTGTGCACTAGTCCAACTGTAATACCCTGCTCCAACACATGGTATGATATTATTCGCTTTGGGCCTCAGCCCATACAATTTTGCTCTTGGGTTTTACCCCAAAAGGCCTCATACCATTTGAAGAGAACACACTAAATATAAGCACATCCCCTTCTTCACACCCAGGCGATGTGAGATTGAGCACCTGTACCCTGTCAGTGTGGTAGTTCAGCCCAGTGTCTCTTTTTTGCACCCGCCCACATCACACCCGTCCACAAGGGTTACTACAATTCACCCCCCTACGAGGCCCGACGTCCTCGTCGGCACATTTCCAACTGGGAACCTAACTTTGATACCAACTATAATACCCCGCTCCAACACATGGTATGATATTATTCGCTTTGGGCCTCAGCTCGCATGGTTTTACTCTTGAGTTTTACCCCAAAATGCCTCATACCATTTGAAGAGAACACACTACATATAAGCACATCTCCTTCTCCACACCCAAGGGATGTGGGATTGAGCACCCTGTACCCTATCAGTGTGGCAGCTCAATCCAGTGTCTCTTTTTTTGCACCCACCCATATCACACCCATCCACAAGGGTTAATACACCAACTCTGAGAGAATTGATTGAAATATAATGTAAAGTTGACTATAGTATATTGTATGAGTAGCATTGAAGGCTTAAATGATGAATGAAAAAAATGAAAAGAAAAGATTCTATTTTTATTTAAGATGAAAAGATTCTATTTTTATTTAGCATAAGACAAAAGGAAAAGACTACCTCCGGGATTTGTTCGAAGCTACCACTACGACATAAATCTCCAATAAGGTTTCTTTTAAAGAAGTTATTTTGAGGAAATAGTTGGCTACATGTAAGCGGGAGAGCCACCGTCTTAGAAATAAAAAAAATGAAATTAAATAAAAAATAATTTGATCATGTGTGGTTTTATTTACTTAACATCCAATGTGTTTTAGAAGATGGATCAAAGGAATTTGATTAATTGTTGATGATGTTGGATTACGCACACAAACATGAATTTATTAGATGAATTTCTAAATTTTTATAAATATTTATGTATTGGAAATTGTGCCATGATTGTGAATTTAAAAATGAATTTTGTTGGTAAATTTATGGGTTTTAAAATTGTGAATTTGTGAGTTTTCTTGAATTTTTTCAAAAATTTTAGAACTCATTGTTATTTTATGTGAAAATTGGTTTCAATGATTATATGATTGTTATTTTTTTTTTATTTTCACATAAATAAAAATTCAAAAATATTTTCCTATTTTTTTAGATTTTTAGGATTTTTTTTTTGAAAATTTTAAGCATTTTTTTTAAAAATTGCAAAATAGGTCATAGATGGTCAAAGTTGGTTAACAGACCAATTGAACCACTTTAGACTGGTCCAAGGAATAGACTGGATTTAAAAAATTGCAAAATAGGTCATAGATGGTCAAAGTTGGTTAACAGACCAATTGAACCACTTTAGACTGGTCCAAGGAATAGACTGGATTGGTCAACAGAGGCTCGGCCAGAGCTCTTTAAGTGTGTATCTGTGCTATTTGTTCATATTGTGCCTTCATTCTTTTTGAGTACTTATTTCTTCCTTTTTTTTTCCTCACTTTGCCATAACTCTTATTATATCTTGTGCTTGATATATTGCATAATTTTGATTAATTTTGAGTTGAATTGGTGGAAGGGATTGATCATTGAAGTATTTGGATTGATTTTGGGAGATTGAACTAACAGAGTTTCATTGAATCTTGTGTTTTCAAATGTTGCACTCCAAGTGTTTGTGAAAATTCTCTAATGGCTCTTACATTCCTATTTTGCATTCATCTCATTGTGGAAATGGTCGGTGGCTTTAGGCGACAAAGAGTTAATGTTTCTCTAACACCGGAAGGCAATATCATTTTCACGTTGTATCATTTTGATGATGAAGGAATCTTTGATCACTATAAAAGGTGGTTGGTTGTAGGCCAATGAGGTGTGAATGAAGTTTTGATTTGGAGAGCATATGGCAAGGATATCATTTGAATTTTGTGCACTACTTCAGAGACAATGGTTGGGGTTCAATAGCTAAACTAGGCAAGGATTGTATTTGTCACGCCCCAAAACCCGGACCGCCGGGACTCCCCCGGACCGACCCCGAATCCCGAGTGTGAACCCGTTCACTCAACCCCGTGAACAATCTCAATTACACTCTACGCATTAGTATCAAGGTTTGATACTATGTTATAACACCCCGATTTCTAACTCTTGGAGAACCGGAGGTTAAACTGTCTATTTAGCCCCTCATTACCCTCATTTCCCGCGGAAGCTTAACCTAATTCTTGCATATGAATGCACACCAATCCATCTTAACCAATCCCCATGGGCCCTACATTAAATCACACACCTTAGTGAACATTTACTTGCCCACACTTTTAAGAATCACTCACTTTCGAGCCTCAAAACTTTCTATGTTTGGAATCTGGAACTGAGGCTTACACCATTGGATAGAGAATGCAAAAATACTCAAGTTCAAAAAAAACCACACTCAATTCCAATCTAGAACAAAGAAATTACGTCAAAATGAAGTTTTAGAAAAAGCTGTGAATAGTAATCTCGATTGATCGAGATGGAATCTCGATTGATCGAGATTAAATCTCGATTAATCGGAATTCAAGCGAGATTTTCACCCTCTCGGGACCCCAGACCTGCAATATCTCGATTGATCAAGATGGGGGTCTCGATTGATCGAAATTCCTCTTTTCTGGACTTTAAAAAAATACCATAAATCATCACCCTTTCGATCAATCGAAATGGGGACTTCGATTGATCGAAATAGGCATCTCGATTGATCGAGATGAAATCTCGATTGATCGAAATGCACCTCCTAGGACTTCCAACAGCCCTATACATGATCCAATTGGAACCCAATCAACATTCTATCATCCTAGAACCCCTCAAACATGATTAAAAACATAAATGGAAGGTTCCAACATCAATCTCACAATCAAGATCATATTCATAATGAATTATACACCGAAATGAACCATTTCTTTCACGAACACAACCCATTCAAAATGGAAACATCATCAAAATGAATTAAGTGCCGCCATGGGCATTACATATATTAAACCGTTGTCTCTCCACACCCAACAAGTTTAAAATCCCATACATACATCCAAATTACATTCGTCCAAGGCACAACCGTAACTAAAAGGAAGTCACATGCCACAAGCCGGCATGGATAGCCACAAAAATGCTCAAAACTCAAAAGATAGCAAAACCACCACTAGTGTTCCACTTGGACACTCACGTCCCATCCGTCATCGGCGCTTTATCTGTAAAAGAGTTTATAATAAAGGGGTGAGCACCACTGCGGCTCAGTAAAGGTTCCCCAACCCTTCTAAGTGCCGACCGACACGACCTACATGGAATGCATATGAATACACTACATGCCACGTCCACAATCTCACAAACACATCAATAATAGCAATTTAAGAGAATTGCACATATCACGAATCATGTATAACATGTTCAAACATAAAAACATTAAAGTGAGTAAATGCTCTCTCTCTCGGTCCTCATCCGATACCCTACATGATTGGCCTGCTCCGAGGATCATGTAACCTTGGACACCTCCGATAACCATCCAATGACCGGGACAACTCCTAGAGGTCATTCTACCATAGCAATATATGGGATTGCCATAGAGTGAGGGGGCAACTCCGAGGCTCACAAATCTTGGACATTCTCCGATAACCATCCTATGACCGGGACAACTCCGAGGGGTCATTAGTATTAGACATACTCCGATCCTAGGCATTAAGCCTTGGTATGGCGGGTCCACTCCGAGGGCCATACATTGTGGATAATTTTACCACATTTCACCACACGATTGGACCACTCCGAAGCCCCGTGTACCTCATTTGCGTCATTTTCCCGCAATTTCCCACATATGCAATATGAATGCATAAACACATGGCATTTTTATTTTCATGCTCAACTCATGCTCATTGATACTAAAAAGAAGTAACAAGCATATTTTCCATCACCACACACCACATATAACACATATATGTATAACACATGCATATATCATCTCATATGCATACAACTTCAAAATTAGCATATTTTACTCATGCTACACTCAATGCATAATTTTAGCACATAGAACTAACATGCATTCAACAACCACATTTTCACATATAATCACATATATGACACTTACTCGAGAAGTTCTAGGATTATGTCTTCATGGTTTAGACATAGTTTATGCTTTGCTAGACTTTGAGTAGGTGGTTATGTTTATTGCTCAAATATGTTAAGTCTAGACTTGATGCTTGAACTTGTTATGCTTTATTTGCTTAAGACATGATATGCTGTATGCTTTCTATGTTTTTTTGTTGCAATACTTATGTGTAACACTCCATGTTTTTGGTACTTTATGTGATATATTTGACTAGAGGTTATATCTCACTTAATCATGTGCTGATTTGTTCTCTCTTGTTCTCATTATTTTTACTTTGTTGATTTGTTCCAAAAAGAGAGAGACATATATAGGTGCTTTGACAAAGGGGGAGATATATATTTTCTTTGAGACATGTGGGGAGATATTATATTTCGTTGGTTATATGATTAAAGGGGAGTTCGGAGATGATTTTATGATAATTATTATCATTATATTTTTCTTAATTAAGCTTTCACAAGTAGTGTTGTTTGCATGATGTGCAGATTTTACAGGTTTGGCAACTCATTCTAAGTTTGCTGCAGGGCTAGACCAGTCCAAGTAAAGCCCAAACCAGTCCAAGTTGTCTGGTCTGCGGATTTTGGCCTCCTTTGTCCCTATTGGTTTTCAACTTGTTTTACAAAGAAAATTAGAGTTTTTAATCTCTATAAAAACCTCATATTTTTTTTTCTCACAGTTTGTGTTCACAGAACTTTTAATATACATCAAACTGAGAATTTCTAGAAAGAGAAAGCATTGAGATATTTTTCTAGCAAATGATTTTTTCCTCAAATTCTTTGTTTATATTTTTTAGAGCACACAATTATTCACTAAGTGATTTATGGTGTTTTTATTTGCTTGATCAATTGTTCGAAGAAACATTGAAGATTTCTTTGTGATCAAGTTATTGGATTTGTTTCTTCTACAACTGTTCGTTGGTGAGGAAGGAGAAGAAGATCAAGCTACGAAAGGGATAGAATACTTAGTGTTCGTGTTCTTCCAGTTACCATTCAGAGAGGATTATGACGTTAGCCAGGAATCTGTAGCAGTTGGACGATGTAGTCGCAATTGTAAGCTTGAGGTGTTCCGTATCAGAGTTCTTGTTAGAGTGGAGTGGGTGTGAGTCTGTTTTACTTTGCTTCGATGACAGTGGATTTTCTTCTCCAGTGCTACAAAGTCTCACCCGTGGTTTTTTCCCGATATGGGTTTTCCACGCATATCTGGTGCATTCTTTACCTTACTACACTTTATTTTATTTACTTACTATGGGACTGCTTAAATTTTAATTGGCCTTAAAATTGGATAATATGAAAGATTAAGAAAAAAGTAAGTAAACCTAATCACCCCCTTTAGGTTTTAAATATAACTTTTGTAGTTGCTTCTACACCGCGTAACTCACAGTTTTATAAGGTAAAACTGAAAAGAAAAGAGCAGCAAACAAAGATAAGGAAGAGACATTGACAAGTCATCTTCTTGATGCAAGACCCAAAGATAAAGAAACTGTTGTTCTATTAGACATTCTATGACATACCCTTCTATTTACAGATCAAGACAGTTTAAAATAGAGTGACAATATCAGAGACAATTAATCATATCACTAAATGAGATTATGTCCTTTCTCACACATAGTCAAGGGTGAGAGTAACTCACCTGAAAATATTGATAAAGAGAGGTGTCCTTTCCACAACACCTTTACCAGGAGCAAGAACCTAGAAATCTATGTGGTTAACACTTCCAATCCAATCTTCAAAGGGTTTAAATACTTCTTCACAAAAAAGTAGAGACCATAACCAAATTTGACCGATTTTAAGATTTTTCATCATTTTTGCCACAAATACGTTTTAAATGATGTTATGGATGTTTTAAAAGTGGGAAACATGTTTGGAATGTTGTTCAAGGGTTTTTGAAAGTTTTCGGAACGTTTGAAGTAGTTTGACTTTTTGGGTCAACTAGGCCTTGGGATGAGGTTCGGTGGGCCCGGGAATCTAAAATTTTTTTGAAAAAATATTATTTTTGGTTATGAACCAAATGAAATATTTAGAGAGTTAATGAAGTAATTTTGAGACTGTAGAAACTTTCAAAATAAAAAACGGAGGTCAGGAGGGTACATTAAGTGACTTAGGGGAAAATTAGTCATTTTGCGCCCCCAAGTGGAGATACAAATATCTAGAGGTGCTAAGATATTTCATATTTATAGATCAATCTCTCTCTCTAACTCTCCCACTTCATTTCTCTCATTTTCTCTATATTTTGGAGGTGCTAGGTTGTGATTTAGAAGTTCTTCAAGAAGACTAAATTGTTCATTGGGCTAAGGGTGTTGGTTTGAACCGAACAAAGTTAATTTTCAGCAAGGTAGAAAGGGTTAGGATTTTGGAACTTAGCTTCCAAGCTTGAGATTCAAGGTAGGGGTGTGAAATTCTTCTTTGCTTTGATTCTATAGGTTACATACTTATGATATAAAATGTTTCTTTGATAATTTTGTGAAAATATGATTTGTGCATATATGTGTGGAATGTATAACATGCTTTAGTTAGAGATTATATATGCATATGAGTGATGGAGGTTTATGAATGAAACTTTATGAGTTATGTTCATTTGAGGAGCTTTGTGAAATTTGACTTCAAATAATGAATTTATGCATGAATGACGTTTTCTTGAAAAATGCATTGGCTGTAATTCCCATAATATGGATAATTTTCATTGTGACAAGCTTGAGGTGAAAGTGTATGCATAAACTTGACATATGTTATGCATTTGGTGGGAATTGTGAGAATCATGAATTTTGTGCATTTATGTGATAAGTGTACGTTACGTGGCAATGTGAAATTATGTGAGAAAGTCATATTTTTGGAGCATGTGTGAGAATTAAAAAGGGCACAGAGCCCAAGGGTGCAAGACCCAAAACTTGGGCAAGCGAGTGTCGCTTCTGTCAAGTTAGTTGCTTGAAAAGCGTAATCAGAGTTTATGATTTCAAAGAAATCCATACTATGGAATTGTGATAAGTAGAAGTCCTCAGTTTAATTGATTTTCGGATTTATATGGTGTGAGTTTATTTGGGATTTGAGATTCTTTTACAAATTATTTATGTGCATTGGATGTGTATGACATTGAGCATGTTTTCAAAATGATATTGTTTTAAGTATGAAAACCGCGAGGGCATGACATGTAGCTATATAGAGATTTATTTATGCATTCATGCATGACTGCCTAAGTTAAGGTAGAGTCGAGTGGATCATTCCTACTGGGCATAGGTGTATGCTCACCCCCATGCCCTATACTCTTTTTTAGATAAAGCTCCCATAGAGGAGGAGGCTTAGAGAGCATTGAAGGGCTTTTGAGTTTATTTTTGGGATTTTGACCTTTTGGATATGTAGATAGAGGTCCATGCCAGTTTGTGGCATGTGGACTATGTTAATGATGATATATGTACATTTGAATTATGCTGATGTACTTATATTTTCAAATGTAATCGCCGTTGGTGGCTTATGTACGATTTTGAGACATGAATGGAAAAACGTTTAGTTTGAACTTTAATGTATAGGTTTTTACGATGTGATTTCTTGGAGATGCAAATTCATGTTTGGACTATGTTAATGATGTTTTAAATCATTCTTTTGATGTCTTTCAACTTATGGAGAATGTATGAGAGTTATAGATTGAGAATTGATTGAGGATATCATAGATTGTAGTCACTTGATGACTTCTTGTTTTAACAGTCAAGTGATTATGATGCATCGTAACCCCTGTTCCGATACATCGTAATCTGGTGATGCATCATAATTCTAAAGATGATGTATCGTAAGAGGGTTGAGTGTTTTGTACAAAATCCAGAGCATTTCGCAACATGTTACGATACATGTTCGATGCATCGTAATTTTGATGCGTCGTAACCAGCATTACGATCCATTGTAATGCATGGATAGCTAAAACATTGAAAGGTTTTAGGATGAGTGAGGGGCGTCAAGTACTGACCCCAATGGGGTTAGTTGGGTCTGCAATGTACGTGATGAACCTAGAGGGGGAGGGGGTGATTAGGTTCTTCGATTTTTCTTCCTAATATTGCAAGTTTGGCTGGCACATGCAATCACATAATTTGATGGACACATAGATTTATAGAGGAAATCCTAAGGTGGGAAAAAAACCTCTTTGAATTGAGCTCCACTATGTCTGAAAGGGTAGTATAGTAATTCTCTCAATCACTCTCTCACTCACCCAGCTCACAACATAGTTCGCTCTAGCACTCACCCAGTTCACAGCTTCCCTGGGCCTGAACCACTCTCACCAAATCTCACAACAGCATTTCCACTCTCAATCCCAACTTAGGCTTCCTAAAGCCCAAGCTATCTCACCTCAATCTCACCACAATCACTTACACTCCCGGTGTCCAAAGTATCCCAATACTTGGACTATACATAGTGATAGTGGAGTTAGTTCAATGTCTTGAGCAGCGACAAAGTCTTCTAGCTTTGAATGTTGGTCTTCAAAGTTAATCTTCAAATCTTCAAACTCTGATAATTAGTCTTCAAGGTCCAGCTTGATATTCATTAAGGCACTCAATCTTCTTGGCAGGTAATAACACTCGAACTTCTTTAAAGATAGGTCTTCAATAAGTACACCCTTAAAGTGTAGCTACAATGGACATGTAGAAAACACTTTTTCAGTGAATTCTACTTTTAGCTTCTTAAACACCCATTCTGGTTGGACTTCGCTTTAGACAACTGTCCTTGTATTTCTTTGTCTTTGTACCTATTCTTAAAATGGACAAGGCTACAACTAGAGTAGACTTTAGTAGCACAAACAGTTTAACATATGGAGAGCATCAATAGTATTAAGCAAAGCACAATTTAGCATTTTGGTACTGCAAAAACAACAATGTAAAATAGCTCAACAATTCAACACAAAAAAAAATAGCTTGTATAACTCAGTAATTATGATCCAAAAATCAGCAAGTGAATAGTACTTTCAGCATTTAGAAATCAGCAATTTGAATCAGTAAGAATTTAGCAATTTTGATCCAAAAATTCAGCAACATACAGACTTATATTCAGCAATATCAATGACAGCAAATTTAGCACTATAATGGATAACAAAAATTCAGCAATTTCATTTCAGCAATTTACTCAAGCATATAAATTTTTAGCAATTAATTGAAGCATATAATAATTTCCAGCAATTAATTCAAGCATATAAACATTTCTCAGTCCAAAAAGGAGGCAAAGAGATTCCCTTGCCGGATTCCCTTCTGCTCTTCAAGTTTTCGTCGGAAAAGGAGGCAAAGAGAGTATTGAAAGAGGGAAAGAGGAAGTGGGGTGAGGCTACGCTATTTATGGACGTATGGTATTTTAGGGTGGGTTGTGCGGGCCTGCTGAAACAAAGGAAAGAGAGAAAAATCTTAATATATGGCCTACCATTACACCTTTGGTGCTACAAACTGTTTGTAGCAATCAGGGATCTTTGCGGAGGTTTTTGAAAGGTAGAGGCAAATGATATGATTGAAATGAAAAGGGTTATAGTCACAGTCAAGGACGGAGGTTCAGTCCCACCGTTCATTTTGGTGGAGGATGAACGAGTGGCTTATAAAGTGAGTTTGTCGGAACAAATCGCTCCAAAGTTAGTATCGAGGCATGAATCGCTGGTAGGAAGAGACGTGAGTCAGCTAATGACGGAGGACGAGTGGTGGAGATGAAACAACAAGGTTGTTGGAAAAGAAACCAGCAAGATGTCGGCATTGAAATAGGCGAAAGCAAGAGGACAGGGACGATTGCGAGGTCACGCGCATGAGGCGAGTGGAAGACAAAGGAGAGAGCCTCTAAAATGTGTCAGCAAAGGGAAATAGATAAGGATAAGGTCAGATTTCATGGGACACGTGGCAGCTTATTAAACGGTCTCAGCATTTATAGAAACAGAACCAGAAATTGTACCCTCTTCGATTCAAATTTAAATGACCATGGGCCATCAAGTGGGCTCAGTGGGAACGGGCCTAAAATAGTTAACAATATGGGCTCATATAGGAAGTACTTGGCCCAAAATAGCTCTAATATAATGGGCTCAAAAATAAGAAATGATTGCCTAGCCTAATCTATCGGTAGCTTTCAAAAGCACAAAACAAAGCCAAGAACACAGCGTAGAACAGACCAAGTTGTGAAGCAAAAAGAGAAGACATTTGCGATCTATAGGGGACGAAGAGAGGTCGATGAAGGAGAAGGAAGTCGACAGTGGTTTCAGGCAACCTGGAATAAGAATGAGAAACAGATCGCGCAGAATAAAAGGAGCAAGAACAAGAAGAGATTACAATGGACAATAGTCGAGAAGCAAAAATGGGTTCCGAGGTCAGAAACGGAGAAGCAAGTCTTCACCGGAAAATCTAAGGCAAGTAACCCTCTTTATGATCTTCCTACCTCCTCATTTCTTTTGGCGGGATCTGAAAAATCGAGAAGAGTGGAAGACAGGTGTAAAGAGGAGATTCACAAGGAAAAAGATGAAGCTAAGGGTGACAAACCTAAAGAGGTTGCTGAAATTAGTAATGTGGTGGTCTGCAACTCTATGACGGAGGGTAATGAGGAGATTCACATTTGCAGTAGTAAGGAAGAGGATGAATTGATATTATGCATTGGCAAAGGGGTCAAGATGAGATTGAGGGAAGAGATAGCAAATGCTCTGCTGGAAGAGCTAAGAAGGCACAGAAGTATAGAACGTCCAAGCAAGAATATAAATAAGGAATTACCAGTTGCAGCAGAGGGGGCTGGTGCTTTGGGTACAAACATAGGCAGACACAAAAAGGTAGGGGACAGGGTCAAGTGCGAAGGCAGTGGACATAATAGACTTCTAAAAGAGACAAGGAGGGATCTCTTGCCCAATAACAGTGAAGAAGAGGCCGAAGCAGGATACGCTCTTGATCCTTTGTTCCTTCCCTCACCAGTTTGGGAATGCAATGAAGAGCCAAGGGTTGAAATTCTACTGGCAGTTGCTGGAGTAGCAAGGGCGGAGGATAATAATTTTAGCTCTTCAGTGGTAGTGGTTCAGGGAGATAGAACTGTGAGAAGTGCGAAGGAAATGGGAGAGCTGATGGGTCTAACATTGGCTAGAGAGGATGGGTTTGACCTTGAAACTTTTCATTTTCTTGTGCAAGGATGGGATTAAACCAATTACAAAAAGAGTTCATCTAGGAAGGGAGAAATAGAACTCAGAAATCTGATCTCATATGTGAATTATGATGGGAGAAACGGTGGGAGGAGCGAGAGGAGTAGTGGAGGCAGGAGGGGAGAGGGGAGGGGAAAAGAATTAGTGTGTTATGAAGCTTAGAATAGTATCATGGAATGTTCGGGGGCTAAATGATCTGGATAAAAGAAGAGTGGTAAAGTCCTTAATTCGTAAGTGGGAAGCACACATTGTTTGCTTGCAAGAATCCAAGATTGCTGATATGTCAGTTGGTCTGATAAGGAGTCTTTGGGGAGGTAGATTCATTGATTGGGAGGCCCTTGAAGTGGTAGGATCGTCGGGGGGAATCGTGATTCTTTGGGACAAGAGGTGGGTTTCAAAAGTTGATTCGTGAAAAGGGAGGTCTTCTTTATCTTTGAGGCTCTCTTTGGAGGAGGATGGATCCCGCATAATTTTCTCCGGGGTGTATGGACCAGTGGGGGGCATGGAGAGGAGAGGGTTGTGGGAGGAATTGGAGTCTGTTAGATCGAGGTGGTCGGGCCCGTGGTGTGTGGGAGGTGATTTTAATGAGATAAGTGATCCTAGCGAGAGATCCTTAGGGGGGAGAAGAACGCCAGCAATGTGGGAGTTTTCTGAATTCATCAATGATCATCAGCTTATTGACCTTCCTATGGAAGGAGCTCGATTCACTTGGTCGAGTGGGAGAGAGCATCCTACCCTTTCCCGTCTTGATAGATTCCTTATTTCGAGTGAGCTGGAGGAGAAGTTTTCGGATGTGGCTCAAGCAGCCTTGGCTAGAGCGGTGTCGGATCACATTCCCATTATTCTGGATTATGGCGAGTTGAGCAGAGAGCGATCTCCTTTTCGGTTCGAAAATATGTGGTTGAAAGCGGAGGATTTCAAGGATAAAGTCCAAGATTGGTGGACAAGCTATGATTACAGGGACAATGCAAGCTACAGATTGGCATATAAACTAAAGTGGTTGAAAGAAGATATCAAAAAGTAGAATAAAGAAGTCTTTGGAAATCTCAATTGGCGTAAGAACAGAGCCATATCAGAAATTTTAGAGCTTGATTGAAACGAGGGGGAAGAGGGCCTTAGTGATTTGGAGGTTTGCAGAAGGGAGGAGTGCAAGGTTGAGTTCGGGGCAATTGCAATGATGGAGGAAATTTCCTAGAGACAGAAGTCCAGAGCATTGTGGTTGAAAGAAGGAGATCGAAACACTAAATTCTTTCACAGAATTGCGAATGCTCGTCGAAGGGGAAATTATATAGGCAGGATCAGAGTTGATGGGAATCTGTTATCCAGAGCAGAGGACATTCAGAAAAAGATTGTGACCTTCTATCAATAGCTTTACACAGAAAACTCTAGGCACAGGACTTTGTTGGGAGGTCTTGAGTTTGCAGTTATTTCAGAGGAGGATAGGGTTTGGGTGGAGAGACCCTTTGAGGAAGAGGAAGCAGTGGAGGCTTTGAGAAGCTGTGCCGGGGATAAAGCTCCTGGCCCGATGGCTTCACGATGGCTTTCTTGCATCAGAACTGGGAAGTGGTTAAGGCGGAAGTGATGGAGACCCTTTCTGAGTTCCACTTAACAGGGTACTTTGTGAAAAGCCTCAATGCATCCTTCATCGCCCTTATCCCAAAGAAGGGCGGAGTTGTAGATGCTAAGGATTTCAGGCCAATTAGTTTGGTGGGTGTTATCTACAAGGTGTTTGCCAAAATTCTCGCTAATCGGTTAAAGAGAGTCTTGGACATGGTGATTTCAAATTCACAGAACTCTTTTGTGGGAGGTAGACAGATTTTGGATTCTGTGCTGATTGCAAGTGAGTGTGTGGAGGCAAGGGTTAGAAGTGGCCTACCTGGAATTGTATGCAAGCTAGACATCGAAAAGGCTTATGACCATGTAAGTTGGGACTTCCTTCTGTATTTATTAGAGAGGATGGGCTTCGGGTCTAGATGGAGAAGATGGATACATCAATGTATTTCAACTGTTAGGTTCTCTATTTTGGTGAATGGGTCCCCAGTTGGTTTCTTTCCTAGCTCTCGGGGACTGAGGTAGGGAGATCCATTATCTTCTTTTCTGTTTATCATCGTGATGAAAATGGCTGAGGAGCTAGGGGTTATCAGAGGTTTTATAGTAGGGAGAGAGCCCAATCATTTAGTGGTGTCTCATTTGCTTTATGCAGACGACACTATTGTTTTTTGTGATGTAAGGGAGGATCAGCTGAGACATTTGAAATTTATTTTGATATGCTTTCAGGCAGTTTTTGGCCTAAAAATTAACATCGAAAAGAGCAAGTTGGTGCATGTTGGGGAAGTGGCGAGAATTCATGAGTTTGCTGCTATTTTGGGATATACAGTTGGCTCTTTTCTGACTTCTTACTTGGGAATGCCGTTGTGTCGTCGAGAATGGTCTCTATATGGGACCCTATCGTAGAGCAACTTACTTTAATGAAGAGCACTCTTTCGAATCTTCCAACTTATTTTCTGTCTTTATATCCGATTCCGATGGCAGTTGTGAGGCGGCTCGAGAGAATTCAAAGTAAGTTTCTCTGGGGTGGATTAGGGGATGAGTTCAAATACCACCTAGTGAGTTGGGGGAAGGTGTGCACTCTGATTCAGAAAGGGGGTCTGGGAATAAGGAGGTTAGAAATATTTAACAAGGCTCTTCTGGGTAAATGGCTTTGGCGCTTCAGAATTGAGAGGACCAAGTTGTGGAGGAGGGTTGTGGCTTGTAGAGGTGGAGAAGAAACTGGTGGGTGGAGGTCATCGGAGTTGAACCTTCCAGTGGGAGTGGGGGTTTGGAAAAGCATTTGGAAAGGATGGGATGAGTTTTCCAAACACATTCACTTTAGAGTAAGAAATGGGAGACAAATTAGTTTTTGGGAGGACATCTGGTGCGGGGATCTACCTTTGGCCTTTAGGTTCCTTAGACTCTTCAGGATTGCCTCGAATAGACAAGCCTTAGTAGCCGACTGCTATCAGCTTGATAGTGGACAACTATCTTGGGTTGTGAGCTTTTGTAGGGCTTTTCAAGACTAGGAGCTTTTAGAGGTAGCGGAGCTGCTAACCATTTTGTATAGTCACGTGCTGGAGGGAGAGGGGATGGATGAGATGGTGTGGATGGGATCCAAGAGGGGAACATTTGAGGTTCGTTCCTACTATAGACTCCTTTCGGATTTCACGAGTCCCAACTTTCCTTGGAAAGCTATTCGGAGAACAAAGACCCCTCTGAAGGTGGCCTTCTTCACTTGGACAGCTATGCTGGAAAAGATTCTTACCATTGACAACCTTAGGAGAAGAGGCCGTTTTATGATAAATTGGTGTTGTATGTGCAAGAGGTCAGAGGAAACGGTGAATCATCTTCTTCTTCACTGCACAGTGGCGAGGGATATTTGGTCCATGTTCTTGGTTGCGTTTGGAATGGATTGGGTGTTTCCTAGATCCACGAAGGAGATGATAGAGGCTTGGAGAGGGTGCACAGTGGATAGCCGAGCCAGGGATGCTTGGAGGGTCACTCCCTTTTGTTTATGGTGGGGTTTGTGGCAAGAGAGGAATATGAGGCGCTTTGAGGATGTGGAGTCTTCTATTTGGTCTCTCAAATACCATATTTTATCTCTTTTATTTTTTTGGGTATACTGGAAAAATTGTACATCGGATGGTCAAGTAGTGGACTTTCTAGATAGCTTAAAACTATAGTTGGCTATTTTTGTTGTTCTTCGGGTTCACTCCCCTTTAAGCGTCTTTTAATGAATTTATACTTATAAAAAAAAAACAAATTCCAATATTTAGCAATGTAAACTCAGTAATATAAATTCCAATATCCAGCAATGTAAACTTAGCAATATAAATTCCAATATCCAGCAATGTAAATTCTAAAACAACAATTCAAGCTCAGCACTGTAGATTCTAACATAGCAATTTAAGCATAGATCAGAGAGGAACACACATCAATATATATATATATATATATATATATATATATATATATGAATTTTCTTGCTCAATTAGAATAGAGCTCTTCTTCAATTTCAAAACATAATAGAAAATCAGAACAAGAAGATTGCAAGTGCGCCTATGCATATAATGTGTCAACACATAAACCCCAACAAGTGCAATTTGTGCTTGTGAGCATGTAAATTTGTAGAAGAGAATAGAGAGAGTATACCCATACAGTCGGTTCAATAATTTTTAGCTCAAGTTGTCACAGTTGAAGCTAATAGATCATAACTCAGCACGGTTCAGCAAGGATAAACAGAACTCATGCTAAGTTGACTCAGTCGAGGTTAACGAAACATAACACAACAAGGTTCAGCTCGGTTTGAGTTAACTCAGTCGAAGCTAACGGACCATGACTCACAAAGCTTCAATTTGTTTGATTTCAGGACATGAAGGTACGATGGAGCTCTAACTGATTTGATCTTACTTTGAGAGGATTCTAAGAAGCTTCAGCTGGTTCAATCTCATGGCTTGAGATATCTACGATGCAAGTCAATTAAAGTGATTCAGGCCATCGCTGAAATCGGCAAAGATGATGCTCGATGAACCAAGAAGAACCAAGTGGAGCTCTGTTCATTCCGTCGACTTTGAGTCACAGTTTTGATAATCAATCGGTGAAGAAGATGAATCAATACAGACCGACGACAAAGACTGTGATAGCGAAGATCGTGACGGCAAAAACTTTTTTGGTGTGATTCATGAAACAGTTGCTGCCAGCGAGAAAGCTTCACACGATCTCACCATGTCACCGGTGATGAAGGAAGTTGCCGAGCTCTGTAGATGACGGCAACTAGCTGCAACACTCACTAGTTCTCTCTCTAGCTCATTCTCTCTCTATTTCCTTTTTTTTGTGTAGCTTGCCCCCTGTGTTTATAACCTAGCTATATCTATGTATATATATATATATCCAAAAATGACTATCTTTTTTCAGCCACAAAACATACTTTATTATAACAATATATCAGTCTCTCCCACTACACACACCAGCCCCCTTTTGTTTATGCGCCACATCACCTCTTTTCCTTTTATTTCATTGTAGTGCTGAGAGCATCATACACCATAGTGAGATTGGAAGATGAATAGTGGTTTGGATTTTGATTTCACCATTCACCCCCCTTATTTCCCTTGCTTTTAACTGGGTGTCAAAAATGAGGGCGTGATAACTTGGTATCAGTGCTCTAGGTTGGAATACCTAGGGGCGATGGGAAATGGTTGAACTACGTTTTGATGTTTGGAAGGATTTGATGATCTGAGCATTAGGTTTGGATACCTTGGACAAGGGTGAGAATTTGAAAATGTGTTTATTCGAGGTTAGGGATTGAAAACATAAGGATTTGGACTTGAAGTTATAAATTGCTTGTGTGAGACATGATTGTTTGCTTACGCCTTTATGACATGGTAATTGTGGACTGAATTAACATTATGTTGTGTAAGCATGGTGAGCCTTGTGAGTATGTACGTATACTTGGTGATGAAGTATGTTTATGAGTTTTAGCCTGAGGGCTAGGGTATTGGTTGATTTAGATGCATCTATGCCATATCATGTATTGTATGTGATTTAACATGTTTTTATGTTATGTACTAAGTATCAAATGTGATTTATGTGATTGAGTCTTGCACCTAAGAGTTTCATTATGCGTCACAGGACTAGTAGTGACATGTGTCACCACCTAGAATTCTAGTTTTGCGGATTGGTAAACCTAGGTAGAGGTTTGAAATCTAATAGATTGCAATGTTGGGGTAGACATGCTGAGATAGACCTTGAGAGCATGAGTCAGGAGTTGTGGAGAAAGGTAGAAAGTGCCTTAACCTTTTTCAAATAGAGAGTTTGGTGGTTTATGTGAGTGTTGCAACAATTACACGAACATTGAGAATTAGAGGTCAATCAATTGACTAAGGTTATTGGTGGTATTGTGATACCAAGATTCTAGAAATGTATATTAGAGGTGAACTATTGAGATAGTCAGATGAGGAATTGGGATTGATTTAATTCCTTCCAAGTTAATGGATAGGCAACGATTTGTACACATGGGGGTGATGTGTTTTAGTGGTGTGAGATGAGTTGAAGGTTGTGTGATAAGTGATGGATATAATGTTTAGGTGAAGGATAAGTATAAATTACATAGAATATGCTTATGTGCTTACTTGTTTGTTATGACATGTTATTTACAAAGTGACTTAGCATGACATTGTGTATGCATGAGGAGAGTTGGTCAAGATATTCATCCATTGGATTTTAAGTGTCTTCTTGTTATCAATATAGTAAGATGCCATCACAGAGGACCCGCGAGGGGGCAGTAGTTTCCATGGATGGACAGTAATTTATATGAAGGATGGTTGTGACCATACAACAAATTTCTAGGGAAACACAAGAGGAGACTCAGACTTGACCTGGAGCAGCTCCTAGTAGGATAATGTTGGAGTTGGAATATGTCAGGAGCACAATCTGCCATCGTACGCAGGAGGGTCTAACCCTAAGATGGCAAAAAATTGGTTATAGGAGATTGACAAACTCCTTATTGTACTAGAGGTAGAGGAGGGCTTGAGAGTGAAAGTAGCCGCTCATCACCTTATTGGTGGAGCGAGCTGTTAGTGGAAATTTATTAAGAATTACCATGACTTTGAGATAATGGACTGAGATATATTCAAAGCATTATTCTTCAAGAAATATTTTTTGATAATGATAAAGGACGACTTGAGATAGGAATTTTATGACTTGCTTCAAGGGGATATGACAGTTATGGAATCCTGGACCAAGTTTACATCCTTGGCTCATTTTGCACCAGAAGTGATTCCTACCGAAGAACTTAAAGTGAAGAAGTTTGTGGGAGGTCTTCAAACTTCCATAAGGAATAGAGTGACAATTTTAGGTTTGATAAGTTATGCTACATTAGTAGAGGAAACACTACTAGCAGAAAAGGTAAGTAAAGGTAATCAGAGGATACGAGGGGCCAGGATTCGGGCTAAGGATGCCGGGACATCTTTTGGTAATCAGGGGAGGAAGAGACGCAGAGATGACCTATCATATTCTCAAGGGTAGCAGCAGGTTGGCTCGACACCATCAATGTATTTGCCTATTGGATCTTCACGATCGAAAGTGGTGTGTCACCACTGTCAGCAATTGGGTCACTATAAATCTGAGTGTCCCCGTATACAATTGGCACCAGTGCTAGAGCATACTTGTTATCATTACCACCAAACTGATCATATCAAAGTAGATTATCCTCTGGGACAAATGTACAAGGTGAGACAAGGTCTTAGTAGAGTACCACTCAGTTTTCAGTAGTTCAATTTAGTTTTAGGGCATTACCGCCATTGCAACCAGAACAACTTGATGCAGGGTTCACGAGCAGTGAGGGGGGGTCAACCCTATTATGTCTGATCTACAGTCTAGATATCAGAGGACTCTGTGAGGAGTGAGGTATGATCATGGTTTTAGCTTATCAGCTAGAGAGTTGAGTCATTACGTACGTCATGTAGTACATCTTGAGTCGTTTGTTTTGTTTAGTAAAATATGTTTAGATTTTATGTTATTTGTAATATGTGGTATGTTGGGTATTTAGCATGATTTACGTGACATTTATTTGCTTGTTTAGGGTGTATAAATGTTTGCATTAAGTGTCACGTGGCATATGTGGGCATTTTTTTTCTTCCCTTCAATAGATGTTAGTTTTGAGGTTTTGATAAATCAGGTTAAAGGGTTGGACTTGAGTAAGGTTATGATAGATGAGATATATAAGTTGTGATAGACCCTAGTTGTGGGAGCCTAGGGCTTTGAGGAAGTTCTTAAGCGGTGATTTTCATGTGGAAAATGGGGAGTGGGTAATGATTACAAATTTAAGGGAATTAAAGGTGAGGACAAGAAAGTCATATTGTTAGGGTTGAGCTAATGAGGTGAAATGGTCTGACCGAACATTTTTCTTTGATTAGTGCTTATTTTACAATGTGTCAGGTCCAAGCACTTGTGGAATTGAATTGTTGGGTAATGAGTAAAGAAATGAGATTTAAATACTTTGAGTGAAAAATGGTTTTTCTCGAAGGTGGGTGTATGATTGAGATTTGTGAGGATAATAGTAAGGTAGTTTTAAACCACTCTTGGGATGATGAATTCTCTTGCTCAAGGGAGTACTAAAGTTTTGTCTATAAATGTATCATTATAGTGGTGTGACCATGAGAGATCAAAGTTTTGATTTTCACCTGGGATTTGCATTAGTTGTGGGACACAACTAGTCATGATATTTTGAGAGGATGATGACAGGAATACCGTTAGCTTTGTCTTGGTTAGTTGTTAAACGAGGAAAGGACAAGGTACGTAAGCAGTAAGATTTTTTGCTAATTTTGTTTCTTTTATAGACAGTTTCATGTGGTACTAGTGGAATTGAAAGGATCCAGGGATCAATTATGAGACTTAGAAAGTAAGGATTTCATGCATTTTGGGAATGTGATCGAACCAGTTAAGGATTGAGTTATTAATCCTTAGGAAACGTTGGCCTTAGGTCACGTATGAGACGTGCAAGTTTAGACTGTGATATTGGAATTATCTGGTGTGAAAATTTGGAAGTTTTGATTCAAGGAGGATGAATTATTACAAAGGGATGAATAAGCATACTTTCATTGACTGGAAAGTGAATTGGTTAAAGTTTTATCTTCCTAAACTTGGCTTGGGAGATAATTGTGGTCATAGTAGTTACAATGTGATAATGGAACTACAATTTTGGAGATGTGAAGATATCGTTTGAGGTGTACCAGCAGTTGGATATTTTGAGAAATGTAGAGTGAAGTTGTGTGGTGTGATAACCAGAACATTGATGGTTAAAGAGTTAAAGCCGCATGTTGGATATTAGCGAGTTTATAGCTGTTACTAGTGATAAGGGGAGTTAAATCAGGTCACATAAGGTATTGTGACAATACTCTAAGATTCGGAGTACGTTCTAATTTCAAGGATGAAATTCTTTGAAGGTGGGGTGGTTATAGAGATCGGAATCAAATTTGACCGATTTTTGAATTTTTCATCATTTTCACCACAAATGTGTTTTAAATGATGTTATGGATGTTTCAAGAGTGGGAAACATGTTTGGAAAGTTGTTCAAGGGTTTTTGGAAGTTTTAGAATGTTTGAAGAAGTTTGACGTTTTAGGGGCAACAGGGCCCCGGGATAAGGTCCGGTGGGCTCGAGAATCTAAATTTTTTTTGAGAAAATATTATTTTTGGTTATGGACCAAACAAAATGTTTAGAGAGTTAAGGAAGTAATTTCGAGATCGTAAGAACTTTCGAAATAAAAAACGGAGGGTACGTTAAGTGACTCGGGGTAAATTAGTCATTTCCCACCCCAAGTGGAGATACAAATATCTAGAGGGGCTGAGATATTTCATATTTATAGATATCTCTCTCTCTCTCTAACTCTCACACTTCATCTCTCTCCCTTCTATCTACATTTTTGAGGTGTTAGGTTGTGATTTGGAAGTTCCCGACGAAGAGTAAATTGTTCCTCGGCCTAAGGGCGTTGGTTTGAACTGAACAAAGTTGATTTTTGGCAAGGTAGAAAGGGCTGAGATTTTGGAACTTAGCTTCCAAGCTTGAGATTCAAGGTCGGGGTGTGAAATTATTCTTTGCTTTGATTCTATAAGTCACATACTTGTGATATAAAATGTTTCTTTGATAATTAAATGAAAATATGATTTGTGCATATATGTGTGGAATGTAAAACATACTTTAGTTAGAGATTATATATGCATATGACTAATGGAGGTTTATGAATGAAACTTTATGAGTTATGTTCATTTGAGGAGCTTTGTGAAATTTGACTTCAAATAATGAATTTATGCATGAATGACGTTTTCTTGAAAATTGCATTGGTTGTAATTCCCATGAAATGAATAATTTTCATTGTGACAAGCTTGAGGTGAAAGTGTGTGCTTAAACTTGACATACGTTATGCATTTGGTGAGAATTATGAGAATCAATAATTTTGTGCATTTATGTGGTAAGTGTTCATTATGTGAAAATGTGAAATTATGTGAGAAAGTCACATTTTTGGGGCATTTGTGAGAATTAAAAAGGGCTTAGAGTCCTAGGGTGCATGACCCAAAAATTGGCCAAGCGAGTGTCGCTTCCAGCAGGTTAGTTGTCTGAAAAGAGTAAGCAGAGTTTGTGGTTTCGAAGAAACCCTTACTATGGAATTGGGATAAGCAAAAGTCCTCAGTTCAATTGATTTCCAAATTTATATGGTGTGAGTTTATTTGGGATTTGAGATTCTTTTACAAATTATTTATGTGCATTGGAAGTGTATAACATTGAGCATGTTTTCAAAATGATATTGTTTTAAGTATAAAAATCATGAGGGCATGACATGTAGCTATATAAAGATTTATTTATGCATTCATGCATGACTGCCTAAGTTAAGGTAGAGTCGGGTGGATCATTCCTATTGGGCATAGTTGTATGCTCACCCCCATTCCCCATACTCTTTTTTATATAAAGCTCCCATAGAGGAGGAGACTTAGAGAGCATTGAAGGGCTTTTGAGTTTATTTTTGGGTTTTGACCTTTTGGATATGTAGATAGAGGTCCATGCCAGTTTGTGGCATGTGGACTATGTTAATGATGATATATGTACATTTGAATTTTTTTGACGTACTTAGATTTTCAAATGTAATCACTGTTGGTGGCTTATGTACGATTTTGAGAGATGAATGGGAAAACATTTAGTTTGAACTTCAATGTATGGGTTTTTACGATGTGATTGCTTGGAGATGTAAATTCATGTTTGGACCATATTAATGATGTTTTAAATCATTCTTTTGATGTCTTTCAACTTATGGAGAATGTATAAGGGTTATAGGTTGAGAATTGATTGAGGATAAAATAGATTGTAGTCACTTGATGCCTTGTTGTTGTAATAGTCAAGGGATTACGATGCATCATAACCCCTGTTACGATGCATCGTAATTCTAAAAATGATATTTTGTAAGAGGGTTGAGTGTTTCATACAAAATCCAGTGCATTTTGCAACATGTTACGATACATGTTCAATGCATCATAATTTTGATGCATCATAGCCAGCATTACGATCCATTGTAATGCATGGCTGGTTGAAACAATGAAAGGTTTTAGGATGAGTGAGGGGCATCAACTACTGACCCCAATGCGGTTAGTTGGTTATGCAATGTTCGTGTATACGTGTGTGCACTTAATATAAGCTTCCGCATTGATGTAAATGGTTAGAGATGTGAGATGGTGAGGGGATAGTCCAATCACCCTCGATTTTCGTGAGTCAAAATAGGAGTTTGACAACTTGGTATCAAACACCATAGTGAGATTGAAAGATGAATAGTTGTTTGGATTTTTATTTCACCGTTCACCCCTTATTTCCCTTGCTTTTAACCGGGTGTCAAAAGTCTGGGCGTGACAGCCCATGTGTAAAGTCTTCTGATCCTCCCCTTTCTCCCCTCAAATTAATTTAAAAATAATTCATTGAAACGGTAGAAAGTTTTGGAAGTATTAAAAGGTAGAAACTTTTGGAAGTTCTAAATTGTAGAAATTTTTGGAAGTTTGAAATAGTAGAAACTTTTACAAGTGGCGCTAGGGTTTTTGTTAAGGAGCTTCTTTTGTCACTCTTTTGTGGGTCTTATGGATTTTTAGTAATATATAATATAATGGGTTTTAGATTTTTAGTTTGTATATTACTCGTGGGTCTTTACCATGGAGTAATATACAAGCGTTCTTTGAGTGAGCCAAAACACATGGTTTTGGGAGGGCCCTATTATTAATGTATCAAGTGGGTTTGGGGGGGGGGGAATGCCAAATATACAGAGAGTCGAGAGGCTCAATAGCTAAAGCTTGGCCCACTTGGTAAAAAATTTCTTGGTCCCTCTAATGGTCGGCCCCTATGCATGTGGCCAAGACAACCCATGTGTAAAGTCTCTTGACCTTCCCCTTTCTTCCCTTCAATTAATTTAAAAAAAATTCAATGAAATGGTAGAAAGTTTTGGAAGTTTGAAACAATAAAAAATTTTGGGAGTTTGAAATAGTAGAAACTTTTGCTAGTGGTGCTAGGATTTTTGTTAAGGAGCTGCTTTTGTCACTCTTTTACGCTGTATATATATATATGTGTATATATATATATGTATGTATGTATAAAATGAGTTCCCACCTTTTTTGCAGGATTATTGGGGCGATTCTCATTATGATTGGTTTCTACTCAGTTTTATGAGGTAAAAATGAAGAGAAAATAGCAGCAAACAAAGATAAGGAAGAGACATTGACAAGGCATCTTCTTGATGTTGGAACCAAAGATAAAAAAAACTGTTGTTCTATCAGACATTCCATGACATACCATTCTGTTTACATATCAAGATAGTTCAAAATAGAGTGATAAGATCAGAGACGATGAACTATATCACTGAATGAGATTATGTCCTCTCTCACACATAGTCAAGGGTAACTCACCTGAAAACCTTGATAAACAGAGGTGTCCTTTCCACAACACCTTTACCAAGAGCAAGAACACACAAATCTTTATGGTTAACACTTCCAATCCAATCTTCAAAGGGTTTCAATACCTCTTCACATAAAATTGTTGTCTCACTGGTTTCATCATTTTAGGCAATCCCAATAGTTTTTATAATATTTGGGTGGCTATATTTTTGGAGTTTGAGTCTGAGCTTTTTGGTAGCTTCTTCCTCACCATGAGGATATTTTAAAACCGAGATCTTATCCATATCCTCTGGTTGAGGATTATGGATAAAGGATGGCAAAGACAACCCATGTGTAAAGTCTCCTGACCTTCCCCTTTGTTCCTTCCAATTGATTTGAAAACATTTCATTGAAATGGTAGAAATTTTTGGAAGTTTGAAATAGTAGAAAGTTTTGGATGTTTGAAATTGTAGAAATTTTTGGATGTTTGAAACAGTAGAAACTTTTACAAGTGGTGCTAGGATTTTTGTTAAGGAGCTACTTTTGTCACTCTTTTGCGGGTTTTTAGTAATATATAATATAATGGGTTTTTAGATTTTTAGTTTGTATATTACTAATACACCATGGCTCTTTACCATGGAGTAATATAGAAGGGATCTTTTAGTGGGCCAAAGCCCACGGTTTCGGAGGGGCCTTATTAATGTATACTAAGGATTTGGGGGGGGGGGGCAAATGCCAAATATGCCCCCTTGGTCCTTTTGTTAGTTTGCCCCTGTGCATGATGGCCAAGACAACCCATGTATAAAGTCTCCTAACCTTCCCCCTTCTTCCCTTCAATTAATTTGAAAAGAATTCATTAAAATGGTAGAAAGTTTTGGAAGTTGAACACAATAGAAATTTTGAAAGTTTGAAACTATAGAATTTTTGGAAGTTTGAAACAATAGAAACTTTTTCTAGTGGCACTAGGGTTTTTGTTAAGGAGTTGCTTTAGTCACTCTTTTACGCTATGTTTGGATAAACAAGATAGAAACTCTTTTACGCTGTGTTTTGATAAACAAGATAAAAAAGGATAAACTATATATACATATATATGTATAAAATGAGATCCCACTTTTTTTGCAAGGTTATTGGGGCGATTCTCTTTATGATTGGTCTCTACACAGTTTATGGGGTAAAACTGAAGAGAAAATAGTAACAAACAAAGATAATGAAGAGATATTGACAAGACATATTCTTGATGCTAGAACCAAAGATAAAGAAACTGTTGTTTTATCAGACATTCCATGACATACCCTTCTATTTATAGATCAAGACAGTTCAAAATAGAGTGACAAGATTAGAGACGATGAATCATATCACTAAATGAGATTAATTATGTCCTCTCTCACACACAATCAAGGGTGAGAGTAACTCACTTGAAAACCTTGATGAACAGAGGTGTCCTTTCCACATCACCTTTACGAGGACAAAGAACCCACAGATCTGTGTGGTTAACATTTCCAATCTAATCTTCAAGGGTTGAAATACTTCTTCACATAAAATTGTTGTCTCACTGATTTCATCATGTTAGGCAATCCCAATAATTTTTATAATATTTGGGTGGCTATATTTTTGGAGTTCTAGTCTGAGCTTTTTGACAGCTTCTTCCTCACCATGGGAATATTTTACAATAGAGATCTTATCCATATCCTCTGGTTGAGGATTATGGATGGATGATCGCCAAGACAACCCATGTGTAAAGTCTCCTGACCTTCACCTTTCATCCTTCCAATTAATTTGAAAAGAATTCATTGAAATGGTAGAAAATTTTGGAAGTTTGAAATGGTAGAAAGTTTTTCAAGTTTGAAATGGTAGAAATTTTTTGAAGTTTGAAAATGTAGAAACTTTTGTAAGTGGCGCTAAAGTTTTTGTTAAGGAGCTGCTTTTGTCACTCTTTTACGGGTCTTTTGTATTTTTAGTAATATATAAGATAATGGGTTTTTAGATTTTTAGTTTGTATATTACTAATATACCGTGGGTCGTTAGCATAGAGTAATATACAAGGGATCTTTGAGTGGGCCAAAGCACATGGTTTTGGAGGGGGATTTTTATTAAGTATCATGTGGGTTTGGGGGGCCCAAATGCCAAATATATAGAGAGTCTAAAGGCTTGATAGCTAAAGCTTGGCCTACTTGGTAAAAAAATTTAAAATTTTGTGGGAGACAAGGCCTCCCTTAGTCCCTCTGTTGGTCTGCCCCTGTGCATGATAGCCAAGACAACCCATGTGTAAAGTCTCTTGACCTTCCCCCTTCTTCCCTTCAATTAATTTGAAAAGAAATCTTTGAAATGGTAGAAAGTTTTGGAAGTTTGAAATGGTAGAAATTTTTGGAAGTTTGAAACATTAGAAATTTCTGGAAGTTTGAAATAGTAGAAACTTTTTCTAGTGGCGCTAGGGTTTTTGTTAAGGAGCTGCTTTTGTCACTCTTTTACTCTTTGTTTGGATAAACAAAATAGAAACTCTTTTACGCTATGTTTGCATAAACAAGATAAAAAAATGATAAATTATATATATATATATATATATGTGTGTGTGTGTGTGTGTGTGTGTGTATAAAATGAGTTCTCACTTTTATTGCAGGATTATTGAGGTGATTCTCATTATGATTGGTCTCTACTCAGTTTTATGGGGTAAAACTTAAGAGAAAATAGCTAATATATGGAAGAGACATTGACAAGACATCTTCATGATGGTGGAAACAAAGATAAAGAAACTGATGTTCTATCTGATATTCCATGACATACCCTTCTGTTTACACATCAAGATAGCTCAAAATAGAGTGACAAGATCAGAGACAACGAATCATATCACTGATAGAGATTATGTCCTCTCTCACACACAGTCAAGGGTAACTCACCTGAAAACCTTGATGAATAGAGGTGTCCATTCCATAGCACCTTTACAAGGAGCAAGAATCCACAGATTTAACACTTCCAATCCAATCTATAAAGGGTTGAAATACTTCTGCACATAAAATTGTTGTCTCACTTGCTTCTTCAATGTAGGTAATTCCAATAGTTTTTGTAATATTTGGGTGGCTATATTTTCGGAGTTTGAGTGTGAGCTTTTTGGCAGCTTCTTCCTCACTATGAGGACATTTTAAAACTGAGATCTTATGCATATCCTCATGTTGAGGATTATGGATGCACGATGGCCAAGACAACCCATGTGTTAAGTCTCTTGACCTTCCCCTTTCTTCCCTCCAATTAATTTGAAAAGAATTCATTGAAACGGCAGAAAGTTTCAGAAGTTTGAAATGGTAGAAAGTTTTAGAAGTTTGAAATAATAGAAATTTCTTAGAAGTTTGAAACAGTAGGATCTTTTGCAAGTGGCGCTATGGTTTTTGTTAAGGAGCTGCTTTTGTCACTCTTTTGCGGGTCTTATAGGTTTTTAGTAATATATAATATAATGGGTCGTTAGATTTTTAGTTTATATGTTACTAATATACCATGGGTCTTTACCATGGAGTAATATACAAGGGATCTTTGAATGGGCCAAAGCACATGATCTTGGAGGGGCCATATTATTAATGTATCATGTGGGTTTGGGGGGGGGGGGGGGGCAAATGCCAAATATACAGAGAGTCTATAGTTTTAATAGCTAAAGCTTGGCCTACTTGATAAAAAAATTAAATTTTTTTTGGGGGGGGGGGGGGGGGTGCATGCCCCCCCTTGGTCCCTTTATTGGTCCTCCCTTGTGAATGATGACCAAGACAACCCATGTGTAATGTCATGTCCCAATTTTTGTCTCCCAAAAATTGAGGGTGATTAGGTTATCACATCATCATCTCACATCTCTGATCCCACTATGGTACCATGCTCTAATACCAATTTGTCATGCCACAAATTCCAAAGGGCATGGAAAATGAAGGTGATTAAAAAACCTTAACACCTTACAACTTTGAACAAGCTTTGATACCAAGTTGTCACGGCCCAATTTCTGATACTCGGTTAAGAGCGAGGAAAATGAGGGGTGAACGGTGAAATCAACATCCAACCCACTCTCTAATAATCAATATCAATGCGGAAGCTTAAATTACATGCATGGGTCTACGACCGTGCATTACAGACTCAACTAACCCCATTGGGATCGATACTTAACGCCCCGTACTTATCCTAAAACCTTTCAATATTTCAGCTAACCATGTATTACGATAGATCGTAATGTTAGTTACAATACATCAAACATGTATCGTAACATATTGTGAAATTCTCTAGATTCAACCATTTTTATGATGCATTGTTTCTAGGTTTACAATGCATCACCGTATCACAATGCATTGTAATGGAGATTATGATGCATCGTAATCACTTAACCTGCTTCAACACCAAACCTCCAAGTGATTACGACCTATGCTATCCATATCCAATTCCCAACCTATTTTCCTTATGCATTCTCTATAAGGTAAAATACATTAAAAGAATGATTCAAAACATCATTAACCTAATCCAAGCATAAATTTTCATCTCTAAGCAATTATATCATAAAAACTCATACATCAAAGTTCAAAGTTAAACATTTTCCATTCATGTCTTGAAATCATAGATAAGCCACCAAAGGCTATTACATTTGAAAATCTAAGTACACTAACATGATTCAAATGTTCATATAACATCAAAAATATACTCCACATACCACAAATTGGCATGGATATCTATCTACATATCTAAAAGGTTAAAATCCAAAAGAACTTCAAGTATCCACTCAAGCTAATCAAATCTCGTCCTGCATCGGAGCTTTATCTGTAAAAAGTTTGGGGGAAGGGGGTGAGCATACAACTACGCCCAATATGAATGATCCACCTAACTCTACCTTAACTCAGGTAGTCATGCATGAATGCATATGAAATCTTTATATGACTACATGTCATGCTTCAATGTTTTTAATGCTCGAAACAATATCATTTTGAAAACTTCTCAATGTTACACACTTCCAATGAACGTAAAAAGTTTATAAAAGAATTTTAATCTCAAATAAATGCACACCACATAATTCTGAAATTCAATTCAACTGAGGACTTCTACTTATCACAATTCCATAGTAAATATTTCTTCGAGACCACAAACTCTGCTTACACTTTTCGGCTTACTAACCTAACAGAAGCAACACCCGTTTGGCCAAGTTTTGGGTCTTGGACCCTAAGGCTCTGGGCCCTTCTTAATTCTCACGCATGCCCCCAAAATACGACTTTCTCACATAATTTTACATTGCCACATAATCTATACTTATCACATAAATGCACAAAATTCATGATTCACACAATTTTCACCAAATGCATAACCTATGTCAATTTTATGCACACACCTTCACATCAAGCTTGTCACAATAAAAATCATCCATTTCATGGGTACTACAACAAATGCATTTTCAAGGAAACGTTATTCATGCGTAAATTCATTATTTGAAATCAAATTTCACAAAGCCCCTTAAATGAACACAACTTATAAAATTGCATTCATAAACCTCCACCACTCATATGCATATATAATTTCTAACTAAAGCATGTTATACATTCAACACATATATGCACAAATCATATTTTCACAAAATTATCAAAGAAATGTTTCATGTCACAAGTATGCGACCTATAAAATTAAAGTAAAGAAGAATTTCACACTCTTACCTCAAGTTCTAAGCTTGGAAGCCAAGTTCAGAAAATCCTAGCCCTTTCCACCCTTTCAAACGTGGAATCCAAATGCGAAATATCTCAGCCCCTCTAGATATTTGTATCTCCACTTGGGGCACAAAATGACTAATTTACCCTTGAGTCAATTAACGTACCCTCCCAATCTCCGTTTTTGATTTTGAAAGTTCCTACGATCTCGAAATCACTTTCTTAACTCTTTAAACATTATGTTTGGTTCATAGCCAAAAATAAGATTTTTTCAAAAAAATTTCGGATTTCTAGACCCACTGGACCTCATCCTGGGGCCCCGTTGACCCAAAAAGTCAAACTTCTCCAAATGTTCCCAAAAATTTTCAAAACCCTAGAACAACTTTCCAAACATGTTTTTCACATTTAAAACATGCTGAACAACAATGCAATTAGGGCAAATTGATGCTTAAAAATGAAAATCGGTCAAAATTGGACCCAGCCCTTAATTTCGCATTTAAAACACGCATAATGGCTAAGACAACCCATGTGTAAAGTCTCCTAACCTTCCCCCTTCTTCCCTTCAATTAATTTGAAAAGAATTCATTGAAATGGTAGAAATTTTTGGAAGTTTGAAATGGTAAAAAATTTTGGCAGTTTGAAAAAGTAGAAAATTTTGGAAGTTTGATACAGTAGAAACTTTTGCAAGTGGCGGTAGGGTTTTTGTTAAGGAGCTGCTTTTGTCACTCTTTTACGCTGTGTTTGGATAAACAAGATTGAAAAAAAAAAGGTAAACTATATGTATATATATATATATATGTATGTATGTATGTATGTATGTATAAAATGAGTTCCCACTTTTTTTGTTGGATTATTGGGGCGATTCTCATTATGATTGGTCTGTACTCAGTTTTATGGGGTAAAACTAAAGAGAAAAGAGTAGCAAACAAAGATAAAGAAAAGACATTGACAAGGCATCTTCTTGATGCTGGAACCAACGATAAAGAATCTATTATTCTATTAGACATTCCATGACATAACCTTTTGTTTACAGATCAAGCAGTTCAAAATAAATTGAATGATATTATGTCCTCTCTTACACACAATCAAGGGTGAGAGTAACTCACTTGTAAACCTTGATAAACAGAGGTGTCCTTTCCACAGCACCTTTACCAGGAGCAAGAACCCACAGATCTGCGTGGTTAACACTTCCAATCCAATCTACAAAGAGTTGAAATACTTTTTCACATAAAATTGTTGTCTCACTGGTTTCATCATCGTAGGCAATGCCAATAGTTTTTATAATATTTGGGTGGCTATATTTTCAGAATTTGAGTCTGAGCGTTTTGGTAGCTTCTTCTTCACCATGAGGATATTTTAAAACTGAAGTTTGAAACGGTAGAAATTTTTGAAAGTTTGAAACGGTAGAAATTTTTGCAAGTTGCGCTAGAGTTTTTGTTAAGGAGCTGCTTTTGTCACTCTTTTACGGGTGTGTTTGGATAAACAAGATTGGAAAAAAAATGTTAACTTTGGATAAATTGTGAAAGATGAGATAAAAGGAGAGAAAATAATAAAAACCCCTTTAATTAATTTATTATTTTACTTCTTTGTATTTCTATTAAATATATATATATATATATATAAAATTTAAACACAAATAAAAAGAGAGGCATGCCATAAATTTGTGCTACGTTTGGTTAGATAGAAATAGTAAGAAAGGAACAGATCACATTTTTAGAGTTTAAATAGCAAAAAAGGAAATTTTGTGAAAAAAATATTAGTTTTCATAATCGCCTAATTTGCTCTTAAATTTTTCCTTAAAAAACACTGGAAATCAAACTTAGACATAAGAGACCATAGTGTTTTACCCATTTTTTCTACAACCCACAAAATCTAATTTATGACATTCATGCACTGATTAGATGAGTTAGATTCAAAAACTGTCTTGCATATTTGTTATGATTTCATAAACTTTGGCTGTCTCATCATCTTGTGGTAGTTTCATAATTAATTCCATTCTTGCTCAATTGAAGTCTCGTCATCTTATGATTCCAACACTTGAGGCAAGGTATCAATAGCTAAATGCAATCAAGTGAATATTAGAGAACTTATAATAAGTGAACATATATTTGGGAAAAATAATGATCACCTTGTTGAAAGCCTTGTTTAGTTGATAATTGGGAAAGTCAATAGTTAATTCTGTAACAAAAATTCTTCTTCCATCAGAAACCATGGTTATTCGAAAACTGAAGAATTAGTTACAAAAATAACTAATGATTCAACGGATTCCTCAGATCAAGAAGACAACAAAGATTCAACGTCTTCTGATTATGATGAAGAAATAGAAGTAGAAAATCCTTCAACTTCTACTCCTCAAATCATTAGGTCACCAAAAATAAAGATCGATGAACCTCTCGATCCAAAGTTTTTCGGAGATTATAAAATCTCAGAAGAATCTGAACAAAATTTTCCTACAAAAACTGAAGAAGGAACTTCAGATCCAAAACCTAGTTTAAGTCGAAAAGACGATTTAAATAAAAATACAGTTGCACAAAACGGTACTTATCTTGATCTTACCCATATTCCATTCAAAGATCAAGAGCAGGCTATAAATGATTGGGCGCAATCACTGTCCATTCTAATCACTAACTATAAAACTATTTGGAATAAAGAAAAATTCTTAGATTATATTGTTGCCACTCTACAAGGAGATGTTTTAGCCTGGCTCAGACAATGGGATTAGACTGATGAAGGAAAAGCTATAAAAGCTAGTCTTCTTAGTGATTTTAAATCTTTCGAATAAATACTTCGAGGATTTACACAAATAATAAAAGAACATATGTGTGGCTTTTCTGGAAAAGAAAATCTACAGGATGATGCAAATTATGCATTAACAAAATTTGAATTATGTGACATTTGTCAATTTGACAAATTTGTCACATTATACAAGAAATATTATTTCTTGATTAATCCACCAAAAAATCAATTTTGGTTAGAACAATTTTTTAGTAAACTTCCCCATCCATGGGATGAATTAGCCAACAAAGGCTATCCTGAATTCCTAAAAAACTTAGGAAAACTTGATAATCTTGGCTTTAGGATAAATTATGTCCTAAGATTAATAATGGACCGATGTTTAGAAATACAGGCCAAAAAGAATGTAAAAAAATCAAATTGATTGTTCTAAACAAGGACAACAATGTTGTGACAAAATATTACAAGAAAATTGGAAAGTAGGTTGTAACCTAACCTATTATAAAAAGAAAAAGAAATTTTCAAAAAATAAAAGTTTTAAAAAACGAAAAACATTTCGTTGGAAAAAATGGAATCCAGAAAAAAATCTTTCCAATAAAAAGAAGTATATTAGGAAGAAAAAATCTTCTCCTAAAAAGGAATCAACTTCTAAAAAGACAGAATGTAGATGTTACATCTGTAATGAAATAGGTTATATTTCTCCAAACTGCCCAAACAAGGGAAAATGAACTAAAAAAATGATCAAAATGATAGAAGAAAAAAATCTCGAAATCATTTTCGGATATGAAATATCTGATCCTGAAAATATTATTTACGAAATTTCAAGTGATGATGAATCTTCAGATGAAGAATTAATTTTTATGCTAAATACCCCTTCAACAGATAATGACACCATAAGACTTGGAGATGTCATTAATGAAGAAGTTTCTTTCACGGAAGAACAACTTCAACAAATGCAAATAATGCAGATCATCAAAAACGAAGAAATTTACAAGATTTCTCCCTTTACCAAATTCAACCTATTTTCTGCTAGAGTCTTTGAACAATTTAGTGGAAATACCTCTGCGAAATGTACTGCAGATGGTACTGTCAAACTTAGTATCTTCACAAAGGATAAAATTGCCCGATGGAAGAAGAAATATCCTAAAGTTTGATATGTTCATATTGGAATCATACAAATAAAGATAACTTCTTAATACAAATTAGGATGTGACATTCCAATACTCGTCTTGATTTCTGACAATCGATTCAAAAACCCAGTTAAAGCTTTAATTGGAGGGATGCAATCCAATTTAGTCCATAAAGTAGTCTGGTTTAACATAAAACCTGATTATTTTGTCTCTATCAATGATCCAACTATAGAAAAAGCTATTAGGATCAAAATTCAATGTCAAGATATAGAACTTGACGATGAGATAACAGACTTGTCCATCGAATGGAAAATAATCCATGAATTAACAAAAACAACAGAGACTTCAACAAAACCACTTGATAAATCTCTTGTTGAAAATTTTGAACCACGACCATACGATACAATCATTTAGCCAAGGTTCAAAAAATGGGAAGACCTGAAAATTCCAAAACCATGGACTTTTCAGCAAAATACTCCAAAATTAATTAAGAAAACTCCAAAAATAGAAATAACAACTTCTGGAGATAATTTATATATCACCAATAGAACCGAAGACAAAGAAACTGAACCAGAACCACTCATTAGAAAAAATTCTCGATGGCAAAAAGAAATTCCATCAGATTTACAAAAACTCAATAGACAAATTTCTAATAAAGAAATTAGTTTTAGAGAACCTCGATTACCACCTCCTATTTTACCTCCACGATTTTCCTTAGACAAAGGAAAACAAATAGGATCATAAGATAATCCTATCTTACCAGGGTCCTCTTCAAAGTATCATATAAATTCAGCCTTAATTTATCATTTCCAACTAGGAAAAGAAGAAATCATCTTTGCTCCAAAACATGGAATTAGAAAACATACATACTTGCTTGGAAATTTTAAATTCCTAGGTTATGAACCATATAGCCTAAGTGTTCTTGCAGATACAGGGGCAACAGTTTGCTGTTGCAGATGGAACGCTTTGCCAAAAGAAAAATGGGAAAAAATGAAACATCCTATTCCGGTAACAGGAATTAATGACACTGAAACATTCATTCAATATAAAGCAAAGAATGTTTCAATTTGGTTAACAGATCAAAAATTTGTTATTCCAAAGATTTTATGTTTTCCTAATATGCATGGTGACTTCTTGTTAGGAAACAATTTCTTAAATTCTTATCTTCCTATGCATATTTATCCAAACTCTATTGCTTTAACTCTAAAACAAGAGTTAATTCATATCCCTTTACTTGATAAATACACATATCTATGTGATAATAATTTCAGCCCTAAAAAGAGGAACGAAATTCAATTAATACAAAATACACACTGGCTTTATAAAATCCTTGAACCACAATTTAGTGAAAATCCACTAAAACTATGGTCAAGAAGCCCAAGATATTGTACTTTAAGATTGGTAAAATATGAAGTTATTATTAGAGTTAAACCAATGATCTATCTTAAGAAAGACATAGAAGAATTTGATAAACAAATCCAAACTCTTCTGAATACTAAACTAATTGAAAATACAATTAGTCCCCACTATAGTCCGGCCTTTATGGTAACAAACCATAATGAAATTGTGAGAAAACAACCTCGAATGGTTATAAACTATAAACGTTTAAATCAATACTTACAATTTGATGGTTATTTTATCCCTAAAAAAGAAGTCCTTATTAATCAAATAAGAGATGCTACAATATTTAGTAAATTTGACTGCAAATCTGGTTTTTGGCAAATCAAATTATCAAAACAATCTAAGCTATTAACAGCTTTCAGTACACCATCAGGACATTATCAATGGAAGGTAATGCCTTTTGGACTCAATACGGCTCCACAAATTTTTTAAAGATGGATGGATTCTATTTTCCACACCTTTAATTCTTTTTGTGTAGTCTATATAGATGATATTCTGCTTTTCTCAAAAATAAAAGCCGAACATCGAAGTCATCTAAAATTATTTTGTAAAATAATCCAAAAACATGGAATTATTTTATCTCCAAAGAAAATTGATCTAGAACAAACTAGAATTCATTTTCTAGGGTTAGAAATAACCTCTACAGGAATAAAGCTACAACAACATATTATCTCAAAAATCAAAGATTTTCCTAATAATATTGAAGACAAAAAACAACTCCAAAGCTTTTTAGGTCTTCTCAATTATGGAAGAAATTTTATAAAAAATCTCTCAAAAAAGGAAATCCTTCTTTTGAAAAAACTTCAAAAGGATCAAATTTTCGAATGGACAGAAAAAGACTCTAGTCTTATCCAAGAAATCAAAAAAGATTTCGAAGATATTCCTGATGTATATTTCCCACAAAATGGAGATAAACTTATGTTAGAGACAGATGCCTCTGATCTCTGCTGGGGATGTGTTCTAAAAGCCATAAGAAAAGTGACGAGTGTAGAATAATGGATGTTTGTCGTTGCTTTTCTACACTTCGTACAAAAAATAATAAAACCTGCAAAAATTTTACTAAAAACTGTATAGTAGTAAGCAGGGTCGAACCACTCTCAAGTGAGAATCAATAACAAGTCTAAACTTCAAAACCTAATTCTCTTGAGATGAAAAATGAATATTTAAAAAAATAAAATTCTGATTTTTTATTTAATAATAAAAACTAATATTAAATGTCTTAGATCAAATGATGGAAAAAATCTCAAGGAAAGAGAATTCACCACCATGGATCCATATAAATAAAGTTTTTTTTATATTCTTATCTAGTTTTTCCTCCAATAACCAATACACTTCACCAATCCAATTAGAACTTGGAAAGATGAAGGAAAATATGGAATAAAAAAGAATGACTTGATTATATATGAGAGAGACATTCTTTTACTTAATCTGATGCACATTGGCTAGGTAAACAGAGGTAGGCATTCTTCGAATTACCATTATTTGGCAAACACGAAGAATCCTTCCTCTACTTTTAGAAAATAAAATCCAGAATAGAAGAGTAGAAGAATGCTCTTGGGAGGAAAAAGTAGACAAGAAAATAAAACAACTTACCTATACTTCAGCCATGGTGGCTTCATCACTCCCTTGAGAAGGATGTTTACGCTTGCATATTAATAAAAAACAAACAAATATAAATGAAACTACTACTCATCATTGAATCAATAAAATAAATACACTATTTTTTTCTATAATTTCTCTACAATTTCTAACTCCCCTCACCATCCCCTAAGACCCCCTATTTATAGAGTTAGAGGGGAATGGTTTAGGTGGGAAAAATTTAAAATACAAAAATTCAAAATACAAATTTGAAATTCAAAATTCAAAATTCAAAATTCAAAAACAAAAATTCAAAATACAAAATTTTGAATTTGAATATCTAAAATTTGATTTCCATATCTTTAATTTCAATTCTGGACTGCAGACGTGGCCGTGTACAAAATATTTGGCAAAGTTTTGAACTTGAGACCTCTTGTGAAGTGGATTGCACAGAATACCATCTCTCCTACAATTCTTCTTATGTTCATCTTTGGCTTTATATATCCTTTTTAGCCCTCTTTTGCTGCTTTTCTTCTTCTTTGGAAATCAACCCCTATAAAACATAAAATGCAAAGATAAAAACCTTTAAATAAAATAAAAGATGAATTAAAAACTTATTTTAGGATATAAAATAGCAAGTTTTGTGCACTTATCAAATTACCCCCAAACGAGCTTTTGCTAGTCCTCTAGCAAATACAAGCAAAAGAAATTAGTGTACAAAACTGCTACTTTTATTTAACTCCTAACTAAAGATGTGCCACTTTCGCAGGCTGTTCTCGATTGCATTTACCATATGCAATAAGGCCTTAAACCCCTAGGTTACCCCTAGTGGACGAGCTATAGCCTCGTGAGGGTTTGCAGTGAAGGTACCCACAAACTTTCTAACTATTACAAAGAAGAATTGTTTTAAGGCAGTAATTTCCCCTATTGTTCAGAGAATCTCCTATATATCCATGAAACATGAAAAATAAGAAATGGAATTGATAAGTTCCTCATATACAACAAGCTACTAGGGTGTTATAATAATAAACATCAAGGAAAAATCATCCATAAGTAACCTAGAAGCAGAGTGAATGTGTGTGAAGTCGACAAAAAGCCATCCTCAAATTCAAGTAATGTAATTCCCAAGTCACTAGAAGAAAAAGACGTTTTGACTTCAAATCTCACAGGTAAATATCTCTCTAAAAGAACAACTCTCGGAGATTTGGCTAACTGTTTCTCTCAGTTGTATGTGAGTAGAAACTCTGTTTCCAAAGTAAAAGCAAGCTCACATACTAATATGAAAAACCGATACATATAAATAGAAAAGTCTCATGATAGGAATGTTGATCACTTTTGGGAGAATGTCGAGTTACCCACCATAGCGCCTGCTTACTTATTACCCACTATCATATCTTTCCATAAATCTTACAGGTGGTGATTAGGATGGGGCTGTAAGTGAATATTTTTGAAAGTGATGAGTCTTCAAAATATCTCAAAGGGAAAACTTGTCTTCTTCATTTTTTTTTTTCTTTTTCTTCTTCTTCTTTTTTTTTTTTTTTTCTTTTCTTTTTTTTTTTCTTCTTCTTTTTTTTTTTTTTCTCTATCTTTCTTTCTTTCTTTTTTTTTTTTTTTTTTTTTTTCATTGAAAAAAAAAATATATGATGATTTTTTTTTTTTCTTTTTCACAAGAACATCCGTATCACTTTTCAGAAACTAACAACAGAAAGAAGGATTATGGTAGGATACGATAGTAGAAAAATAAATTACAAGGCCTATGTTTCTCTTAACTCGAAGTGATTTCATTCTCAGTGATCAACCAAAATGAAAGATAATGAGACTACCAACGATTTTTTATACGGTATCCAAGAAAATTGAGTCATCTTTTGACTCGGAATTAGCATAAAAACTCTCTACAAAAGTGAAAGGCACGAAAGCTCACACGGTCTAAGTCTCTACTATTAGATCTTCCAGATTATCAGGAGGTTACTCACTTTTCAATTCGAATTGCAAAGTTCGACTTTTGTGCAAAAAATATTTCTGCTTCTAAATGCCCGTGATACAATAATGTCTATCATTATATTACCCTAATAACAAGTTCAATTTAGATCAAAACATTAACATCTCTTGGATTTCATGAAACGGATCATAAGTTAATCCAATATCATCATTGTAAAGGTACTATACTGTCAAAAAAAATTTTTTTTTTTTTTTTTTTTGAAAAATGACTCTATTTTGGATCAAAAGATTTTCAAAAAAAAGGCATGCATTTTGATAAATCTACCCCACCCCCAAACAAAATACAACACTGTCCCTAGTGTTAAAAGTATAGTAACAATGTATTGCTGAAGACAGATAGAAAAATATTGGAACAAATTACCTCAATTGTTCTGGTGTGGTAGAAGTACAGTCCCTACAAATATGCAATGCATAATAATATAGACTAAATGATTTAGAACCATATTAATCAAATACCGTACCCCAAATAGAATATAAACATATCCAAATAGAGTTTACAAAAAATCCTAAACTAAGCAGCAACTACGAAACTCTAAAATCAACCGGCAGGGTTGCCTCCCAAGAGCGCTAAGTTTAACGTCTTCAGCCAGACGCAAAAGAGATAGTACCCCAAAAAGATCAATTGAGATAGACTGGATCGACAAGGAAAATATTTTCAATTTCACGAGCCTCCAACTCAAGAAAAGGCTTTATACGTTGAGCATTAACTTTGAATAACTTTCCATTTTTGGGATCTTGAACCTCAATAGCACCATGACTAGCAACTTGGTGGACATAGTATGGACCAGACCATCGTGACCTCAACTTCCCAGGAAACAATTCAAGACGAGAGTTATATAGAAGAACCTTCTGGCCTGGGGAGAAATCTTTTCTCAGAATTTGTTTGTCATGTTCCAATTTGGTCTTAGCTTTATAAATCTTCGAACTCTCGTAGGCATCATTTCTGATTTCCTCCAACTCATCGAGTTGAAATGACCTACGCTCTCCAGCTTTATCATAGTTAAAATTCATGGCCTTGATAGCCCAATAAGCACGGTGTTCGAGTTCGACAGGCAAGTGACATGCTTTGCCATAGACTAAGCGATATGGAGACATTCCTATAGGAGTCTTATAAGCAGTACGATATGCCCACAAAGCATCTTGGAGGCGGAGACTCCAGTCCTTCCTTGTGGGGTTAACCGTTTTTTCTAAGATATGTTTGATCTCCCTATTGGATACCTCAGCCTGACCATTGGTTTGTGGGTGATAAGATAGGGCCACTTTGTGGGTGATCTCATATTTAGACATTAAGCTTGCAAAGACTTTGTTACAAAAATGGGAACCATTATCACTAATTATGGCTCGAGGTACACCGAATCTAGGCAAAATTAAGTCTTTCAAGAAATTCACCACAACTCTATGGTCGGCTGTCTTAGTGGCTAATGCTTCTACCCATTTGGACACATAATCAACAGCAAGAAGAATATAGATATACCCAAATGAGGAGGGAAAGGGTCCCATGAAGTCAATACCCCAAACATCAAATATTTCGACAACTAAAATTGATTGTTGGGGCCACTCATTACGCTTGGTAATCTTACCTAATAATTGACATCTAGGACAAGCGAGACAGTAGGTATAAGTGTCCTTAAAAAGGGTGGGCCAATAAAATCCCGACTGCAAGATTTTTGCAGCGGTCCTTTTAGAGCTAAAATGGCCACCACATGGCTGATCATGACAAAAGGAAATGACAGACTCTTGGTCGTCCTCGGGAACACACCTACGGATGATCTGATCTGGACAATACTTGAATAAGTAGGGATCATCCCAAAAATATTCCTTAGCCTTAGCTAAGAATTTTTCTCTCTCTTGCTTAGACCAAGTGGAAGGGATTTGACCAGTCACAATGTAATTGACAATATCAGCATACCATGGGGCATGAGATATTGTAAAAAGTTGCTCATCAGGAAAATAATCAGAGATGGGAAGGGAGTCACTAATAGAATCAACAATAAGACGGGACAAATGATCAGCGACTACATTATCTGAGCCTTTCTTATCACGAATCTCAAGGTCAAATTCTTGAAGGAGTAAGATCCATCGTATCAACCTAGGTTTGGCATCTTTTTTGGAGAGAAGATGTCGCAATGCTGCATGATCGGTATAGATGATGACCTTAGATCTGATCAAATACGAGCGAAATTTGTCAAAGGAAAACACGACTGCTAATAACTCTTTCTCAGTGGTCGAGTAGTTAAGTTGCGCGTCATTCAAAGTCTTGCTAGCATAATAGATCACATACGGTGCTTTATCAACTCTTTGTCCTAAAACAGCCCCAACTGCATAATCTGACGCATCACACATGATCTCAAAAGGTAGGTTCCAATCAGGTGGGCGGATTATGGGTGCAGTGGTGAGGGCTAATTTTAATTGCTCAAAAGCTGAGTGACAAGCATCTGTAAACTCAAATGGTGCATCCTTAGCTAGAAGATGGGTCAAAGGTCGTGCTATCTTACTAAAATCTTTGATGAAACGCCTATAGAATCCAGCATGACCTAAGAAAGCTCGAATATCACGAACAGTTTTGGGGATAGATAGATTTGAGATGAGGTCAACTTTTGCTTTATCTACCTCAATTCCCCCACTAGAAATAGTATGACCTAGGACAATTCCTTTCTTTACCATGAAGTGACATTTTTCCCAGTTAAGAACTAGGTTAGTGTCACGACAACGTTGAAGCACTAGAGTAAGATGGTGTAGGCATTGCTTAAAAGATGAACCAAAGACAGAGAAGTCATCCATGAAGATTTCTAGAAATTTGTCAACCATGTCGTGAAAGATACTCATCATGCACCTCTGAAATGTGGCGGGTGCATTGCATAACCCAAAGGGCATGCGACGATAAGCAAATGTGCCAAATGGACAGGTGAAAGTTGTCTTGTCTTGGTCATCGGGGTGGACGGGAATCTGGTTATAGCCAGAGTAACCATCTAAAAAGCAATAGTATGCCTGACCAGCTAATTTCTCTAACATTTGGTCAACAAAAGGTAGAGGGAAATGATCCTTCCTAGTCACACTATTAAGCTTCCTATAGTCTATACAAACTCGCCATCCAGTTTGGACACGAGTAGGAACCAACTCATTATTGTCATTGGCAACAACAGTGATGCCAGACTTCTTAGGGACAACTTGGATTGGACTTACCCACTGGCTATCAGAGATGGGATAGATGATATTGGCATCTAGAAGTTTGATAACTTCAGCACGAACAACTTCCTTTAAATTGGGGTTAAGTCTCCTCTGAGGTTGTCGACAGGTTTTAGCATCGTCCTCTAAGTGAATGCGATGTTGGACCACGAAAGGACTAATACCTTTGATGTCATCAATTGACCAACCTATTGCTTCCTTATTTGCCCTAAGAACCTCAATTAATTGGTTTTCCTGATCCTTAGTTAAATCAGAAGCTATCACCACGGGAAATGTGTCAGACTCACCTAGGTATAAATATTTTAAAGTCGCAGGTAGAGGCTTTAATTCAACTCTAGGAGGCTTCTTGACATTTTCAGATGCAGTGGCATTCGGCAAAGACAATGGTTCAAATTGGGACCTATATTTTTGTGTGTCAGAGATTGGAGTGGAATCTAGCAAAGCATTGACTTCACTAATATAGTTATCCTCATCGAAATCAGCACTAAAATGGGCTAAACACTGTTGGAGTGGATCCGCAGGGTAGGAATGCCCAAAAGTGTGTGCGGTCAACGACTCAATAAGACAAACATCTTCAAAGGAATCTGAGTCGGGGGGTTGTTTCATCAAACTAAACACATTGACTTCCACTTTCATGTTACCAAAGGTCAAGGTCATGTTACCATTCCTACAATTGATCAATGCATTGGCTGTAGCTAAGAATGGTCGACCTAAAATGATTGGAATTTGTTTACCTTGAGTGGGTTGGGTATCTAGCACTATGAAATCTACAGGGTAATAAAAATCAGCCACTTTAACAATTACATCCTCAATTATACCCCTTGGAATCTTAACTGATCGATCAGCTAATTGAATTCTAACATCAGTTTTCCTCAAATTATTCAACCCTAACTCTTGGTAGACTGAATAAGGTAACAAGTTCACACTAGCACCTAGATCCAACAAGGCCTGATCAACAAAATTTTTCCCTATCCTACAAAGGACAGTCGGACTGCCAGGATCTTTATGTTTGACCACGGCTTGGTTTTGTAGGAAAGAAGAGCAATGTTGGGCTATGAAGGCTTCCTTTGGGATATTGGTTTTCCTCTTGACTAAGTCCTTAATAAACTTTGCATAAGAAGGGATTTGCTTAATGGCAGTGAGAAATGGAATATTAATCTGGAGATTCTGAAAAATCTCTAAGATCTCACTGTATTGCGAATCCTTTTTATTATTGACTAGTCTAGAAGGAAAGGGTGCAGGTGGAGCATACGGCTTAAGAGTGGTAGTGTCAGTCTGAGGACTATGGGCTTTCTTGGCTTTGGGAGAGTTGGATGGGGGAGACTCAAATGGTGCAGTCTCATCTTGAGTGGGTAGCTCAACCTTATTATCTATTTGCTTTCCTGACCGAAGTGTTGTGATGGAATTCACATGGCCATTTGATTGGTCAGTGGCAGAAGAAGATTCTATGAGATTAACCCCTTTGTTTTTAGGATTGATTTCAGGTTGGCTAGGCAAGGTACCCCTCTGTCTTTCAGTTAGAACAGAAGTAAGTTGACTCAATTGATTTTGGATTGACTGTTGAAATTGCAATTGGTTCTGAGTCAATAGGTCAAAGTTACTCTCTAACTTTTGAAATCTCTGATTGGATTGCTTATTAGTTTGATCTAGATTAAGGGCAAGCATTTTCAGAGTGTCATCATAGTTGGAAATATGTTGGTTTTGTGAGACAAGAGCAACATAATTGCTCATGGGATCAAGTGCGAGATCTTTATTGTGACTGAACTGATTGGTCAATGGGAATTGACCTTGAGGAACAAGAGGTCCTTGAGGTTGTGGTGGCCTATTGGAGTTACCTTGAGAACTAGGTTGACCACCTAAGTATTGTGCAGGAAAATTTTGTCGGTATGAAAAGTTAGGATGATTTCGAGTATCAGGATGGTAAGTCTGGCTGAAGGTATTAGCTGTCGGTCTTTTATAGGTATTAAAAGCACACACTTGTGCATCCGAAGGTTCAGATGTACAATAGACCGGACACGCATCAGTGGGATGGGATGAACTAGAACACATATTGCATTGTGCACTTGTGGACATGAGTGTAAAAGCATCGAACTTTCGACTCAAGTCTTTCACACCATCGGCTAGACTTTGCATCACAGATTTGAGTTCATTTTCAGGCTTGATCTCATACATACCAGATTTTCTATGGGATTGGTCATTCCTAGAAAATTCATCATCACAATTATTCCAATTCCAATTTTGGGCATTCTCAGCTAGTTCTTCTAAAAATTGATAGGCTTGATCAGGGGTTTGGTTCTTGAACTTACCTTGGTGCATAGACTCGAGCATGGTTCGATTCATAGGTGAAAGCCCCTTATAGAAAAATTGAACTAACTGTGCTTTATCAAAGCCATGGTGTGGGCATTTGAGAAGCAAATCATGAAAACGCTCCCAAGTGTGGTGGAATTGTTCCTCATTTTTCCCTCTAAAAGTGCTTATGGCATCTCTCATTGACTCGGTCTTTTGCATAGGATAAAATTTGTTCATAAACTTCTTTGCAAGTGCATCCCATGATTCAATTGAATTTGGAGGAATGGAGTTGAGCCATGAGGCAGCCTTATCTTCTAGGGATAAAGGAAAAAGACGCAATTTGATACCCTCGGCATCCAAATTCTGATTTTTGAAAGTGTTGCAAATTGTTAAAAATTTGCTTAAATGGATATAAGGTTGCTCACTTTCAAACCCATGAAATTTGGGTAACAAATTGATTGTAGCGGGCCTAATCTCAAATTGGGCCGCATTGTTCTCTGGGAGAACAATACAATTAGGTGGGTTGGCTGTGATGGGTGCAAAGTACTCATTTAAAGTCCGAGGTGCAGCCATTGGATTATGAGTGGTGGTTGAAGAAAGTGAGAGAGTGAGAGGAGTCTTCTCTAAATCAGGAATTGATAGATCACTAGAAGACCGAACTAACCATTTGTTAACCCGCAACCACTTGGGCATAAACTAATACACAACTAATTTTTTTTTTTATTTGTTTTTTAATTTTTTTTTTTAAGGGAAGAAAAACCTAACTAATTAGATCCTAGAAGATGGGCTAAACACAGGATTGAACACACAAACCACACAAAAAATTTGGCCTTTTATCTTGAGCTTAAATTCAAGGGTGATGAATTTTTAAATCTAATATTGTAGAAAATTAATTGGATGGTCTCCAAAATTAATTCTCTCCTAATTAGACAGCTTCTACTCTCTTTCAGAGTAACTAGAAGATTACCAGTTAAGGCCTACCAACAACACAACGAGGAGAGTTCCCAGGAAACTGTGGAGAGGCACGTGGCCTGCTTAATGACGGTACGTCCACACTCCTTAGACAGAACTTTTCCTAAACATTGTAAAGTTGGAAGGTGCTCACTGGAGTTACCAAGAGTTAACTCTTTCCAAGAGGGTCCTACAAAATAATCTATCACTAAGAGAATAAAATACATAAGTTAAGAGGCTAGAATGCGTAACATTCAACGCCTATCACTCTGCAGCTGGTACTAGGAGTCCCCTAACTGACTCCGTAATCAGCAACACTTAGAAAACCTGGGAGGGGGTGAGCTCAAAGGCCCAACAAGGTATGTAGAACCATACTATCACCGCTGCAGCAGGTCGATCCTCATATATTCTCAAAAATATACGTGCACTTAAATATATCACAATATTTAAGACCATGCTCCTCCTAGCATGCATGAGCCAACAATGTTTAGGGCTACTCTAGCACATATGAACATATAAAATCCACTACACATGATTTTAGAAATCATTTTCAACATGCTTGAAAGTAGTAAACATCCAGCACCAATATGTATATAGAACATATATGTCAACACATTTACATAAATAATGTAAATCAACTACCACATCTCTTAATCGTCAAGTAGCAAATCTCAATTGCAATTAGGATACATTTGAACAGAAAAATATGCTTAACAGATAAACACATAAGCATAAAGGTATTTTCACCTTCCACGGTCATAATCTGATACATAATACAAGGATCAAGGCTTGCACATACTCTCACTCTCGGCCCTCATCCGATACCCCACATGATTGGCCCGCTCCGAGGATCGTGTGACCTAGGACAACTCCGATAATCATCCTATGACCCGGACCACTCCGAAAGGTCATCCTACTATGGCAATATATAGGATTGCCATTATGTGAGGGGACAACTCTGAGGCTCACATTCATTGGACATACTCTGATTCTAGGCATTAAGCCTGAGCATGGCGGGTCCACTCCGAGGGCCATACTTCTTGGACATACTCTGATGGCAATATATTGGTTTGCCAAATTGTGAGGGGGCAACTCTGAAGCTCACTAATGTTGGACACACTCCGATTCTAGGCATAGAGCCTTTGTATGGCGGGTCCACTCTGAGGGCCATACGTAGTGGATAATTATACCACTTCTCGTGACACGGTTGGACCACTCCGAAGTGCTGTGTACCTCTTTTTGCATTAATTTTCCCGCAACCTCCCATATATGCAATATGGATGCATATGTAATCAAGCATTTTATTTTATGCTATCCCAATGCACCAGCTAGTATTAAAGTACATAGCATGCATTTCTCTCTACATAAACCCACATATAACCACGTATGTGTCATTTCCCTCCCATATATGCAATATGGATGCACATATACATAGCATAATATTTTCATGCATCAACCCATGCTTATGAATACTAAAAAGAAGTATTTGGCATGCTTCTCATCACATTCCAACACATATAGCGCATACATGTTCCAAGACTTGCATAACACCTCACATATGCAAAACACTTCAACTTTAGCACATTTTTATCATGCTATAACCAATGCATATATTCGATATACAAATAAAGCTAGCATGCATCTCATATTCACATTCCCACATATAAACACATATATGTCACATCCTGCGTATAGTCATATATGCATGTATACTAGCATAAATATAATCATGCTTCCACTCAAGACATGCATTTACTACAAGTAGCTAGCATAGCATGCTCTTCATTCACAATATATAACCACATATATATTCCGTCACCATATATGTATTAAGGACATATAAAACACTTAGCACATCATAATCATGCTTTTCAAATGCTCGCCGAAACCATATTCATATGTATATAGTATGTATTTCCACTACTACCACAAATATATAATCACATGTATATTTAACACCATGCATAAAAGTCACATATGCATACAAGACAACACATAGCTAAACATGTATTATTTAGCATACTTTTCATAGACTTTAATCTATACCGTACATGCACATCACAATGCAAGGAAGCATTTAAATTTAATCATGCTTTCACTTCCCAAATATATATACACACCTATATATATATTTTCACTCACATCCCACGCATATACAATATCAACCTTTATATATATATATATATATATGCACACATATATATATATACAAACGCCACATATGATTAAATTAAGAGCATATACAAATTAATCAATATAATTAAAGTATATACGTAGGAGATAGAGGCAAGAATCAACTTGCCTTAAGTCTCGCTCTCCAATGAATTCGCATCTGCAAGGCGGTCCATACCAAGCCCGGTTAAATCTTGTGTCCAAGTCACATTTGAACCCACTTCTTTCCCTTTTAAATTTCTGGTCCAATAAACTAGCCCAGACCATGGATCCATCAATGCACCATGGTTGAACCAAGCTGCCTGCCACCATGCCCAAAACCGTGAGCCACCATCACCATACATAACCGAGCCTCACCCCGAGACTCAACTGAGAACTACAACTATAGAATCCCAACCAAACCATGATCAAAGGTGAACCCACAAACATGAATCACTAATTTCGGCCACCATGTCCGCCCAAGAAGATTCAACCCCAACCGAAAGCTAAGACTCAACTTGTAGTAACCCTTGTGGACGGGTGTGAGTGGGCGGGTGTAAAAACAGACACTGGACTGAGCTACCACACTGACAGGGTGCAGGGTGCTCAATCCCTCATCGTCTGGGTGTGGAAAAGGAGATGTGCTTATATGTAGTATGTTCTCTTCAAATGGTATGAGGCCTTTTGGGGTAAAATTCAAGAGCAAAACCGTGCGGGCTCAGGCCCAAAGCGGACAATATCATACCATGTGTTGGAGTGGGGTATTACAGTTGGTATCAGAGCCTGAACCCAGCCGGAAGTGTGCCGACGAGGACGTCGGGCCTCATAGGGGGGTGGATTGTAGTAACCCTTGTGGACGGGTGTGAGTGGGCGGGTGCGAAGACAGACACTAGGCTGAGCTACCACACTGACAGGGTGCAGGTGCTCAATCCCACATCACCTGGGTGTGGAAAAGGGGATGTGCTTATATGTAGTATGTTCTCTTCAAATGGTATGAGGCCTTTTGGGGTAAAACCCAAGAGCAAAATCGTGCGGGCTCAGGCTCAAAGCGGACAATATCATACCATGTGTTGGAGCGGGGTATTACACAACTTCAACCACAACCACCACAACATGGTTGCCCATCTACTGCCAAGAAAATTCAAACCGGCAGCCAACGCCACCCTGTTCAGCCATCAACCACCCAAACAAATCAGATGCAACACCCAAACGAGCCAATAATACCCACCATGAACAACCGCTAGTCGAGCCAACTGAAACCCACAAACATGGTCCCCTGTCCAAGTAAACCCATGAGAACCATCGTCGAACACCAACTGCCAACACCAAAAATCAAGCCCACCATTAAAGGCTGAAGCTACACCCAACCCTCAACCTCAAGCAAAAACCGAGCACCACCAGCCTAGGCTAGTCCGCCACCTGCAGAGGCCACAAGTCATAGCCAAAGCCATGCAAAAATAGCCACAAATAGCCGAGACTAAGGAAACCCACCCGAATCCCCATCGACCACCAACACCATTCCTCACGGCCTCTTCAACCATCACCAGTCGAAGACCTATCAAGACCCGCAATTGAACCACCCAAGATCGCCGACCACCACAGCCACTGCCAAATAGACCCACAGTCATGACCGCTACAGCCGAACCCAGCCCAAAACCCAGCCGAGTCCCCACAGTCGGACACCACCACCATTCGGTCCACCACCACAAACCCATCCGAGATCGACCCAAAATTGAACCAAACACAGTCCTGAGACTCCCAAAACTTAGCTGTGAGAATCCATTTGGAGGTCATGCATGACCGACCAGCGAGAACCCAGCCGAATAGCGCCTCGCCGGCCACCCCGCAGCCACCATCAACACCATCATGGCCAGCCACAACCGCCATGAATAGACCCAGCAAGGACCGCCCGAACAGTAGGCAGCCACAGCCACCGTCAGCGCTGGAGTCGGCTCCTCCTCTCTCCCAATTCTCTTTCTCTCTCAGCGCTTCTCGGTTTCTCTTTCTTCCCTCTTTCTTCTCCTTTTTCTTTTTTTTCTTCTTTTCTTTTCTTTCTTTTTCTTCTTTTTCTCTTTTTTTCCCTCTCTTTTCTCTCATCTCAGCCGAACCACTCATGTGGTCTTCTCTTTGGTTGACCACTTTTGGTCCACAACTTCCTCAATTAATCCCCTCTATAATATCTATATAAATATGAAGGTGCCTCTCTATTTATCTATAATTACACAGAGACCCACCACATATTTATAATTAAATATAAATATAGGTACTATATATATATATATGCAGATATATATATATATACATACACCTTCCACTTATATAGAAATATCTATATCCACACCCTTTTGAAATTTAATTAATTCGAAATTTTTTTTAATCCGGTCCAAAATCGCCCGAAACCGGTCAAAATAATTCCTGTCCTTACAACCTCCCCTCCTTCAAGGAATTGCATCCTCAAAATTAGCATAGTCATGGTCTTTCCAAAACTAATCCATACCAGACATTATTCTCACCAATAATCGTCACTTTCTCTTTCCACATACCTTAGGCTCTACACTTGCAACACCTAACTGATAACACTCAAGCCTGGCACAATCAGTGCATCTCAACTACTTTAGTCTCCACCTCAAGACCTACGCAGTCCTTCTCTATCCCTAGTCTAAGGTAACACCTCCGACTAATCATACCAATCACTCACAATGATACATCCCTATCACCTGGGATCATCAATACTCAAAGTTATTCTATCATTGTCAAACATGACTTTCAATCTCTGGCATACCATTCCCGGGCTTAGTCCAATATCCTGGGCATCATCACAACACAAACCACATGAATCTAGTGCACATCACAAGCGCACTCACCAGCAAGGGACATGACAATGTACTCACCGATACAAACCACATAAATAGTGTACTTGCCGCAGCAAGCCACATAACTCTGCCCAGTCTCAAAGACTATAACCCACTGGAATCCAATGCCAAGTCCAGGATCTTACATCCCACTGATTTCACAATCTCATTACTCAAGAGGAGAACTATTTCCCATTTTCATCCTTCACACCAAGGAACCAGTTGATAATTAGGGAGAATTCCTTTCATATTAGCACTTCACTTTAGATAACCCATACCAATGAGAGTTCAAGGACACCTACAGTAGCCAAATAGTAGCCATACAGTGGCCGCAGCCCACTGTGTCTACACGTCCACTGCGTTCACCTCTTCCCTCTCACGGCAAGAAATTATCCTCACTTCAGATACCATATGCCAGGATCCTCGTCCACTATTAACCCATCTTTCTCTTAACATCATATCCACACTATGATCTAATTGTATCAACCATGCACATATCATAGCACACCACTGAGGTCAAGGCACATAAGGAGTGCACTTGTCAAAATAAATCACCCAGTCCTGTCCATTTTTTGTAGACTACAGTCCATTGGCATTTAGTGTCACGCCCCTAAACCTAGACCGCCGGGACTCCCCCGGACCGACCCCAAATCCCGAGTGTGAACCCGTTCACTCAACCCCATGAATAATCTCAATTACACTCATGCATTAGTATCAAGGTTTGATACCATGCTATAACGCTCCGATTTCTCACTCTCGGAGAACCAGATGTTAAACTATCTATTTAGCCCAATAGACCCTCATTACCCTCATTCACTGCGGAAGCTTAACTCAATTCTTACATATAAATGCATAAAACTCCATCTTAACCAATCCTCATGGGCCCTATATCGAATCACACACCTTAGTGGAAATTTACTTGCCCATAACTTTGAGAATCACTCATTTTCAAGCCTCAAAACTCACTGTGTTTGGAATATGAAAGTGATATCTCTACCATTGGATAGAGGATCCAAAAATACTCAAGTTCAAAAAAAACCACACACAATTCCGATCTAGAACGAAGAAATTTTATCGAAATGAAGTTTTGAAAAATGTTGTGAATAGTAATTTCAATTGTGCGAAAATGGGATTTTCATTGTACGAAATTGGCATCTCGATTGTGCGAAAAAAATCTTGATTGTGAGAAGTTTTCACTCTCTTGGGACCTCAGACCTACAATATTTCACACGATCGAAATGAGGGTTTCGATTGTGCGAAATTCCTCCTGTTAGGACCCTAAAAATCACCACAAATCATCACCCCTTCGCACAATTGAAATGGGGGTTTCGATTGTGCAAAATAGACATTTCGGACGATCGAAATGCACCTCCCGGGACTCCCAACAACCCTATACATGGTCCACATGAAGCTCAATCAACATTCTATCATCCTAGAACCCCTCATATATGATCCATAACATAAATGAAAGGTTCCAACATCAATCTCACACTCAAGATCACATTCATAATTGAGTTCATACACCAAAAGGAATCCTTCTCTTCCACAAACACAATCCATTTGCTATGAAAGCATCATCAAATGAACTAAATGCCACTATGGGTACTACATAAATTAAACCGTTGTCTTTTCACACCCAACAAGTTTATAATCCAATATATACATCAAAAGTACATATGTCTAAAGTATAACTACAACTCAAAAATAAGTCACATGCCATGATGTGGTCGGAACTAAATTATATTGTAAGCTTAATTTTGCCCTTTTTATCAAAATATAATTTAACCACTCGCAAGAGCACGAATCTTTGTAGATAAGGTTCTATATAGAGGGTATCGATCCCACGAGGACTAGTCGTTAATTATCATAAAGAAAGATTAATTCTACTTTAATTCTAAAAATAGGTTTTTGGCTTTGTGTTTAAAACTATTGCGTAAATGAAATGACGATAAAATTAAAGAGTAAAGTTGGGAGAGAGAACTAGGGTTGGTTTCCACCACTAGCCATTCACATGTTCATAAGTGTAGCAAGCATGGGATTCATTAATTAAATGCCTAACAATGTCATTAGGCCTGTGACCTCAATGACATATCAAAAGATCAATGTGTGTGCTAACCTATCATAATCCATCTTCAACAAGCATAGCTCTTCAACCTAACTAACTACCTAATTAATCTACTCTCTACGTAAACACTACATGCATCCAAACTACCTTGTCTTGGCATGGTCTATACAAACTAGCATCACACATTCATTTAAACACCATTATCTAGCCATCATTTGCACTTCTTGTGGAATATGCAAATGTTGTGCATTCAAGTGACAAAACCTACTCTAAGACAAGAATAAATTCCATATCAAATGAATATATATAAGAAATGTATTTGTGTACATAATCACTAGGCTAAATAATCAACATTTAATTACAAATCCCCAAGAGCTACAAAGATGAACAAGTTTACATGGCTAGGGGTTGAAACCAACACCCTAGTAGAAGAGTTAGTTGCTCATGGTTGCCTTGCACCCTTCCATTGATGAAGAGAATGAAGCTTCTTGGTCTGGTTCAGCTTTTCTCTTCCTCTCCCGAAGGTCTCTCTTTTTGTCTTCTCATGTGTATGTTGAGAGATATGAGATATGTGGCTTTTGGTGCTTTTTGTATGCTTTTTGGCTCCTTTGGGCCCACCATATATATATATATATATCATTATATATATCTCTTGTATCAAGAAGGCCCCCAAAAGTCTTGTTCAAGTCAGACAATCCCCCTAAGTCGTGCAAAAAGGGGGATTTTGTTGCAAGTGGGAGAGCAGGTGAGCAAGTGGCCAAGTGGGCTCTGCAGCATTTCGATTGATCGAAATTGCCTTTCGATTGATCGAGATTTCGATCAATCGAAATGAGATTTCGATCAATCGAAATCTCGATTGATCGAAATCCACATCTCGATTGATCGAGATGCCTTGGCAACATTTTCTGATTTCATCTCTTGACTGCAGAAAGCTTCCAACTTTGCTCCATTTACTCCAATACCTGCAATACATCAAAAACACAAAAATACCGTAAACATATCTCGGTAAACGCAAAAACGGAACTAACATATGCAATAAAGAGGGTTCAAATGCATAGAATTGAACACTTATCACACCCCCAAACTTACATATTGCTAGTCCCTTAGCAATACAATATTACAAAAATGAAGTCAACTATCTTATACAAAAGTTTAATCATGCTCAGTCATCAACTAGATAAAGGGCGCTCATCCATTCATTTCACAATTGGCAAATGCAACAAGTATTACAGAACTATGTGGTCATTAGCAAAAATGGACTTTCACAAGCTATAAATGAACGACAGTCCCCACATACTGGCCAGCCCGAACACTATAACAATTCCAACCCCAAAATCCTCTTTGAAAAGTGAACATGCATTCTAACACATGATTGCTCATGTGCGGATGACCGTGCAACGCTTAGCTCTTTTTGCTTTCTTGCAAGCCCATGTAGCGGCATTGGGCCAATGACTCCCAAACCAATTGGTTTTAGGGCATTAGGTGAAGAAGCACCCCTCGGACTTAATAACCAAGCTTACAAGGCGATGAGCGTAAGCAAGCCACCCGCTTATTACTGCTCAACCTTACACACTTTTACACGAATATTTCCTGCTTTGAGGCATAGAAATCCGGTTTATTTAGTGAGAAGGCTTATTGCATATTTTTCTCTTTTTATTTCTCTTTTTTTTTTTTTTTTAACAACAACCGGAAGAACTTATTCTTTAAGTTGTTCTGATAAAAACAGAAATTTTCAAAAATTCTCCCTCAGACTTATACCCCACAATTTAAACTGCATGTGTGCGAATTTGTGCGGTTAAGGACAAATTTAGGGCGAGAACTGTACGTGCTCGAATTTGGACAATAATGTAGACCGTTCTAGCCTACTATAAAGCTTGCAAAAGTGCGGGTATTTACAATGTTAAAGTTCTTAACTACCTGCTGCATTTACCTCGGACATTTATTCGAATGATCTTCCTTTAAAAAGCAAGACATCATAGCAAGCATGCAAAAATATCAAAGAAAAAAAAACTGCTCTACAATGACACTCAATATAATGACTGAACATTGCATGCATATGCAAGTGGTATAGCATACCGCACCCCCAAACTTATATGCAACATTGTCCTCAATGTTTGGACAAGAAGAACAAGGAAAGAAGTTACCGGGATGGCCGAAGGCGAGAAAAATGGTATTCCACTGCGGCGGTCATCCTGTAAATAAGAAAAACCTGCACAGAATACCAACTGGATACCACGAGCATTAAAAGGAACAAAAAGTAGATAAATAGAACAAAATGAAATAATTACGCACAAACAGTCAATGCCAATATCACTGTATATCTAATGGTCTGAACTGGTGTTTCCCAATTGTCTAAGAGGTCTATGCGACAAGATATTGACTATCCAGGCGCGCTAACGTATAGCACGCAAAGGGGCTGCCTTTCTTTATTACCGCCATACTGTGTTGAAGCAATCTCAACAGTATTGGGAATTAAAACCAGGCGGTAATAAACGGAAATCATCAACTGAATCGCATATAACAATTAGACAAGTGGTACTACATACATAGTCAAAGTATAGAGAACAGATAAATTGACGAAAAGCAAAAAGAAAAGAAAGTAAAGATAACACATGTCATAAAAGAAAATATAAATGTATTCCATACAGATGAAAATGCGTTTCAGTACAAAGTGTACATGTAGGTGGAATACGCAAAAAGAAACTAAACATGGCCAACATGGCCTATCAAAAATAAAGAAAGAAAAATACAGAAAGTAAAGCATAAAAGGTGAATAAAGTGCAGCTACTCGAGGGCGGGTGGTGGTGATGGTGGCTCGGTGGGAGCAGAAGTGGAGGTGGAGGCTCGACCTGCGAACAGGAACTGCAGATCCTGCCGGAAGGCTCGGAACTCATCTAAGATCGCTCTCTGGCCCTGCACCAGAGAAGAAATGTCCGTCCGAATACCTGCCAGCTGACTCTGCGTCACCTGGATGTGCTCGTCAAAACCCTGCTGGAGTCGCTCTACGTCAGCCGCTAGGCAGGAATAGCCCGTCGCTAAGATATCATGCCGCTTTGCAGCGACATCCATCTCCTCCTCCTCCATCTCCTCATCCTCTGACTCAGCCCCTGCTGGCTCTCCCTCATCCGTCTCCACCGGGGCATCCATATCTACATCGTCTGGTGGATCACCCTGATGGTCCTGTCACTCTAAGTGTCGCCTCACCCGATCCCACTGAGTAGATGTGAAGCGGGTGGGCGGTGCCAACTGAATGTCAGTCCGACTGACTGGTATACTGGCACTGCTGAGAAAAGCAGCGATCAGGAATGGAAAGGGAAGCCGCCAACTCGCTGCTCTCCTCTTCCTCTTGTTGACGAGGCCATCCCAAACTTTGTGCATCTGCCCCCAGATAAGCGATGGGACAGAAAACCAAGCACCCGTATGGAAAGCATAGAGGCAACGGAGGAGGTCACCCCTGCGCTCGGCCACGTGCTGCAACGGACACGCGTTCTTGAGGAGAACGGTGTCCAGGAACCAATATCTGCTCAGGCACATCGACTTGGACGTGCAGTTGTGGTTGGGCGTGGTAAACGCCCCGCCACACATGTCCATCACTATCGAGAAGAGCGTGGTATCTGCTGGGAGCGCGGCACTATAGAGTGGCTGACCGTCCGGGCCAACTATAGCCGGTCGAGGCGACGCCTCTTGAGCTCGGCAACCATCCACTCGGTGTCGGGACGCCTCTCGAACTCCGCTAAGTCAAAAACCTGCTCCGGGTGGAACTTCCGGGACCGGAAGGCTCGCCCGGGCACGTCACGAACAGCACCGGCGGCATTTTTCACTCTCGCCATCGCCTCGGAACAGTCTGCACTGGATTCCAAAAGGTACGTAAATAAAAGATGAATAAGAAGAAAGTTAAACTACTACTAGACTAAAAGAATAAAAATAAAAATGTAGTCCTAGTCCAAGGTACTGACAAAAATGCAAAAAAAATTGCACTCGAAGAGGCAATGTGAACGGGTGCAGCCGAAACGAAGGTATCGCGGTTACACACCGTACACTAAGCGTTTGAAATGAAGAAAATGCCAAATCCCACTCCTGCTTGAATTCCTACCCCCCGAAACCCACAAAAACTCGATTCAGACATCGCAATCGCAACCATCCACCCCAACATGATCTAACTATGTTTATTCCGCTGTAAAACTATCAAAAATGGCAAGATAATAAACAAAAAGTAGCCATGCATCACTTACCTCGTGAGGAAGAAGATGAACGGCTCAACCGAAGAAAACTCCACGCGCAGCCGTGAAGAGAAGATCGCGCAGATGCTAGCGGCGGATCGGACTACGTCGGATGGCGGCGGATGATCGGGAATGCTTGGAGAAGGCTTGGATCGCACGGAGGAAGAGAAGAAGTCAGATGGTCTTTTAAAATGGGAGGGAAGCCCAACGGTTTAAATAGATTTTCGGCTCACGTGCAGGCTCCGCGTGCATTTCGATTGATCAAAATGTGCATTTCGATCAATCAAAATTTCGATTGATCGAAATCTTGCTTCGATCAATCGAAACTAACTTCGATGGATCGAGATTGTCTCTTCGATCAATCGAACATTCCTTCCCTGAATCACATTTTTACTTCGATCAATCGAACATTTAATTGATGCAGTCGAACTTCTATTTTGATCAATCGAAATCCCATTTCGATCAATCGAAAGTTTCGATCGATCGAAGACCTATCGAAGTGCAATCGAAGAATACCACCTCTCAGGACTTTGGACTTGGCAAATCTCTGCAATTTTTCGATCAATCGAAACCAAAATTTCGATCAATCGAAATTTTCGATTGATCGAAATCTTGGTTTCGATCAATCAAAATGCTCAAAAACAGTCAGTTTAAAATATGCTTCAGGGACTTGGATATTGGGGAATTAGATACTACATTGCTTAGATACAAACCTACTTTGGATTAAAGGGACACCATGGAAGCTTGATAGCTACCATGGCTTCGCCACCTTACACGTCTATGGCGCGACGTCCGGATCGGCTCACGAGTCAAAATACACGGGATCCGTCAAAGTGACGATATCCACGTATTCGGTGGTGACTTGGTCATCCACGCACACTTTCAAGCGCTGCCCGTTTACTTTGAATATCGAACCATCTTTCAAGTCCTTCAATTCCACCGCTCCGTGGGGAGCGACGGAATTAACCAAAAATGGACCATCCCAACGGGAGCGAAGTTTTCCGGGAAATAAATGGAGGCGTGAGTTGTACAACCAAACTTTTTGGCCCGGCGAAAATGTTTTGACTCGAATATTACGATCATGAAAGGCTTTGGACCTTGCCTTATAGATTTTCGCATTCTCATAAGCGTCATGTCGTAATTCTTCCAATTCATTTAATTGAAGCTTTCGATTAGAACCGGCATTTTTCATGTCAAAATTGAAGGTCTTGGTGGCCCACATAGCTTTATGCTCCAATTCAACCGGAAGATGGCACGCCTTGCCATAAACTAACCGATAAGGTGACATTCCAATGGGAGTTTTATATGCGGTTCGGTATGCCCATAATGCGTCGTTTAGTCACAATGACCAATCCTTCCGGTCAGGCCGAACAGTTTTCTGAAGAATGTTCTTAATCTCCCTATTGGATACTTCTACTTGGCCACTAGTTTGAGGATGGTAGGGGGTGGCTACTTTGTGTGTGACGGAGTATTTGAGAAGCAAGGTTCGAAGGAACCGGTTACAGAAATGCTTACCTCCGTCACTGATGATGGCCCGAGGCGTACCAAATCGGCTAAAAATGTTAGCTTGTATGAATTTAACCACGACTGCGTGATCGTTGGTTTTGGTAGCAACGGCCTCTATCCACTTAGATACGTAGTCCACCGCCACAAGTATGTACTCATGACCAGTAGAGGGTGGAAATGGTCCCATGAAGTCAATGCCCCACACATCAAATATTTCAATGACAAGAATAGGGTTAAGAGGCATCATGTCCTTCCGAGACATCGCGCCGAGGCGCTGACATCGCTCACAAGAGTGGCAGAATGAATATGCATCCCGATGAAGTGTCGGCCAGAAAAATCCGCATTGAAGAATTTTTGCTGCGGTTTTCTTAGCACTAAAGTGTCCCCCACAAGCGAGTGTATGACAAAATTTAAGAATGCTTTGGAATTCACTGTTGGGTACACACTTACGAATTATTTGATCGGGGCAGTATTTGAACAATTGAGGATCGTCCCAATAATATGATCGTGATTGGGAGAGAAAATGATCCTTCTCTTGTTTGGTCCAAGAAGATGGTATTTTACCGGTTGCCAAGTAATTAACCACATCCGCATACCAAGGGATACTCTCTTGAGAGATGACAAAGAGTTGTTCATCCGGGAAGGATTCACAAACTGGAATGGAATTATGGAGGGATTCAACAAGAATTCTAGAAAGGTGGTCAGCTACCACATTTTCAGTTCCCTTTTTGTCTCTAATCTCAAAATTGAACTCTTGCAACAAGAGTATCCATCAGATCAACCTAGGCTTGGTGTCCTTTTTTGCCAAAAGATGCCGGAGGGCAGCATGGTCCGAATAGACAATGACCTTTGAACCTAATAAATAAGCTCGAAACTTGTCTAATGCAAATACTACCGCAAGCAATTCTTTTTCCGTTGTGGTATAATTGATTTGAGCCTCGAAAAGGGTTTTACTTGCGTAGTAGATGACATGTGGCAGTTTGTCTACTCGTTGCCTTAAGACAGCACCCATGGCATAGTCGGATGCATCACACATAATCTCAAATGGGAGAGCCCAATTTGGAGGGATTAGAATTGGAGCGGTTGTAAGCATGGTGCGGAGTTTTTCAAAAGCGACAAGGCACGTTTCATCAAAGGTAAAGCAAGACTCTTTTTCAAGAAGGCGACACAAAGGCCGAGAGATCTTGCTAAAGTCTTTGATGAAACGGCGATAAAAGCCCGCATGCCCAAGGAATGAACGAATCTCTCTCACCGTTGATGGTGGAGGAAGTTTAGAAATGAGTCCAACCTTGGCTTTATCAACCTCTATTCCTCGCTTAGACACAATGTGCCCTAGGACAATACCCTCTTGAACCATAAAGTGACTCTTTTCCCAACTAAGAATTAGGTTGGTTTCTTGACATCGTTTGAGAACACAAGCTAGATTTTGGAGGCATGATTCATATGAAGGCCCAAAAACGAAAAAATCATCCATGAACACTTCTAAGAATTTTTCCACCATGTCCGAGAAGATAGACATCATACACCGTTGAAAAGTTGCCGGTGCATTGCACAACCCAAAGGGCATGCGTCTATAAGCAAATGTGCCGAGGGGACATGTAAAGGTGGTTTTCTCTTGGTCCCTCGGGTCTATAGCAACCTGATTATAGCCGGAATATCCATCCAAAAAGCAATAAAAGCTTTGCCCGGCCAATCTCTCCAATATTTGATCAATGAATGGGAGGGGGAAGTGATCTTTCCGAGTGGCTGAATTTAATTTCCTATAATCAATGCACACTCTCCATCCTGTGGTGGTGCGTTGGGAAACTAATTCACCCTTATCATTAGGTTGCACCGTAATACCAGACTTCTTTGGAACCACTTGAGTGGGACTAACCCACTTGCTATCAGAGATGGGGTATATGATCCCCGCATCTAGTAACTTCACCACCTCCTTCATTACAACGTCCTTCATGTTTGGATTCAATCAACGTTGTGCCTCCCTTGAGGTCTTTGCATCCTCTTCCAAGTGTATGCGATGCATACAAACAGAAGGGTCTATTCCCTTAAGATCTACCACACTCCATCCTATTGCTTCTTTGTGCTCTTTGAGCACCTTTATGAGTTCCAATTCTTGATCATTTGTGAGATTGGAAGCAATAATGACTGGAAGGGTCTCATTTGCGCCCAAGAAAACATACTTGAGTGTAGCTGGAAGAGGCTTGAGCTCAAGTTGTGGTGGGGAAATTAAAGAAGGAGTTTGGGGAGTTTTGGACAAAGGGGGCAAGGGTTCTCTCGGAACTCTCCACTTAGGCAAATCCATGACAGTATTAACATCGAGCATGGAATTGACTTCACATATGGATTGCTCAATGTCAAAATCGTCATAGTTAAAATGATTTAGGCATGCCTCTAAAGGGTCCGTGGAAAGAATAGAAGGAAGTGCTTCTTGAACAAGGTCGTCCACAACATCGACACAAAAGCACTCACTTTCATCGTCGGGTGTGTGGTGGGAAGCATTGAAGATGTTCAAGCGGACTTTCATATTCCCAAAAGAGATGTCCATCACTCCAGTACGGCAATTAACACAAGCGTTTGCCGTGGCCAAGAATGGACGACCTAGAATGATAGGAATATGATGATTCGGATTTTGGACCGGTTCCGTGTCAAGGACTATGAAGTCCACCAGAAAATAGAATTTGTCCACTTGAATGATGACATCCTCAATGATGCCACGTGGTTGCTTCACCGAACGGTCGGCAAGTTGCAACACAACCGTGGTATGCTTGAGTTCCCCCAAACCTAGTTGTTGGTAAACTGAGAATGGAAGCAAATTGACACTAGCCCCTAGGTCAAGAAGTGCTTTTTCAAAAGATTGATTTCCGATGGTGCACGAAATGGTCGGAGCACCCGGATCTTTGAATTTAGGAGGGGCTTGGTGTTGGAAAATGGAGCTTATGTGCTCAGTTAAGAGGACTTTCTTAGGAACATTATTCCTAGATTTGCGCTTTTGAGTGCATAAGTCCTTCAAGAATTTCGCATAAAAGGGAATTTGTCGAATAGCATCAAGGAGAGGGAGATTGATCTTTACTTGTTTGAAGATCTCCATCATGTCTTGGATTTTCTCTCCTTGCTTCCCGAAATGAGAAGGTTCCTTCAATCGTTGAGGGAAAGGAATCGGAGGTTCATAAGAGGTGTCAAGATTTGGAATCGATGATGACACAACTTCACTTGCCTTTCCTTTTGGATTTGAAGGGGTATTTTGCAAATTTGGATTTAACGGAAACAATTTTGGATTTAATTGGGATTCTTTTGGATTTTTAGGTTGCTCTTGAAATTCCTTTCTCTCTTCCTCCCCTACCTTGGAGTTAATGATTTTACCACTCCTCAAGGTTGTGATTGATTGAACTTGCTCTGGAGGAGCATTACAAGTTGAAGATGATGGATCTTCAATCATATGCACACCCTTGGGATTCGCCACCGGTTGACTTGGCAACTTACCTTCCTCCCTTCTATTTAAGGCATTAGCTAGTTGCCCGATTTGAGCTTCTAACCTAGCCATAGATTGAGCATTGGCCTCAAGCTTAGAGATTGATTGAGAGTGAGTTTGCAATAAGCGGGTGTTGGCCTCAAGATTGCTTATCACTCGCTCTTCAAAGCTTTGGCTTCTCGGAGGAGGTGGTGGTTGTTGGTAATTAGATCTTTGATTGTAAGGTTGAGGGTTTGGCCTATAATGAGGCTGTTGAGATTGGGAATTAAAAGAATTTTGCCCTTGGAAAGAGGGACTTGATTCTTGATTCTTCCATGAAAAAGCCGGATGATTCTTGTAACCAGGATTGTACGTGTTCGAATATGGATCATTCATTTGTTTAGCGTACAAGGCATTCGCTTGCTCTTGAGCATAATCGGGAGATTGCCCGGCAATAGGACAATCTCGCACAAAATGCGAAGTGCTATAGCAAAACGAACACCCCTCCTGATTTTGGACAGATTGGTTAGGAATAGGCAGCCCATTTTTCATGATTAAATCCATTTTTGGGACAAGGCTTCTACTTGCATGGCTACCTCATCTACCCGTGAAATCTCATGCACTCCTCTACAAGGTTGGGTGGCCTTCCCTTTCCTAGTGGAGGAGCGTTGAGCTGAATTGTTGCTTAGGGTTTGAAAAAGTTTCCATGCCTCATCGGGGCTTTTCAAAAGGTACCCACCCCCACACGCGGAGTCTATCATTTGTCTATGTTGCTCACTCACCCCATCATAAAAACTTTGCACTAGCTGCCATTTTGGGACAGCATGATGCAGACAAGATTTTAAGAGATCTTTTAACCTCTCCCACGTCTCATGGAATTGTTCTTGGTCAATTTGGGTGAATCCGGTGATTGCTCGCCGAATATCACTTGTCTTACCCATTGGGAAGTATTTTTTTAAGAACTCTATTTGCATTTCCGCCCAAGAATGGATTGAGTTGGGTTCTAGGGAATTGAACCAACTTCTAGCCTTATCTTTTAGGGAAAATGGAAACATACGTAGCTTTAGATCATCCTCCGTAAAGTGTGGTACACGAATGGTGGAACACACGGAAAAGAAGTAATCTAAGTGCCGGTATGGATCCTCATTAGGAAGACCGTGAAAGCTGTTAAGAAGGTTGAGGGTGGAGGACTTTATTTCAAATTGATTTGCCGCTACATCCGAAAATTGAATACACGAAGGTACTTCAAATGTAGTCGGAAGGTAAAAGTCCATAAGCAACTCTCCTTGAGGAGGTGGTGGTGGAGGTGGTTGTTCATGATTAAAAGGAGGTAGACCGGGAGGTTGTCTCTCATTTGGTTCCATGTTTTCAGTTCTAGGCAAAATAGGGTCCCTAGAGGTTCCTCTACGTTGTCTAAGTGTTCGTTCAAGTTCACTATTACAAGGAAGCAAAGGAAGTGACAATGACCGTCTACCTAGCATGCATTAACAATTGAACAGCACCTCTACACACAAAGTAACAATAATATATACAAAAGAATGTGAATGATTCAAACCACCAATTTTTGAAGTTATACTCACAAAGGGTTCCAATTTGAATTCTTCTAGATGCCCGCAATGTGGTATACCTAAAATCAAGAAGTTTGAGATATAAGAACAAGATATATACAAAAAGAATGAAAGAATTTCTAGCCTAAGAATTAAACCAGATTTAATCTTCCAATGGCGACAATTAAACCGTAGTCCCCGGCAACGGCGCCAAAATTTTGATGTGGTCGGAACTAAATTATATTGTAAGCTTAATTTTGCCCTTTTTATCAAAATATAATTTAACCACTCGCAAGAGCACGAATCTTTGTAGATAAGGTTCTATATAGAGGGTATCGATCCCACGAGGACTAGTCGTTAATTATCATAAAGAAAGATTAATTCTACTTTAATTCTAAAAACAGGTTTTTGGCTGTGTTTAAAACTATTGCGTAAATGAAATGACGATAAAATTAAAGAGTAAAGTTGGGAGAGAGAACTAGGGTTGGTTTCCACCACTAGCCATTCACATGTTCATAAGTGTAGCAAGCATGGGATTCATTAATTAAATGCCTAACAATGTCATTAGGCTTGTGACCTCAATGACATAGCAAAAGATCAATGTGTGTGCTAACCTATCATAATCCATCTTCAACAAGCATAGCTCTTCAACCTAACTAACTACCTAATTACTCTACTCTCTACGTAAACACTACATGCATCCAAACTACCTTGTCTTGGCATGGTCTATACAAACTAGCATCACACATTCATTTAAACACCATTATCTAGCCATCATTTGCACTTCTTGTGGAATATGCAAATGTTGTGCATTCAAGTGACAAAACCTACTCTAAGACAAGAATAAATTCCATATCAAATGAATATATATAAGAAATGTATTTGTGTACATAATCACTAGGCTAAATAATCAACATTTAATTACAAATCCCCAAGAGCTACAAAGATGAACAAGTTTACATGGCTAGGGGTTGAAACCAACACCCTAGTAGAAGAGTTAGTTGCTCATGGTTGCCTTGCACCCTTCCATTGATGAAGAGAATGAAGCTTCTTGGTCTGGTTCAGCTTTTCTCTTCCTCTCCCTAAGGTCTCTCTTTTTGTCTTCTCATGTGTATGTTGAGAGATATGAGATATGTGGCTTTTGGTGCTTTTTGTATGCTTTTTGGCTCCTTTGGGCCCACCATATATATATATATATCATTATATATATCTCTTGTATCAAGAAGGCCCCCAAAAGTCTTGTTCAAGTCAGACAATCCCCCTAAGTCGTGCAAAAAGGGGGATTTTGTTGCAAGTGGGAGAGCAGGTGAGCAAGTGGCCAAGTGGGCTCTGCAGCATTTCGATTGATTGAAATTGCCTTTCGATTGATCGAGATTTCGATCAATCGAAATGAGATTTCGATCAATCGAAATCTCGATTGATCAAAATCCACATCTCGATTGATCGAGATGCCTTGGCAACATTTTCTGATTTCATCTCTTGACTGCAGAAAGCTTCCAACTTTGCTCCATTTACTCCAATACCTGCAATACATCAAAAACACAAAAATACCGGAAACATATCTCGGTAAACGCAAAAACGGAACTAACATATGCAATAAAGAGGGTTCAAATGCATAGAATTGAACACTTATCATGCCACAAGCCGGCATGGATAGCCACAAAAATGCTCAAAACTCAAAAGATAGCAAAGTGCTACTAGAATTTCACTTGGACACTCATGTCCAATCCGTCATCGGTGCTTTATCTGTAAAATATTTAGAATAAAGGGGTGAGTACCACTGTGACTCAGTAGAGATACCCCAACCCACCTAAGTGCCGACCCGACACGACCTATATGAATGCATGTCACAACAATTCACATATCATTCAACACACATCATGTCCATTCTCAATAATGCATATATATATATATATAGGAATGCATTAAACACATATCATGCTTCACAAATCGAATGAAAGCAACTTCATCCACATGTCTCTCTCTCTCTCTCGGACTCAACCTGATATCCCAACGTGATTCTTGACCAACCATGTGACCAAGACATTTTCTCCACACAATTCCAACACCGCCACCGAGTCCTCACATATTCTAAGGTGATTAGTTGGTTTTGGAATTCATCACCGAGTCATCACATACTCCAAGGTTGTTAAGTAATTTATCACCGAGTAATCGCATACTCCAAGGTAATTAGATCTTCTATCACCGAGTCCTCACATACTCCAAGGTGACTAGATAGTTTTGAAATTCATCACCGAGTCATCACATACTCCCAGGTAGTTGAATCATTTTAAGAATTTCACCGAGTCATCACATACTCCAAGGTGAAAATGTTACCCTTCCATACCTCCCCGTCATTCTCACAACTGCCCCATACATGAATTTTGGACATATATGAATCAAGGACTTGAAATTCATGCTTCCCAATACACATGCTAATTGAATAAACACATACCATGCATTTCATCTCCATAACACCACACATATATTTACCTATACATGTAGAACATAGCATACTATCCACATATGCTCACAAAACTTTACCTAAGCACATTTTAGTCATGCTTCACCAATGCACACATTTTCCATACAAAGATAGTATGCATTTAACTCATTTACAACATATAGCACATATATGTCTCATATTTACACATGATTACACATGTACACCACATTAAGCACATAAGCATTTATGCTCTCGTTCTCTCACATTTTCATGCATTTGTCCGTCACATCATGCATAGTAGGAGATACACATCTATTGCATACAAGAGACTCAAGAGAAGAATAAAAACACCTTATCCCACCCCTCTTACATCTCTAAAACATGCAATATACACCCTTAGCTCTCACTACTTCACCCGAAACCCTAGAATCGACAAGTAAATGAGAAAGAATACCCTTACCTCGAAAATGAAGGCCTTCCAAGCACTTCTCAAAATCCCAGCAATGTCAAACTTGCCAAACCGCAACTTTGATCGGTTCAGATGGAAGCCCTAGCCATCCCCTACGTATCTCCCTTCTTTGGCGGAACTTGAATCACACCCGAAGACCTCCAAAATCTAGAGAGAAGGAAGAGAGAAGAAGTGGGAGCAATATAGAGAGAGAAGCAGCCGTGAGATATGAAATATCTCTGCAGATTTGACCATTTAAGCTCCATAGGTCACGAAAAGACCAAAATACCCCTAGGCCACTTAACGCACCTTCCCGGACTTCTTTTTCTATTCTGAAAACTCCTACGGTCTCGAAATCACTTCCTCTACTCTCTAAACATTTCATCTCAGTCATTCTCAAAAATAAATATTTTCAAGAATTTTTTGAATTCCCGGGCCCACTTAAGTCGCATCCCGGGTCCCGGTTTGACCAAAAAGTCAAACTTCTCCAAATCTCCTAAAATTTTCCGAAAACCTTTAAAACACTTCCCAAACATGTTCTCCATACTCAAAACATGTTAAACACCACTCAAGATGCATTTATGGCAATTATAGTGCAAAAAATGCAAAATTGGCCAAAATTGGTCACGGTCTCTACAACCTCCCCCCCTTAAGGGAATTTCATCCCCGAAATTAGAAACATACCTCAAGTAAAAAATAACTCGAGATATTTTGAGCAAACTTCTTGTTCTCGCTCCCACGTAGCCTCCTCGATTCCGTGATGCCTCCAAAGGACCTTAACCAATGGAATCGTCTTACCCTGAAGCACTTGCTCCCTAGTATCCAAAACCAGAACCAGTCTTTCCTCATAAGACATGTCCTCCTCCACCTCAAGATCTATCCAGTTTAACACATGTGAAGGATCTGGCTCATACTTTCTCAACATTGAAACGTGGAAAGTATTGTGCACACTTGACAATTGCGGTGGCAATGCCAAGCGGTATGCGACCTCACCCACACGATCCAATATCTCGAATCGATTGATAAATCATGGGGCTAGCTTTCCGCTACACCCAAACCTCATCAAACCCCGTCATGGCGAGACCTTCAAGAAGACATGGTCCCCTACCTCAAATGCTAAAGGCATCCGCCTTCTGTCAGCATAGCTTTTCTGACGACTCTGAGCCGTAAGCAAATGCTGTCGTATAATCTTAAACTTTTATGTAGTCTCTCAGACTATATCTGGCCCCAAAGCCATTATCTCACCGACCTCTGTCCAACAAACTGGTGACCTACAAGGTCTACCGTACAAGGCCTCAAATAGAGCCATCTCAATACTAGCTTGGTAGTTATTATTGTACGCAAACTCCACCAATGGAAAGTGATCCTCCCAACTGCCTCAAAAATCAAGTGCACATGCTCTAAGCATATCCTCCAAGATCTGTATAGTACGCTCCGACTGACCATTAGTCTGAGGATGGAAAGCCGTACTAAAATGGAGGTTCGTATCAAGTGTAGCCTGAAAACTCTGCCAAAACTGTGATGTGAATCTCGGATCCCTATCAGACACAATGGAAACTGGCACTCCATGCAGTCTCACAATCTGATCAATATACAACTGACTAAGAGTATCCACATCATCTGTTACTCGAATCGGAAGGAAATGAGCCACTTTGGTCAACCTATCCACAATGACCCAAACTGTGTCATGACTCTTCCTTATCCTAGGTAACCCCATCATAAAGTCTATAGTGACGTGTTCCCACTTCCACATAGCTACCGATAATGGCTGTAACAAACCTGTCGGTCTCTGATGCTCGGCTTTCACTTATTGACAAGTGAGGCACCTTGCCACAAATCGTGCGACGTCTTTTTTCATGCCCTTCCACGAATACTGTCTACGAAGGTTGTGGTACATCTTGGTACCACCGGGATGTACTGCAAGTCTAGAGCTATAAAACTCTTTTAGGACCTCATCCCCACAAGCCAATGGAACAACCATTCTGCCTCTAAATCTCAAACCTCCATCTGAACCAACAACCCAACCCTCAACCGCTTCACCACCCATAATTCGAGTGCAAATACTCTCTAACTCTGTGTCTTCCCTCTGCTCCTCAACCACCCTACTCACTAGAGTTGGTTGCGCTATGAGTGTGAACAAAGTGGCATGTCCATCACTCTCACTGAAGTACAATCCCATTTCTGAGATGTCTTCCATCATCTTCCACTCACGGATAGTAATACTAGCCAAAGTGCCATGTGATCTTCTGCTCAATGCATCAGCAACCACATTTGCCTTCCCCGGGTAATACTGAAGATCAAAGTTGTAGTCTTTCATGTATTCAACCCATCTCCTCTGTCTCATATTCAAGTCTTTTTGTGTAAAAAGGTACTTCAAACTCTTATGATCAGAGAAAACCTCAAACTTCTCTTCATAGAGATAATGCCTCCACGTTTTCAAAGCAAAAATCACCGCCGCCAACTCTAAGTCATGAGTCGGGTAATTCTGCTCGTGGATCTTCAACTGTCGGGAACCATATGCAACAACCCTCTCGGTCTGCATCAACACACATCCCAAACCATCTCGTGAAGCGTTACAGTAGATGACATAACCCAAACCGTGCTCGAGAATAATCAAGATCGGAGCACTAGTCAATTTATGCTTTAATTCCATAAAGGAATGCTCGCAAGCTTCATTCCACTCAAAGTTAACTCCTTTACGAGTAAGCTTGGTCATTGGCGCCGCTAACTTTGAAAAGTCTTTCATGAAACGCTGGTAATATCCTGCCAACCCCAAGAAGCTACGTATCTCAAATACGTTCTTAGGCCTCTCCCAATCCATTACCGCTTCTATCTTAGAAGGGTCTACCGATACTCCTCCCTCTGACACCACGTATCCTAGGAACTTTACCTCCGTTAGCCAAAATTCACATTTTTTGAACTTGGCATACAAACGGTGCTCTCTCAATGTCTGTAACACTGTCCTTAAATGGATCTCATGCTCTTCCATAGAAGAAGAATACACAAGAATGTTATCCACGAAGACCATCACAAACCTATCCAAGTACTCCCTGAATATCCGATTCATCAAATCCATGAACGCTGCTGGTGCATTCGTCAATCCAAATGGCATCACTAGAAACTCATAGTGACCATATCTAGTCCAAAAATCTATCTTCAGAATGTCCTCTTCCCTTACCCTTAACTGGTAATACCCTGACCACAAGTCGATCTTCGAAAAACAAGTCGAACCCTTAAGCTGATCAAATAAGTCATCTATCCTTGGCAAAGGATATTTGTTCTTAATCGTTGCTTGGTTCAACTTACGGTAGTCTATGCATAACCGTAAAGATCTGTCCTTCTTTTTAGCAAAAAGGACTGGAGCTCCCCAAGGCGATGTACTAGGTCGTACAAATCCCTTATCCAACAATTCTTGTAATTGATCTTTCAACTCCATCAACTCTGCCGGTGCCATCCGATAAGGTGCCATAGAGATAGGCGCGGTACCAGGAGCAAGATCAATTTTAAACACAACATCTCTCATCGGAGGTAACTCTGTCAAGTCCTCCAGAAACACATCCACAAACTCTCTAACCACCGATGGAAATCCTCTACTTGTCACAATCTCATCCTCCTCAGCTAATAAGCTAGCTAGGAAATATCCAACCTCGTCCCTCGCACTGGAACCAAGCAGAGACGGAACAAAAAATCATCCCGCTCTCCCACAAAATAAAAGCAATCACCCTCGGGTATGCACACTGTCACTCTCCTACGGAGACAATCAATCATGGCTTTAAATGTAGATAGCCAGTCCATGCCTAGAATGACATCAAAAGTGGTCATGTCTATCAACACGAAGTCGAATACCAATCGATGGCCCGCAACCTCGATCTCACAAGACCGACACACTCTATCCAGGGTAACCCTACCCCCAACCAGTGTATCAATGGACAATGGTGACTCTAGTGATGACACCCTCAGCCCCAAGGCACAAGCAAATGTAACAAATATAAATGAATGTGATGCACCTAAATCAATCAACACCCTAGCCCACGAGCTAAAAACCAGGAAAATACCTCTGACCACTGATAATCCCGGTACGTCCTCTACCGAAGCAAGCGTGAACACACCACCCTGTGACTGCTAACCAGTCCCCTGTAACCCTGACTGCTGACTAGAAGTAGGCGTGGGACCTCTCGCTACCCGCGATCCCTGAACTGACTGTGCTGGTTGTTATGGCGGTAATGCCCTAAAGCCAGACTAAACTGTAGTTGTCTGCCCAGCCCTCTACTGAGACCCTGCACCACTCTGCGTCCCCTACCTCTGCGGGCAGTTAGTCCTAAAGTGTTCTGGCTGCTTGTAATAGAAGCATACCACTTCTTTCACTGCCCCAGCTGGGACTGATGCCACTGTATGTCCCTGTGGGTATTCCCTACTAAAATAGCCCATTTGGTGGCAATTGTAGCACACCACAGATGGTCGCAAAGACACATTCGGCAAGGTCAATGAAGGTGTCGAGCGGACTTGCTGGTGCCCTTGAAACCCTGACCTGCCCTCCCTGTGCCTCTTCTGTCCTTGGCTACCTGAAGATGCCCTCGCACTCTTCACTTGCTGTTTAGAGTCCCATATCCTTTAGGTGTCTCTACCATCTTCTTCCGCCACTAAGGCTCTGTCAACCACATCATTGTATGCCCTTAGACCTAAAATGGATACCCTCTTTCTGATAGAGGTTTTGAGAGTCCCTTCACGAACCTTTTCACTTTTAGCTCCTCGTTCATTACCATCTCTGGGGCAAAACGAGCCAATGATGTGAATTTGGTCTCGTACCCCATCACATCGAAGTCCCCTTGGGCTAAGTCTATGAACTCTTGCCTCATCTGGTGATTCGTGTGTGAGTGTGACTCAAAAACTATATCAATTAAAAATTACCACACTTTGCAATAGAATGAATTCCTTGCAGAATAGGGCTATCGAAAGGGGTGTCGAACCTCAAGGATTATGGTTTGACGAGTTCTAATACGGAATTAATTCTAATTAAATTTAGAAGAAAATAATTCTGATTTTTAAACTAAATAAATTAAAAAGTAAAATAAAATAAATCAAAGTAAATAGAAAGTGAAGATAATATGAGAGAAATCTAGGGTATTTGACTTCACCACTAACTCCACAATTAATGGTCAATTGAGTCAACTATAGGGAACTACATTATGCATAAGTGGTGTCGGTGGCTACAAGCTCACTTTCATCTGTCAAGAAGTTAACATATGATTAAGGCTAAGTCATGGACTATCTTCGATTAGCATGGGCCATCTGCCTAACTACTCTAATCTAGGGTGCAGTATGGTTCATCTTCTCTAGGCATAATCCATCAAAGCTTTTAATGATATATTCAGTGATTACCATTGTGTAATAATCGCTCTCATGATCATAGAAAATAAGACAGATTGAGTTCAATAACAATAACCAAATATCTAAGACAACATAAGAAATCACTAAAACTGAATTTACAAGACTTTTATTGCTCAATTCTATAATAAGAATCCTCTAAATTACATAATCTATGCATGTATATAAAGGTCCCCAATAATTAAAATAATCAAACCATTGATGGTTTGTTAGGGCTACATCAAAACCCTAGTGGATGAACTAGCCGCTCATGGTAGAAGAAGAAGCTTCAATTATTGAGGAAGGAGGCATCATCTTCATGAATTATGCGTATGACTTCGTTCTCTAATGGCTCTGCAAAGTATGTTTTTGTTCTCTCCTCAAGAAGGCCCCCAAAAGTCTTGTTCAAGTCAGACAATCCCCCTAAGTCGTGCAAAAAGGGGGATTTTGTTACAAGTGGGAGAGCAGGTGAGCAAGTGGCCAAGTGGGCTCTGCAGCATCTCGATTGATCGAGATTTCGATCAATCGAAATGAGATCTCGATCAATCGAGATTTCGATTAATTGAGATCAACATCTCGATTGATCGAGATGCCTTGGCTGCATTTTCTGATTTCTTCTCTTGACTGCAGAAAGCTTCCAACTTTGCTCCATTTACTCCAATACCTGCAAGACATCAAAAACACAAAAATACCGTAAAAATATCTCGGTAAACGCAAAAACGGAACTAACATGTGCAATAAAGAGGGTTCAAATGCATAGAATTGAACACTTATCAGGAACTCTTGACGTCTCTCGGTTTTATGTCCAATTGGACATATATTCTTGAGTAGAACAGCGTCAAGGAACCATAAATGATTTGGCATTGAAGGCTTTGAAGCTACATTCCTTTTCAGCCCAGAAAATTGGTTAGCACACAAACGTGCAACCACATTACCTACTGACAACTCGTCGGGTAAAGGAGTATAGATATGAGATAAATCAGCTGGGCACTCATGAGGACAACCCATGGCAATGGCAATGGATGACATGTCCACTTGAACTATTGTTCTATCTACGGAAGAAGTAAGCACATCCCACTCATCAGGTGTCGGCATTAAGTTCTGATAAAATACCTTGACAAGCCTCGGGTAAATAGTAGATGAGAGTAGAACAAAAATGGATGCCGACCGACGACGACGGATGTCGAAAATCCCCCATCGTGTCTCGGGAAACATACCATAAAGTTCGACTATGTCAAACGTAGTTTCAAAATTCAACGCCCTTGGATGCCATCTCTCTTGAATACCTTCTCGGCGAGATCGTGAAGAACCTGTGGTTGGATCATGCCTCGCTCGGCGAGGATTACGGGAACTTGACGCACCTTGGTGACTTGCTCTCTTTGGTGCCATAGAAGTAGAAAAAGTGTGATTGAGGAATTAAATCGAACACTTGGTGTGCACAATTCTTTTGTAACCTTCAACCTCCTCTTTTCGGCAATTTTTCCACCCAAATCGAACAAGTGAATACACCAAATTGATCCCCCAAACTTGGTCTTCAAAAGCCCTCAAAAAGATTTGAACAATTTCTTCAAAGAGAAACTTCACTTACTTTGATGTTGAACTTGAAAAAGTAAGAGCTTCCTTTGAGAACTAGTGATTTTTGATCCAATTTGATGTTGAAGTTGATGATGATCAATGTTGAATCCTTGTTTAATACTCACTAATTGAAAAATTAATTTTCCGGATGATGTAGGACTTGAATTAGAGTTCAAAGAGGCTTAGGATGCATGTGGTAGCAACATAGGAGGAGTGGGTGTCCATATATAAGGAAGATTCTCGGCCAGCCCAAGTTTTGGGCTTGGGCGATCGATCCCCCCAGTCATGGGCGATCGATCGCCCAACTGGTGGTGGTCCTCCTTGAAAAATATTAAGGGGCGATCGATCCCCCCCTATTGGGGCGATCGATCCCCCTCCTGAAGGCCTGTTTGACCCTCCATCGCCCAAGTTCGACCGAGACTTGATAATTTTGAGTCTCCATCGCCCAAGGTCAACCGAGAGAACGATTTTTCATCCGTCTTGAGTCCAAATACCTCGGTACACCTCTTGGCATCCTCCAGAAGCAACTTTTACATCAAAAACTCAAAGAAAAAACATTAAAATGCAACTAGAATTGAAGAAAAACTTAAGAAAACTAAAACTAAAAATTAAAATTAAAGAAAACTAAAGGAAAGAAAGTATAGAAATACATACAGAACCTACAATTTAACGTCCGTAGGAGACGATTGACTCTCCGAAGGGATTAAGTCGGATAGACGGGATCCGTCAAGTCGACGGACTCTACGTCTCTTCTTGGCACACCTCCTTCCACACAATGCTTTAACCTTTGGCCATTAACTTTCATCAAACCATTATCTCGAAAGCTTCGAATCTCCACGGCACCATGAGGAAAAACTAAAATCACTTGGAATGGTCCATCCCACCTTGAACGCAATTTTCTGAGAAACAATCGAAGTTTGGAATTGAAGAGCCACACTTTATCACCTGGAGAGAAGGACTTTCGTGAGATATGTAGATTATGAAATGCTTTTGTCCTCTCTTTGTAAATTCGTGAACTTTCATAAGCATCACATCTAAACTCTTCTAATTCATTCAATTGCAACTTCCTCTCTTCCCCAGCTCTTTTTGCATCGAAATTGAATTTTCGAATTGCCCAGAGTGCCTTATGCTCAATCTCTACTGGAAGATGACATCTTTCCCATACACCAACCGATATGGTGACATACCGATAAGAGTCTTATAAGCAGTTCGATATGCCCATAGTGCTTCACTTAGTCGCAATGACCAATCTCTTCTATCCGATTTTACTGTCTTCTCGAGAACATGCTTAATTTCTCGATTGGATAGCTCTACTTGCCCACCTGTCTGAGGATGATAAGGCGTCGCCACCTTATGTGTCACTGAATATTTAGCAAGCAAACCTCTCAAGAATTTATTGCAAAAGTGAGTACCACCATCACTGATCAAGGCTCGAGGAATTCCAAATCAACTCAGAATATTCTCATACATGAATTTGATTACCACCTTGTGATCATTGGTTCGAGTTGCAATGGCCTCCACCCACTTAGAGACATAATCCACTCCAACCAGAATGTATTCATAACCAAAAGAAGGTAGAAAAGGTTCCATAAAATCAATTCCCCAAACATCAAAAATCTCCACCACCAGGATGGGGCTCATTGGCATCATATCACGCCTCGACATTGAACCCAATCTTTGACAACGATCACAAGTCTTACAGAAAACATATGCATCGTGAAACAGAGAAGGCCAAAAGAATCCACATTGAAGTACCTTTGCTGCTGTCTTCCTTGCACTGAAGTGGCCTCCACATGCTAATGAGTGGCAGAACTTGAGAATATCTTTAAACTCCTGGTCTGGGACACATCGCCGAATAATCTGATCTGAACAATATTTAAATAACTCTGGATCCTCCCAAAAGTAATGATGAACTTTAGAGAAGAATCGATCACGTTCTCGCTTGGTCCAGTCTCTTGGCACTTTTCCCGTAGCTAATTAGTTCACAATATCTGCATACCATGGTGTGGAGTTGTCAGACACTCCATACAATTGCTCCCTCTGAAGTGTTTTGGAAAGTGTAGTGCATACAGAAGTAACCACCATAGTAGAATTTTGATCTTCAAACACCTTCTTTTCCTTCTGTTTTTCTTGCACCCTTATTTCATTTGTAGATTCAATCACATCTTTAGAGTCCATGAAGAAAACATCAGTCTGATCTGGAGGATTCTCAACAGCATTAAAGATATTAAGTTTAACCTTCATGTTGCCAAATGAAATATCCATGATCCCTGACCTACAGTTTATGCAAGCATCAGCAGTAGCTAAGAAAGGTCGACCAAGGATCACTGGAATGTGCCTCTTCGGATTGTGAACCGGCTCAGTGTCAAGCACAATGAAATCAACAGGAAAGTAGAACTTGTCCACTTTAATGAGCACATCTTCTATGATTCCTCGGGGTTGCTTTGTTGATCTATCTGCAAATTGTAATACCACCGAGGTAGGCTTCAATTCTCCCAAGCCCAATTGTAAGTAGAATGAATAGGGTAGCAAATTCACACTTGCACCCAAATCAAGAAGAGCTTTATCCACATGGTGCTCCCCAATAATGCATGAGATAGTTGGAGCACCAGCATCTTTGTACTTGGGAGGAGTACACTGCTAAATTATTGAACTTACTTGTTGTGGCAGCATCACTTTCTTTGGCACATGACTTTTAGAACGCCTTTTCTGAGTGCACAAGTCCTTCAAAAATTTTGCATAAGGAGGAATTTGCTTGATGGCATCAAGGAGTGGCAAATTAATTTTCACTTGGCGAAATACCTCCATCATGTCATGCAGCTTGTCCCCTTACTTCCCCAATTTAGATGCTTCTAGGAAACGTTGTGGGAAAGGAGCCTTGGGCTCATAAGGAATTTCAGCACTTGAACTTGTGGTCACTTTTTCTTCTTCTTTCTTCTCACCCACTTTATTGTCAATTATTTTCCCACTTCTCAAAGTGGTAATAGCTTGGACTTGCTCATGGTGTGGGTTGCTTGTGGAAGCTTGCATCCCTCTTGGATTAGCAATTGGTTGACTAGGGAGTTTCCCTTCTTCTCTTCTACTCAATGAAGTAGCAAGCTGTCCAAACTAAGATTCCAGTTTGGCAATGGATTGAGAATGCGAGTGCACTAGCTAAACTGTAGATTGTACTGTTGCTGCAGTAGCTTGCACTGTCTCTATGAGAGAATCAAGCTTGTCAAATTTAGACAAGGTAAGAGTCAGCTTGTCTTCAATAGCAGAAATTCTTTGGGCCATAGGACTTTGTGTTTGATATTATTGTTGAGGCACAAAAGTCCTAGGTTGATATGATGGTTGCATTGCTGCCCCTTGATTACTGTAAGAAAAACCAGGATGATTCCTCCATGTGGGATTGTAAGTATTACCTCGTGGAGGATTCATTGGTCTAGTGAAAGTAGCTTGAACTTGCTCATGTTGAATATCAGAAAATTGCCCCACCGAAGGACAATTGCTCACATTATGCATAGGACTAGAGCAAAATTCACAAGGGCCTAGCAATGAAGAATTTGAAGCAGAAGGAGTTTGATTGGCAGCCATAATTGCTGCTACCTTCTGTGCAATTAAATCAATGTCAGTTGGCATAGCTTCTGAAGCACCAACCTTATAAATTCCATCAGTTTTCCTGGTAGTGGCAGGTCTGCTAGAACGAGTAGAGGACACATGTTGTAGAGAGTTGTCACTAAGATTTTCAAATAAGGTCCATGCCTCTTCTTCACTCTTCAACATAAAAGTACCTCCACACGACGCATCAACCATCTGTCTGTTGGCTTCTGTCAGCCCTTCATGAAAACTCTGCACTAGTTGCCACTTAGGAACTTGATAATGGGGACACTTCCTAAGAAGGTCCTTGAATCTTTCCCATGTCTCATAAAATTGTTCCCCCTCATGTTGGGAGAAACCAGTGATGGCACGTCTGAACTGATTGGTCTTCCCTATCGAAAAATATTTCTTGAGAAACTCATGTTGCATCTGAGTCCAAGTCGTGATGGAACCAGCTGGTAGAGAGTTGAACCAATACTTTGCTTTGTCTTTCAAAGAGAATGGAAAAAGTCTATTCTGAAAGCATCTTCAGAGAAGTTGTGAATTTTTGTAGTTGAGCACACTTTAATGAATTCATCCAGATGCTTGTAAGGGTCTTCTTGAGTCAGCCCAAAATAAGATGGTAGCATCTGAATAATACTGGACTTGATCTCATAATTCTGTGCTGTGACATTGGGCAGTTGAAAACCTACTGGTGAGGTATATGTCTCAGGAACATAGTAGTCCCTAAGCAATCTAGCTCTTTCTCCATCAGCATTAGGAACAAGGTTGTTATTCCTCTCTTCTGTCATGTCTTCAATTATTTCTTCCTCTTGCCCAATTGTATCAACAGGGATGTTCCTCTGTTGTCTAAGAGTACGTTCAGGTTTCGGATCAAGAGGTATCAAAGGATCAGCTACAGAACGACGACCTTGCATATATTTACCAAGAGCACCTGAAAAGAAAAAAAAAACAAAATTAAAAATAAAATATAAAAATTTCCTAAACTAAAAATCCAATTAAAACTAATTCTGTAAAATCCAATCAATCAAATAGATAATCCCCGGCAACGGCGCCAAAAATTGATTCGTGTGTGAGTGTGACTCAAAAAGTATATCAATTAAAAATTTCCACACTTCGCAATAGAACGAATTCCTTGCAGAATAGGGCTATCGAAAGGAAGGGGTATCGTACCTCAGAGATTATGGTCTGATGAGTTGGAATACGGAATTAATTCTAATTAAATTTATAAAGAAAAGAATTCTGATTTTTTAAACTAAATTAATGAAAAAGTAAAATAAAATAAATCAAAGATAAATAAGATAGTGAAGATAATAGGAGAGAAATTTAGGGCGTTTGACTTCACCACTAACTCCACAATCAATGGTCAATTGAATCAACTATAGGGGAATTACATCATGCATAAGTGGTGTCGGTGGCTACAAGCTCACCTTCATCCGTCAAGAAGATAACATATGATTAAGGCTAAGCCATGGACTATCTTCGATTGGCATGGGCCATCTGCCTAACTACTATAATCTAGGTTGCAGCATGGTTCATCTTCTCTAGGCATAATCCATCAAAGCTCATAACAATATATTCAGTGATTACCATTGTGTAATAATCTCTCTCATGATCACAGAAAACAAGAGAAATTGAGTTCAATACAAACAACTAAATATCTAAGACAAGATAAGAAATCATTGAGATTGAATTTACAAGACTTTTATTGCTCAATTCTATAATAAGAATCCTCTGAATTACACAATCTATGCATGTATATAAAAGTCCCCAATAATTAAAACAATCAAACCATTGATGCTTTGTTAGGGCTACATCAAAACCCTAGTGGATGAACTAGCCGCTCATGGTAGAAGAAGAAGCTTCAACTGTTGAGGAAGAAGACATCATCTTTCTAAATTATGCGTCTGACTTCGTTCTCCAATGGCTTTGCGAATATGTTTCTGTTCTCTTCTCAGCCCTCTCAGACTCTCCAATCTCTCTGTGTAAGCTCATAAAAAACTCTCTCAACTCTGCCTCCAAGTCTTCACTTTATTCCCCAAGAGAATACACCAAAGTCCTAATCCAATTAGGAATAAATTAGGGTTTCCCGCAGCACTAATCAGGTGGGTTTTTCCTGCTAACGTTCGGCCCAAATTTTGACCCACTAGAAGTCCGATTCACGGAATTTTCGTGAAATACATAAGTGTGCAGAATCAAATTTCATTCAATTTAACATGAAAATTAAGTCGATTTGAGGGTTGGAAATAAGACTTCTGGTCCATTTTCCAAAATGTGATTAAGACTGTATTATGCGCAGATTTGGGCTTCAGGCCCGAAACCTTCTTAAGTAGCTGTAATTCTCTTGGACCTCTTCCATGGGCTGATTTGAGTTGAAATAAATAGTTGAATGAATCTCGTTGATGTAGGCTTCATCTCACCATCTTGGATGTCTTCTTTAAAAGCCCAAAAGCTTAGTTTTAATTGAAATAATCATTAAGGCCCTGAAAATACAGAAAACACTAAAACGAAGTAAAATCACAAAACAATCTATCACTAAGAGAATAAAATACATAAGTTAAGAGGCTAGAATGCGTAACATTCAACGCCGATCAATTAGCAGTAGCTAGAAACGGATGACCAAGAATGATTGGAATGTGCCTCTTCGGATTATGCACTGGCTCGGTATCTAGAACAATGAAGTCCACTGGGAAATAGAATTTATCCACCTTGATGATGACATCTTCAATGATCCCACAAGGTCGTTTGGTTGATCTATCCGCAAACTGCAAAACCACCATAGTAGGCTTCAATTTTTCCAAACCCAACTGTAGGTAAACCGAGTAAGGCAATAAATTCACACTTGCACCTAAATCCAGAAGTGCTTTTTTCACTTGATGTTTTCTAATAATGCATGAAATAGTTGGAGCTCCTGGATCTTTGTACTTTAGAGGAGCGCAATGCTGGATAATAGAGCTCACCTGTTGTGGAAGCATGACTCTCTTTGGAACATGGCTCATTGATCTCCTTTTCTGAGTGCACAAGTCCTTCAAGAATTTGGCATAAGGAGGAATCTATTTGATGGCATCAAGGAGTGGTATATTAATCTTCACTTGTAGAAACACCTCCATAATGTCATGTAACTTGTCCCCTTGTTTCCCCAACTTGGATGTTTCTTGTAAATGTTGTGGGAAAGGAGCCTTGGGCTCATATAAACTTTCAGCAATTGGACTCATGAGCACCTCCTCTTGATCATTCTTCTTCTCCCCCACCTTGTTCTCAATTACTTTTCCATTTCTCAAAGAGGTGATGGCTTGAACCTCCTCAAGATATGGGTTGCTCAAAGAATCATGCATCCCTCTAGGATTGGCAATGGGTTGACTTGGTAGCTTCTCCTCTTCTCTTTTACTCAATGCATTGGCAAGTTGTCCAAACTGAGATTCCATTGTACCAATTGAGCAGTGGATTGAAGTACTTTAGCAATAGAGTAAAGCTTATCAAGTTTTACTAGGGCAAGCATCATCTTATCTTCAAGAGCTGAACTCTTTGGTGGCATAGGAACTTGTGCTTCATATGGTTGTGGAGGCACATAGTTTTAAGGCTGAAAAGTGGCCTGAATTACTGAAGATGGATTAAAAACTTGACCAGTTGCCATGAGTTGCACCATTCTTTGTGCCACAGTAGACAATGGTAGACATAGCATCTGTAGAACCAATATCAAAAATATCAGCTATCCTCCTTGTATTGGATGGTGTGCTCAAACGAGATGAAGACATGATAAGTGTTCAATTTTATGCATTTGAACCCTCTTTATTGAATATGTTAGTTCCATTTCTACGTTTACCGAGATATGTTTACGGTATTTTTGTGTTTTTGATGTATTGCAGGTCTTGTAGTGAAAGGAGCAAAGTTTGAGGCTATTTGCAGCTGAAGAACAAAAATCAGAAATGCAGCCAAAGGCATCTTGATCAATCGAGATGTTGATCTCGATCAATCGAGATCTCGATTGATCGAGATCTTATTTCGATTGATCGAAATCTCGATCAATCGAGATCCAATCTCGATTGATCGAGATTCTGCAGAAGCCACTTGCCCACTTGCTCACCTGCTCTCCCACTTGCAACAAAATCTCCCTTTTTGCACGACTTAGGGGGATTGTCTGACTTGAACAAGACCCTTGGGGACCTTCTTGATACAAGGGATATATATATTGATATATATATATATATGGTGGGCCCCAAGGTTGAAAAAGGAAGCCTTAAAGCACCAAAAAGCCACATATCTCATATATCTCTCAACACACATCAGATTACTCAAGGAGAGACCTTCGGGAGAGGAGGAAGAGGAGCTGAACCAGACCAAGAAGCTTCATCTTCTCCATCAATGGAAGAGTGTAAGGCAACCATGAGCAACTAACTTCTCTACTAGGGTGTGGTTGAAGCCCCTAGCCATGTAAACATGTTCATTTTTGTAGCACTTGGGATTTGTAATTAAATGTTGATTATTTAGCCTAGTGACCTTGTACACTAATACATTTCTTCTATATATTCATGTGCTTTTGGTTTTATTCTTGTCTTAGAGTATAATCTTCATGTGAATGCACAACATTTGCATATTCCACAAGAAGTGCAAATGATGGCTAGATAATGGTGTCTAAATGAATGTGTGTTGTTTGCTTGTATAGACCATGCCAAGATAAGGTAGTTTGGATGCATGTAGGTTCACTTCTAGAGTAGGGTAATTAGGTAGTTAGTTAGGTTGAAGAGCTATGCTTGTTGAAGATGGATTATGATAGGTTGGCACACACATTAATCTTTTGATATGTCATTGAGGCCACAAGCCTAATGACATTGTTAGGCATTTAATTTATGAGTCCCATGCTTGCTACACTTATGAACATGTGAATGGCTAGTGGTGGAAACCACCCCTAACTCTCTCTCCCAACTTAAACTCTTTAAATTTCTTGTTATTACATTTATGAAATAGTTTTATAAACAAAAACTCAAAACCTTGTTTTTAGGATTAAAGTGGAATTAATCTTCCTTCAAGACAATTACGAATAGTCCTCGTGGGATCGATACCCTCTATATAGAACCTTATCTACAAAGATTCGTGCTCTTGTGAGTGGTTAAATTATATTTTGATAAAAATGGCAAAAATTAAGCTTACAATATAATTCGAGTTTAGCCACATCAAAATTTTGGCGCCGTTGCCGGGGACTACGGTGTAATTGTCGCCATTGAAAGATTAAATCTGGTTTAATTCTTAGGCTAGAAATTCTTTCATTCTTTTTGTATATATCTTGTTCTTATTTCTCAAATTTCTTGATTTTAGGTATACCACATAGCGGGCATCTAAAGAATTAAAGTTGGAACCCTTTGTGAGTATAAAGTCTAAAATTGGTGGTTTGAGTTCATTCATTTTTTTTGTATATATTATTGTTTATTTTTCGTATTGAGGTGTTGTTCTACTATTAATGCATGCTAGGTAGACGCTCCTTGTCACTTCCTTTGCTTCCTTGTAACATTGAACTTGAAAGAACACTTAGACAACGTAGAGGAACCTCTAGGGACCCTATATTGCCTAGGACTGAAAACATAGACCCAAATGAGAGACAACCTCCCGGACTACCTCCTTTTAATCATGAACAACCACCTCCACCTCCTCAAGGAGAGTTGCTTATGGACTTTTACCTTTCGACTACATTTGAAGTACCTTCATGTATTCAATTTTCGGATGTAGCGGCAAATCAATTTGAAATAAAGTCCTCCACCATCAATCTTCTTAATAGCTTCCATGGTCTCCCTAATGAGGATCCATACCGGCACTTAGATTACTTTCTTTCTATGTGTTCCACCATTCATGTACCACACTTTACGGAGGATGATCTAAAGTTGCGTATGTTCCCATTCTCCCTAAAAGATAAAGCTAGAAGTTGGTTCAATTCCTTAGAACCTAACTCAATCCATTCTTGGGCGGAGATGCAAATAGAGTTCTTAAAAAAATACTTCCCAATGGGAAAGACGAGTGATATTCGGAGAGCAATCACCGGATTCACCCAAATTGATCAAGAATAATTTCATGAGACGTGAGAGAGATTAAAAGATCTTCTTAAATCTTGTCCGCATCATGCTGTCCCAAAATGGCAGCTAGTGCAAAGTTTTTACGATGGGGTGAGTGAGCAACATAGACAAATGATAGACTCCACTTGTGGAGGTGGATACCTTTTGAAAAGTCCCGATGAGGCATGGAAACTTTTTCAAACCCTAAGCAACAATTCAGCTCAACGCTCCTCCACTAGGAAAGGGAAGGCCACCCAACCTTGTAGAGGAGTGCATGAAATTTCACGGGTAGATGAGGTTCCCATGCAAGTAGAAGCCTTATCCCGAAAAATAGATTTAATCATGAAAAATGGGCTGCCTACTCCAAGCCAATCTGTCCAAAATCAGGACGGGTGTTCGTTTTGCTATAGCACTTCGCATTTTGTGCGAGATTGTCCTATTGCCGGGCAATCTCCCGATTATGCTCAAGAGCAAGCGAATGCCTTGTACTCTAAACTGTTGAATGATCCATATTCAAATACATACAATCCTGGTTACAAAAACCATTTGGCTTTCTCATGGAAACCTCAAGAATCAAGTCCCTCTTTTCAAGGGCAAAATTCTTTCAATTCCTAATCTCAACAGCCTCATTATAGGCCAAATCCTTAACCTTACCATCAAAGATCCAATTACCAACCACCACCTCCTTCGAGAAGCCAAGGCTTTGAAGAAAGAGTGATAAGCAATCTTGAGGCTAATACCCGTTTATTACAAACTCACTCTCAATCAATCTCTAAGCTGGAAGCTAATGCTCAATCTATGGCTAGGTTAGAAGCTCAAATCGGGCAACTAGCCAATACCCTAAATAGAAGGGAGGAAGGTAAGTTACCGAGTCAACCGGTGGCGAATCCTAAGGGTGTTCATATGATTGAAGATCCATCATCTTCATCTTGTAATGCTCCTCCGGAGCAAGTTCAATCAATCACCACCTTAAGGAGTGGTAAAGTCATCAATTCCAAGGTAGGGGAGGAAGAGAGAAAGGAATTCCAAGAGCAACCCAAAAATCTAAAAGAATCCCAATTAAATCCAAAAAATTTTCCGTTAAATCCAAATGTGCGTAACATCCCATTAAATCCAAAAGGAAAGGCAAGTGAAGTTGTGTCGTCATCAATTCCAAATCTTGACACTTCTTTTGAACCTCCGGTTCCTTTTCCTCAAAGATTGAAGGAACCTTCTCATTTTGGGAAGCAAGGAGAGAAAATCTAAGACATGATGGAGATCTTCAAACAAGTAAAAATCAATCTCCCTTTCCTTGATGCTATTCAACAAATTCCCTCCTATGCTAAATTCTTGAAGGACTTGTGCACTCAAAAGCGCAAATCTAGAAATAATGTTCCTAAGAAAGTCCTCCTAACTGAGCACATAAGCTCCATTTTCTAACACAAAGCCCCTCCTAAATTCAAAGATTCGGGTGCTCCGACCATTTCGTGCACCATCGAAAATCAATCTTTTGAAAAGGCACTTCTTGATTTAGGGGCTAGTGTCAATTTGCTTCCATTCTTAGTTTACCAACAACTAGGTTTGGGGGAACTTAAGCATACCACGGTTGTGTTGCAACTTGCCGACCGCTCGGTGAAGCAACCACATGGCATCATTGAGGATGTAATCATTCAAGTGGACAAATTCTACTTTCCGGAGGACTTCATAGTCCTTGACACGAAACCGGTCCAAAATCCAAATCGACATATTCCTATCATTCTAGGTCATCCATTCTTGGCAACGGCAAACGCTTGCATTAATTGCCGTACCGGAGTGATGGACATCTCTTTCGAGAATATGAAAGTCCGCTTGAACATCTTCAATGCTTCCCACCACACATCCGAAGACGAAAGTGAGTGCTTTTGTGTCGATGTAGTGGAAGACCTTGTTCAAGAAGCACTTCCTTCTATTCTTTCTAAGGATCCTTTAGAGGCATGCCTAAATCACTTCAACTATGATGATTTTGACATTGAGCAATCCATATGTGAAGTCAACTCAATGCTCGATGTCACTACTGTCATGGATTTGCCTAATTGGAGAGTTCCTAGAGAACCCTTTCCTCCATTGGTTAATTCTGTCGCTCCCCACGGAGCGGTGGAATTAAAGGACTTGAAAGACGGCTCATTGTTCAAAGTAAACGGGCAGCGCTTAAAAGTATGCGTGGATGACCAAGTTACCACCGAATACGTGGATGTCGTCACTTTGACGGATCCCATATATTTTGACTCGTGAGCCGATTCGGACGTCATGCCATAGACGTGTAAGGTGGCGAAGCCATGGTAGCTATCAGGCTTCCATGATGTCCCTTTTTAATCCAAAGTAGGTTTTGTATCTAAGCAATTTTGTATCTAAGTCCCAAAAATCCAAGTCCATGAAGCATAACTTAAGCTGGCTATTTTTGAGTATCTCAATTGATCGAAGCTGAGATCTCGATCAATCGAGATTTTGTTTGATTGAGATTTCAGTCTCGATTGATCGAAATATTACAGAGAATTCATTAAACCCAAAGTCCCGAGAGGTAGTATTCTTCGATAGCACTTCGATAGGTCCTTGATCGATCAAAATTTCGATTAATCGAAATGGGATTTTGATTGATCGAAGTAAATTCTTGATTAATCGAAGTAAAGTCTTGATCGATTGATCGAAGGAAAAATCTTGATTGATCGAAGTAGGATTTCGATCAATCGAAATCTCGATTGATCGAGATGCACATCTCGATCAATCAAGATGCACGCGATGCCTGCACGTGAGCCGAATTAGTATTTAAACCGTTGGACTTCCCTCTAATTTCAAAAGACCATCCGACTTCTTCTCTTCTTCGAGCGATCCAAGGCTTTCTTTGAGCACTGTCGCGCACTTGATCTACCATCCCCGATCATCCACCGCCGTTCGACATAGTCCGAGATCACCGCAAGCACACTCACGCCCTTCTCTTCGCGGCTGCGAGTGGGTCTTCTTCTGTTTGTGCCGAGCATCATCTTCACCTTGAGGTAAGTGATGCATGGCTACATTTTGCGTACTTTCTTGCTATTTTTGATAGTTCTACAGCATAATAAACATAAACAAATGATGTCGGGTTGGATTGGTGCATTTGTGATATTCATAATGGGATTTTGCAAGTTTCCGGGGGGGGTCGGAATGCATGTATGGGGGAAATATTGCATTCTCTTTGTTTCAAATGCTTAATGTACGGTTTGCAACCATGACCCATCGTTTCAGTTGCATCCGCTCAAGCTGTCTTGTTGAGATCGAATTCTTTTGAATACTTGTGTCAGCACCATGGACTAGGACTTCATTTTCATTTTTTTTCTCTTCTTTTAGTTTATTCTTAGTTTAGTATTCCTCTTATTTTATCTTGTATTTATGTAATTTTTGGAATAAAGTGCAGACTACTCTGAGATCATGGCGAGGGTGAAGAATGCCCCCGGTTCTGTTCGAGACGTGCCCGGGCGAGCCTTCCGTTCTCAGAAGTTTCACCTGGAGTAGATATTTGACTTGAGAGAGTTCGAGACGTGTCCCGACAACGCATGGATTGTCGCCGAGCTCAGGACGCTTCGCCTCGACCGATTGTGTGTGCCTCCCACTAACGTGGCACACGAGCGCTTAGTGCATGTCTTCTACGAGCGCATGACTTAAACCTGCACAGCACCGGACACATTAGAGACGGTCGTGGGCACCACGACGATTATGATTACGCTGAGTCGGATTGCGCAGATGCTCGGTATCCCTCACCAGCAGTCGCCAGATATGGTTGACCAGGACGGTCGACCGCTTTACAGGGCCGCCCTTCCAACAGACTCGACACTGTTCTCCATCGTGATGGACATGTGTGGTGGGGCGTTTACCATGCCCAGTCATAATTGCATGTCCAAATCGATGTGCCCAGCAGATTATGGTTCCTGGACACCATTCTCATCAAGAACCCGTGTCCCCTGCAGCACGTGGCAAAGCGTAGAGACGACCTCCTCCGTTGCCTCTATGCTTTCCACACGGGCACGTGATTTTCTGTCCCATCACTGGTATGGGGGTAGATGTTCAAGGTCTGGGACGGCCTCGTCAATAAGAGGATGCGGCGAGCAGCGAGTTGGCGGCTTCCCTTTCCTTTCCTTGTCGCCGCTTTTTTGAGCCGTGCCAGTATACCAGTCAGTGATACTGACGTTCAGTTGGCACCGCCCGCCCGCTTCACATCTACTTAGTGGGAGCGGGTGAGGCGACACTTAGAGCGATAGGACCACCAGGGTGATCCACCAGACGATGTAGATATGGATGCCACAGTGGAGATGGATGAGGGAGAGCCTGCAGGGGATGAGTCAGATGATGAGGAGATGGAGGAGGAGGAGATGGATATTGCTGCAGAGCGGCATGACATCCTAGCGACAGGCTACTTCTGCCTGGTGGCTGACGTAGAGCGGCTCCAGCATGGTTTTGACGAGCATGTCCAGGTGACGCAGAGTCAGCTGGCAGGCATTCGGACGGACATTTCATCTCTGGTACAGGGTCAGAGGGCTATTTTAGACGAGTTCCGTGCCTTCCGGCAGGACCTGCAGTTCCTGCTTGCTGGACGAGCTTCCACCTCCACCTCTACTCCCACCGAGCCACCACCACCACCACCCGCCCTCGAGTAGCTGCTTTTATTTGTCCTTTATGCTTTACTTTCTATATTTTTCTTTCTTTATGTTTGATAGGCCATGTTGGCCATGTTTTATTTCATTTTTAGTTTTTTTATGAGTATTCCAGATGCATGTACACTTTGTACTAAACTCATTTTCATATTTATGGAATACAGTTATCTTTCCTGTCTTATTTTTGCTTTCTGTCAATATATCTATTCTCTATACTTTGACTATGTATGTAGTACCACTTGCCTAATTGTTATATGCGATTCAGTTGATGATTTCTATTTATTATCGCTTGGTTTAAATTCCCAATACTGTTGAGATTGCTTCAATGCAGTATGGCGGTAATAAAGAAAGGCAGCCCCTTTGCATGCTATACGTTAGCGTGCTTGGATAGTCAATATCTTATCGCATAGACCTCTTAGACAATTGGGAAACACCAGTTCAGACCCTTAGATATGCAGTGATCTTGACATTGTCCATTTGTGCATAATTATTTTATTATGCTCTTTTCATATACTTTTTGTTCCTTTTAATGCTCGTGGTATCCAGTTGGTGTTCTCTGTAGGTTTTTCTTATTTGCAGGATGACCGCTACTATGGAATACCAATTTTGTCGCATTCTGCAATCCCGGTAACTTCTTTCCTTGTTCTTCTTGTCCAAACATTGAGGACAATGTTACATATAAGTTTGGGGGTGCGGTATGTTATACCACTTGCATATGCATGCAATGTTCAGTCTTAGTATTGAGTGTCATTGTAGAGCAAGTTTCTTTTCTTGATATTTTTGTATGCTTGCTATGATGTCTTGCTTTTTAAAGGAAGTTCAGTCGAATAAATGTCCATGGTAAATGCAGCAGGTAGTTAAGAACTTTAACATTGTAAATACCCGCACTTTTGCAAGCTATATAGTAGGCTAGAAAGGTCAACATTTTTGTCCAAATATGAGCACGTATAGTTCTTGACCTAAATTTGTCCTTAACCGCACAAATTCGCACACATGCATTTTAAATTGTGGTGTATAAGTCTGATGGAGAATTTTGTAAATTTCTGTTTTTATCTGAACAACTTAGAGAATAAGTTCTTCTGGTTGTTGTAAAAAAAAAACATTAAAATAAATGCAATAAGCCTTCTCACTCAATAAACCGGATTTCTATGCCTCAAAGCAGGGAGTATTCGCGTATAAGTGTGCAAGGTTGAGCAATAATAAGTGGGTGGCTTGCTTAAGTTCATCGCCTTGTAAGCTCGGTTAGTAAGTCCGAGGGGTGCTTCTTCACCTAATGCCCTAAAGCCAATTGGTTTGTGAGTCATTGGCCCAATGCCGCTACATGGGCTTACAAGAAAGCAAAAAGACCTAAGCATTGCACGGTCATCCGTGCATGAGCAATCATGAATGTTTTGTGATAATGAACGGCAATGGCGAGCTTTTTCAATGAGTTTTTCTCTTAAAAATAGATTTATTCTTTTTGTTCTCCAAATATGACAAAAGCCACGCGTTAGAATGCATGTTCACTTTTCAAAGAGGATTTTGGGGTCGGAATTGGTATGTTTACTCAGGCTGGCCATTATGTGGGGACCGTCATTTATTTGTAGCTTGTGAAAGTCCATTTTTGCTAATGACCACATAGTTCTGTAATACTTGTTGCATTTGCCAAATGTGAAATGAACGGATGATCGCCCTTTATCTAGTTGATGATTGAGCATGATTAAACTTTTGTATAAGATAGTTAATTTTATTTTTGTGATATTGCATTGCTAAGGGACTAGCAATATGTAAGTTTGGGGGTGTGATAAGTGTTCAATTCTATGCATTTGAACCCTCTTTATTGCATATGTTAGTTCCGTTTCTACGTTTACCAAGATATGTTTACGGTATTTTTGTGTTTTTGATGTATTGCAGGTCTTGTAGTGAAAGGAGCAAAGTTTGAGGCTATTTGCAGCTGAAGAACAAAAATCAGAAATGCAGCCAAAGGCATCTCGATCAATCGAGATGTTGATCTCAATCAATCCAGATCTCGATTAATCGAGATCTTATTTCGATTGATCGAAATCTCGATCAATCGAGATCCAATCTCGATTGATCGAGATTCTGCAGAAGCCACTTGCCCACTTGCTCACCTGCTCTCCCACTTGCAACAAAATCTCCCTTTTTGCACGACTTAGGGGGATTGTCTGACTTGAACAAGACCTTTGGGGACCTTTTTGATACAAGGGATATATATATTGATATATATATATATGGTGGGCCCCAAGGTTGAAAAAGGAAGCCTTAAAGCACCAAAAAGCCACATATCTCATATATCTCTCAACACACATCAGATTACTTAAGGAGAGACATTCAGGAGAGGAGGAAGAGGAGCTGAACCAGACCAAGAAGCTTCATCTTCTCCATCAATGGAAGAGTGTAAGGCAACCATGAGCAACTAACTTCTCTACTAGGGTGTGGTTGAAGCCCCTAGCCATGTAAACATGTTCATTTTTGTAGCACTTGGGATTTGTAATTAAATGTTGATTATTTAGCCTAGTGACCTTGTACACTAATACATTTCTTCTATATATTCATGTGCTTTTGGTTTTATTCTTGTCTTAGAGTATAATCTTCATGTGAATGCACAACATTTGCATATTCCACAAGAAGTGCAAATGATGGCTAGATAATGGTGTCTAAATGAATGTGTGTTGTTTGCTTGTATAGACCATGCCAAGATAAGGTAGTTTGGATGCATGTAGGTTCACTTCTAGAGTAGGGTAATTAGGTAGTTAGTTAGGTTGAAGAGCTATGCTTGTTGAAGATGGATTATGATAGGTTGGCACACACATTAATCTTTTGATATGTCATTGAGGCCACAAGCCTAATGACATTGTTAGGCATTTAATTTATGAATCCCATGCTTGCTACACTTATGAACATGTGAATGGCTAGTGGTGGAAACCACCTCTAACTCTCTCTCCCAACTTAAACTCTTTAAATTTCTTGTTATTACATTTATGCAATAGTTTTATAAACAAAAACTCAAAACCTTATTTTTAGGATTAAAGTGGAATTAATCTTCCTTCAAGACAATTACGACTAGTCCTCGTGGGATCGATACCCTCTATATAGAACCTTATCTACAAAGATTTGTGCTCTTGCGAGTGGTTAAATTATATTTTGATAAAAAGGGCAAAAATTAAGTTTACAATATAATTCGAGTTTAGCCACATCAAGACACATGTTGTAAAGAATTGTCACTAAGATTCTCGAACAAAGTCCATGCTTCATCTTTGCTTTTTAACATGAAAGTTCCCCCACATGATGCATCCCCCATCTATCTTTTACTTTCTGTTAGCCCCTCATAGAAACACTGCACTAACTGCCACTTTAAAACTTGGTAATGAAGACACTTCCTAAGAAGGTCCTTGAATCTCTCCCATGTCTCATAAAATTGTTCGCCCTCAAATTGAGAGAAACTAGTGATAGCACGTCTGAATTGATTGGTCCTCCCTATCAGAAAATATTTCTTCAAGAACTCACTTTGCATTTGAGTCCATGTAGTGATAGAGCCTGCCGGTAAAGATCTGAACCAATACTTGGCTTTCTCCTTTAGAGAGAATGGAAAGAGTCGTATCCTGAAAGCATCTTCTGAGAAGTTATGAATTTTTGTTGTTGAACAAACTTCTATAAAATCATCTAAGTGCTTGTATGGATCTTCATCAGTCAGCCCGAAGTAGGATGGCAACATCTGAATGATACTGGACTTGATCTCATAACTCTGTGCTGTGACATTAGGCAGATGAAATTCAGCTGGCGAATTATATGTCTTTGGGACATAGTAGTCTCTGAGAAGTCTCGCCCTCTCCACAGTAGCATTAGGCACAATATTGTTGTCCTCATTATTATCACGCACACCAGCCATGGCATCAATAATCTCTTCCTCTTCCTCAATGGTATGGTGATTAAAGTCCCTCAAAAGAAAACAAATATAAAATAATACAAATTAGTAGCAAAAAAAATAAAAATAAAACAAATTAGTTTCAAAAATAAAACAAAAACAAAAACAAAATTAAAAGCAAAATATAAAAATAAAAAAAATTCCTAAACTCAAAATTCAATTAAAATTAATTCTGTACAATCCAATCAATCAAATAGATAATCCCCGGCAACGGCGCCAAAAATTGATTCGTGTGTGAGTGTGACTCAAAAAGTATATCAATTAAAAACTTCTGGTCCATTTTCCAAAATGTGATTAAGACTGTATTATGCGCAGATTTGGGCTTCAGGCCCGAAACCTTCTTAAGTAGCTGTAATTCTCTTGGACCTCTTCCATGGGCTGATTTGAGTTCAAATAAATAGTTGAATGAATCTCCTTGATGTAAGTTTCATCTAACCATCTTGGATGTCTTCTTTAAAAGCCCAAAATCATGGTTTTAATTGAAATAATCATTAATGCCCTGAAAATACAGAAAACACTAAAACGAAGTAAAATAACAAAATAATCTATCACTAAGAGAATAAAATACATAAGTTAAGAGGGTAGAATGCGTAACATTCAACGCCTATCATCCGGTCTCTCACCGAAGTTGGAAAGAACTTATCAAAAAATAACCCCTTAAAGGTTTCCCAGTCCACGGTCTCGGTGTTGTGGACGTTCCCTATGAATTGCCACCACCGATCCCCTTCTCCTTGTAAGTGAAGCGCTGCCACTCCCACTTTCAAATCCTTATGTTCCGATCATTAACCTCAAGTGATCACTAGAGCTCTGATACCATCCTATCACGCCCTGAAACCAAGATCGCCGGGACTCTCCGGACAGACCCCGAATCTCGAGTGTGAACCCGTTCACTCAACCCCGTGAACAATCTCAATTACACTCATGCATTAGTATCAAAGTTTGATACCATGCTATAACGCCCCGATTTCTCACTCTCGGAGAACCGGAGGTTAAACTATCTATTTAGCCCAATAGACCCTCATTACCCTCATTCATCATGGAAGCTTAACTCAATTCTTACATATAAATGCATACAACTCCATCTTAACCAATCCCCATGGGCCCTATATCGAATCACACACCTTAGTGAAAATTTACTTGCCCATAACTTTGAGAATCACTCACTTTCAAGCCTCAAAAATCACTGTGTTTGGACTATAAAAGTGAGACCTCTACCATTGGATAGAGGATCCAAAAATACTCAAGTTAAAAAAAAATCACACTCAATTCTGATCTAGAACGAAGAAATTTCGTCGAAATCAAGTTTTAAAAAATGTTGTGAATAGTAATTTCGATTGTGCAAAAATGGGATTTCGATTGTATGAAACTAGCATCTCGATTGTGCGAAAAAAATCTCGATTATGCGAAGTTTTCACCCTCTCTGGACCTCAGACCTGCAATATTTCGCACGATCGAAATGAGGGTTTCGATTGTGCGAAATTCCTCCTGTCTGGACCCTAAAAATTACCATAAATCATTACCCCTTCGCACAATCGAAATGGGGGTTTCGATTGTGCGAAATAGATATTTTGCACGATCGAAATGCACCTCCCGGGACTCCCAACAACCCTATACATGGTCCACATAAGCCCAATCAACATTCTATCATCCTAGAACCCCTCATATATGATCCATAACATAAATGAAAGGTTCCAACATCAATCTCACACTCAAGATCACATTCATAATTGAGTTCATACACCAAAAGGAATCCTTCTCTTCCACAAACACAATCCATTTGTTATGAAAGCATCATCAAATGAACTAAATGCCACCATGGGCACTACATAAACTAAACCGTTGTCTTTTCACACCCAACAAGTTTATAATCCAATATATACATCAAAAGTACATATGTCTAAAGTATAACTACAACTCAAAAATAAGTCACATGCCACAAGCCGGCATGGATAGCCACAAAAATGCTCAAAACTCAAAAGATAGCAAAGTGCTACTAGAATTCCACTTGGACACTCATGTCCAATCCGTCATCGGTGCTTTATCTGTAAAATATTTAGAATAAAGGGGTGAGCACCACTGCGGCTCAGTAGAGATACCCCAACCCACCTAAGTGCCGACCCGACACGACCTACATGAATGCATGTCACAACATTTCACATATCATTCAACACACATCATGTCCATTCTCAACAATGCATATATATATATATATATATATATATATAGGAATGCATTAAACACATATCATGCTTCATAAATCGAATGAAAGTAACTTCATCCACATGTCTCCCTTTCTCTCTCGGACTCAACCCGATATCTCAACATGATTCTTGACCAACCATGTGACCAAGACATTTTCTCCACACAATTACAACACCGCCACCGAGTCCTCACATACTCTAAGGTGATTAGTTGGTTTTGGAATTCATCACCGAGTCATCACATACTCCAAGGTTGTTAAGTAATTTATCACCGAGTAATCACATACTCCAAGGTAATTAGATCTTCTATTACCGAGTCCTCACATACTCCAAGTTGACTAGATAGTTTTGAAATTCATCACCGAGTCATCACATACTCCCAGGTGGTTGAATCATTTTAAGAGTTTCACCGAGTCATCACATACTCCAAGGTAAAAATGTTACCCTTCCATACCTCCCCGTCATTCTCACAACGGCCCCATACATGCATTTCGGACATATATGAATCAAGCACTTGAAATTCATGCTTTCCAATACACATGCTAATTGAATAAACACATAGCATGCATTTCATCTCCACAACACCACACATATATTTACCTATACATGTAGAACATAGCATACTATCCACATATGCTCACAAAACTTCATCTAAGCACTGTTTAGTCATGCTTCACCAATGCACACATTTTTCATACAAAGATAACATGCATTTAACTCACTTACAACATATAACACATATATGTCTCATATTTACACATAATTACACATGTACACCACATTAAGCACATAAGCATATATGCATTTTCATGTATTTGTCCCTCACATCATGCATACTAGGAGATACACATCTATTGCATACAAGAGACTCAAGAGAAAAATAAAAACACCTTATCCCACCCCTGTTACATCTCTAAAACATGCAATATACACCCTTAGCTCTCACCACTTCACTCGAAACCCTAGAATCGACAAGTAGATGAGAAAGAACACCCCTACCTCGAAAATGAAGGCCTTCCAAGCACTTCTCAAAATCCCAGCAATGTCAAATTTGCCAAACCGTAACTTTGATCGGTTCAGAGGGAAGCCCTAGCCATCCCCTACGTATCTCCCTTCTTTGGCGGAACTTGAATCACACCCGAAGACCTCCAAAATCTAGAGAGAAGGAAGAGAGAAGAAGTGGGAGCAATATAGAGAGAGAAGCAGCTGTGAGATATGAAATATCTCTGCAGATTTGACCATTTAAGGTCCATAGGTCACGAAAAGACCAAAATACCCCTAGGCCACTTAACGCACCTTCCCGGACTCCTTTTTCGATTCTGAAAACTCCTACGGTCTCGAAATCACTTCCTCTACTCTCTAAATATTTCATCTTAGCAATTCTCAAAAATAAATATTTACAAGAATATTTTGAATTCCCAGGCCCACTTAAGTTGCATCCCGGGTCCCGGTTTGACCAAAAAGTCAAACTTCTCCAAATCTCCTAAAATTTTTCAAAAACCTTTAAAACACTTTTCAAACATGTTCCCCACACTCAAAACATGTTAAACACCACTCAAAATGCATTTATGGCAATTATAGTGCAAAAACTACAAAACCGACCAAAATTGGTCACGGTCTCTACATTTAGTGCCAAGATTAGGGTTTTACATGCCCTTAACTTCACAATCTCATTCCTCGACGAATGAATCTCACTTACCCGTTCATTGATCCTAACGGACGTTTTTGATTTCTCGGGTATTTATCCATTCCTTTCCAGTATCTCACTTCATTTCACATAATCCAAATGTCTTATTTTTCAGATGTTGTAGACATCACCTATTCGCTGACTCCAATAATTAGGTCAATTCCGAGTCCTCATCCGACTATCTCAATAAAATATCTTAGACATACCCTGTCTAGAATCCCGGTATCCCAATACCACCAATATCCTTAGTCAGTTAACTGACCTCTAGTCCTTAATAATCGTGCAAGAGTGCAATGCAAATCTGGACCACTAAACTCTCAGTTTGGAAAGTCCAAAGGCAAATCATGCCCTTCTTCATCAACACTAGACTCTTACTCTAAAGTCTATCACAACATGTCTATTTCAACATCATAGTTCGTTCAATTCCAAACCTCTACCTTGGTTTTCCAATTCTCAAGATTGAAATTTCTAGGTGACTACATGTCACTACAAGCCATGTGACGCAAAATGCAACACAAAAAGGGTAATGCACAATCACATGAATCAAGTCTACCACATAGCATATAATATACAACATGCTGATCAAATAAACACATACCATGCATGATATGACATATGATGCATAAATCAATACCCTAGCCCTCTGGCTAATACTAAGAAAATACCCCTGACCATACACGGTCCCGGTACTTCCTCTGCCTGAGCAAATGTGAAAACACCGCCCAGTCCCCCTAGTACACACACATACTAGAACACAAAATCTAGAGTGGTTCAAACCAACCTACTCTCATCCTCGGTACTCATTGGTAAACACGTACCAATTCATCCACCTCTATAGTCTAAGGTAGTATCCTTGACTATCTACACCAATCACTTTCAGTGACATATCCCTACTATAGGGAATCTTTTATCTGTCGTCATCTAGATGAAACAACTCAACATCCACAAGAGCCGGCGTATTGTAAGAGAAGCACTAATCCAAGAAAAATGTCTGGCCAGACCTCTTTTCTCAGTAAGCCCAACTCCGGCAATATGTCTTCCTTGTATTCCATCTCAATCTCGATTGCCAACCTCGGCAATACACTTACCAACAACACATCATAAGCCCCTATGTATCTGTAAAGACTTAAACACTTGCAATTTTCTTGTGGTATCTATTCGTTACTCACTCAACAAGATTGAATCATCAAGTCTAAAGTCTAAACTCAACCAACTCTGGGAGTTTTACCAACTGAATTCAATCTCATACCAACACTTTGATCTTTCATTTGGATTGCTCAAATTGAGCAAGTCATTCCACTATCATCCGTAGGTAATCAAACATATCATTTAGACAACTATCAATCATTGCCTATCTCCAAACCAACACGTGATTTGACCATCCATCCTTAGGTATTCGAGCCTATGACTTTGATATCCTAGGTCTTCAAACCTAATGCTTTAATAGTAATCAAGAAATCCTTGAATCCTCAACCCTTACCCGTCGCCCCTAGGTATTACAACCTAGTGCTCTGATACCATTCGGTCACGCCCTGATTCCTGAAGCCCGAAAATCGAGGTGTGAACCCGTGAGATCACCCTCACGTTACAACCACCACCTGATCATACAATCTCAATTTCCTATTATTTTCACAAAAATTGGGCATGACCCATTCTAATAAATCAGGTCCTGATACGCTATTCCTGCTTTAAATTCAAATGGACACTTATGGGCACGTGTCCCCCCAGCATTCACATCTAAAAATCAAACTAGACACTTCTGGACACGTGTCCCCCCAGTATTTCTACAACATGCATATTACAATAAAAATAATATTCAGTCCCTGAATGTCCGTCTCATATACATACATCACATGAATAAAATACAACTGAAGGGATTGGATCAACATAATCACTTTATACATTTAATCCAAATGTACAACATTCATCTAACATCCTGGACATAAATTAAATTCTAAGGAGTCTAATCACTACCTCTGCAACTGGTACTAGGAGTCCCCTAACTGACTCTGTAATCAGCAACACCTGCAAAACCTGGGAGGGGGTGAGCTCAAAGGCCCAACAAGGTATGTAGAACCATACTATCACTGCTGCAGCAGGTCGATCCTCACATATTCTCAAAAATATACGTGCACTTAAATATATCACAATATTTAAGACCATGCTCCTCCTAGTATGCATGAACCAATAATGTCTATGGCTACTCTAGCATATATGAACATACAAAATCCACTACATATGATTTTAGAAATCATTTTCAACATACTTGAAAGTAGTAAACATCTAGCACCAATATGTATATAGAACATATATGTCAACACATTTACATAAACAATGTAAATCAACTACCATATCTCCTACTCGTCAAGTAGCAAATCTAAATTGCAATTAGGATACATTTGAACAAAAAAACATGCTTAACAGATAAACACATAAGCATAAAGGTATTTTCACCTTCCACGGTCATAATCTGATACATAATACAAGCATCAAGGCCTGCACATACTCTCACTCTCGGCCCTCATTCGATACCCCACATGATTGGCCCGCTTTGAGGATCATGTGACCTAGGACAACTCCGATAACCATCCTATGACCTGGACCACTCCGAAAGGTCATCCTACCATGGCAATATATAGGATTGCCATTATGTGAGGGGACAACTCCGAGGCTCACATTCGTTGGACATACTCTAATTCTAGGCATTAAGCCTGAGCATGGCGGGTCCACTCCGAGGGCCATACTTCTTGGACATACTCCGATGGCAATATATTGGTTTGCCAAATTGTGAGGGGGCAACTCCGAAACTCACTAATGTTGGACACACTCCGATTCTAGGCATAGAGCCTTTGTATGGCGGGTCCACTCCGAGGGCCATACGTAGTGGATAATTATACTACTTCTCGTGACACGGTTGGACCACTTCGAAGTTCCATGTACCTCTTTTTCCGTTAATTTTCCCGCAACCTCCCATATATGCAATATGGATGCATACATAATCAAGCATTTTATTTTACGCTATCCCAATGCACCAGCTAGTATTAAAGTACATAGCATGCATTTCTCTCTACATAAACCCACATATAATCACGTATGTGTCATTTCGCTCCCATATATGCAATATGGATGCACATATACATAGCATAATATTGTCATGCATCAACCCATGCTTATGAATACTAAAAAGAAGTATTTGGCATGATTCTCATCACATTCCAACACATATAGCGCATACATGTTCCAAGACTTTCATAACACCTCACATATGCAAAACACTTCAACTTTAGCACATTTTTATCATGCTATAACCAATGCATACATTCGATATGCAAATAAAGCTAGCATGCATCTCATATTCACATTCCCACATATAAACACATATATGTCACATCCTGCGTATAGTCATATATGCATGTATACTAGCATAAATATAATCATGCTTCCACTCAAGGCATGCATTTACTACAAGTAGCTAGCATGCTCTTCATTCACAATATATAACCACATATATATTCCGTCACCATATATGTATTAAGGACATATAAAACACTTAGCACATCATAATCATGCTTTTCAAATGCTCGCCAAAACCATACTCATATGTATATAGCATGCATTTTCACTAGTACCATAAATATATAATCACATATACATTTAACACCATGCATAAAAGCCACATATACATACAAGACAACACATAGCTAAACATGTATTATTTAGCATACTTTTCATAGACTTTAATCTATACCATACATGCACATCACAATGCAAGGAAGTATTTAAATTTAATCATGCTTTCACTTCCCAAATATATATACACACCTATATATATATTTTCACTCACATCCCACGCATATACAATATCCACCTTTATATATATATATATATATATATATATATATGCACATATATATATATATACAAACGCCACATATGATTAAATTAAGAGAATATGCAAATTAATCAATATAACTAAAGTATATACGTAGGAGATAGAAGTAAGAATCAACTTGCCTTAAGTCTCGCTCTCCAATGAATCCGCATCTGCAAGGCGGTCCATACCAAGCCCGGTCCAATCTTGTGTCCAAGTCACATTTGAACCCATTTTTTTTCCCTTTAAAATTTTTGGTCTAATAAACTAGCCTAGACCATGGATCCATCAACGCACCTTGGTTGAACCAAGCTACCCACCACCATGCCCAAAACTGTGAGCCACCATCACCATACATAACCGATCCTCACCCCGAGACTTAACTGAGAACTACAACTATGGAAGCCCAACCAAACCGTGATCAAAGGTGAACCCACAAACATGAATCACTAATTCCGGCCACCATGCCCGGCCAAGAAGATTCAACCCCAACCGAAAGCCAAGACCCAACTTCAATCACAACCACCACAACATGGTTGCCCATCTACTACCAAGCAAATTCAAACCGGTAGCCAACGCCACCCTGTTCAGCCATCAACCACCCAAACAAATCGAATGCAACACCCAAACGAGCCAAGAATACCCACCATGAACAACCGCTAGCCGAGCTAACCGAAACCCACAAACACGGTCCCCTGTCTAAGAAAACCCATGAGAACCACTGTCGAACACCAACTGCCAACACCAAAAATCAAGCCCACCATGAAAGGCTGAAGCTACACCCAACCCTCAACCTCAAGCAACAACCGAGCACCACCAGCCTCGGCTAGTCCGCCACCATTAGAGGCTGCAAGTCATAGCCGAAGCCATGCGAAAATAGCCAAAAATAGCCGAGACCAAGGAGACCCACCCGGATCCCCATCGACCACCAACACCATTCCTCACGGCCTCTTCAACCATCACCAGTCGAAGACCATTAAGACCCACAATTGAACCACCCAAGATCACCGACCACCACAACAGCCAAACAGACCCACAACTGTGATCGCTACAGCCGAACCCAGCCTAAAACCTAGTCGAGTCCCCACAGTCGGACACCACCACCATTCAGTCCACCACCACAAACCCATCCGAGATCGACCCAAAATTGAACCAAACACAGCCGTGAGACACCCAAAACTTAGCCGTGAGAACCTATTTGGAGGTCATGCATGACCGACCAGCGAGAACCCAGCCGAACAGCGCCTCACTGACCACCCCGCAACCACTATCAGCACCATCACAGCCAGCCACAACCGCTATGAACAGACCCAGCAAGGATCGCCCGAACAACCGACAGCCACAGCCACCGTCGGTGCTGGAGTCAGCTCCTCCTCTCTCCCGATTCTCTTTCTCTCTCAGCGCTTCTCGGTTTCTTTCTCTTCCCTCTTTCTTCTCCTTTTTCTTTTCTTTCTTCTTTTCTTTTCTTTCTTTTTCTTCTTTTTCTCTTTTTTTCTTTTCTTTCCCTCTCTTTTCTCCCCTCTCAGCTGAACCACTGATGTGGTCTTCTCTTTAGTTGACCACTTTTGGTCCACAACTTCCTCAATTAATCCCCTCCACAAGATCTATATAAATATGAAGGTGCCTTCTATTTATCCATAATTACACATAGACCCACCACATATTTATAATTAAATATAAATATAGGTACTATATATTTATATATATGCAGATATATATATATATACATACACCTTCCACTTATATAGAAATATCTATATTCACAGCCTTTCAAAATTTAATTAATTCAAAAAAAAATTTAATCCGGTCCAAAATCGCCCGAAACCAGTCAAAATAATTCTGGTCCTTATAGAAGCCATTTCTTTGGGTGGTATAAACAAGTGGTTCTATCACTTGTTGAGTATTACCTCTTCTGTTTTTACCTTGTACGAATTTGGAGGCCAACTCTGTCTTATGTTGGTACTTGCAAGATTATAGTAGAACATGTTTTTTTTTTCTGGTGGGTGATGAAAAGTGTATTTAATTTAACCATCTCGGGCATGTAGTAGAAACAAAAGCATTGGTACAAAGAGATGTGAAGTGAGAGAAACACAATGATCGGCCTAAGAAGATGTATAATGTCTGAATGAAACAGATATAGTAAACAATTAGAGGTGCAGTTGAGTTGATACAAGCTGACAGATAGGAGAGACATTGGTAAAGGGTTTAGGACAACTTTGATTGGTTTGTAAATATGGGAGGAAAAAAAAACAATGGTTGTTATTGAGGAATTATAAAAATAAATAAATCACCCAAAGGTTTTACCATTTAGGTTGAATCTGTCTAACTCTCATGTGAGGAATATACAATGATAAGAGATTCTAAAATTATAGAAATCTTGTATATAAAAGATAATATATGAGACCAAGCATCTAAGTGAGAAGCTCAGATAAAAAATATGAAAATGTTTGTCTGTACAATCAGTAGTTGAAAATACATATTAGCAACAAAGAAAGTAGAGTAATTATGTTACAGTAGAAAATTTTCTTGCTTTAGTAGAAATTTAACCAGCTCTAATTCCCATGGAGAAGATTGAGGACTGTCACAGTTAGTTGATAACTCTAACGAATCAAAGAATTCCGACATGGGCAACTCCACTGGTTCTGGGTAGCAATAGGACTATCAATATCAACCTAGAATATACAAAAATAAAAGAACAGGTGATAGAAGTAAAATTTTGGAGAGCTCTGATAACTAATCCAAGATAAGTTCTTCAACGAAAGCTATTTTGCTTATCGTCATAAATGCAAATTAGAAACAAGCTATCAAAGGCCTACATGTAGAACATTAGAATGTATCTATTTTTATTTTTTTGAAAAGTAAAACATTAGAATGTATGACATCAATAATTTAAATTTTGACTGTAATTTTATTTAGGGGGCCAAGGGTGCCTTTAGACAATGATCGGAGTATCTAAATGGTTTAATTTATAACCATCTCTAAAGTTTTTGCATTTGGAACATTTGACCATTAAATATTGTATTTCCATCTTATTATATTAAAATTCATGTGGAAAACCTAGAGTTACCTTGCACAGACATAAACATCGATTGTGGACTAAATTAAACATATTATATCTCTCTTTTTTTTTTAAGAAAGTTCGATATTTGAAACCCTTAGTATACTTTTTCTAACAATTATAGTATGATGTTAGACGAGAAATGTTATATTTTAATGTTCAAGACGTGTCAGATGTGTCCTAAAGTATTTTAAAAGTACTAGATACATATTTGGAAAAAAAAACTCTTACAGATACATTATGAACTATGTGCAAATATTGGATTTATTTGACACTAACACAACATGGAAGCGACTTCCTAATAAACAAATGTGTGCTTCATAGCATGGAAAGTATTTACTTCATGTGCCAAGATAGGGGAGCACGCACAATAAACCTCAAGGGCATGAATAACTCAGATGCTTTGAGTAGGAATTAGTAACCAAGTATCAAGCATGTATCAATAAAATTTGAGATATATCAGTATCAATATATGGACACAAAGATACAACTCCCTAAAAAAAATATCAGTGCTTCATAGAATCAAAAGAATCTACCCATGTGCCACGATAGGGGATTCTATATGGAAAACCTCAAGGACATGAATAGCAAAGAAACTTAGTACTTAGTGTAATACCCCGCTCCAACACATGGTATGATACTCTTGGGTTTTATCCCAAAAGGCCTCATACCAATTAAAGAAAACACACTACATATAAGCGCATCCCCTTCTCCACACCTAGGCGATGTGGGATTGAGCAATCCTAACATAATTCACCCCATGGGTGATTACATTCCACCCCCTATGAGGCTCGATTCTGGTTGGGTTCAAGCTCTGATACCAACTGTAATACCCTGCTCTAACACATGGTATGATATTGTTCGCTTTGGGCCTGAGCTCACACAGTTTTGCTCTTGAGTTTTACCCCAAAAGGCCTTATACCATTTGAAGAGAGCACACTACATATAAACACATCCCTTTCTCCACTCCCAAGTGATGTGGGATTGAGCAATCCTGACATGCCTTGACAGTAACCCTGACATGCCCCAGCAATCCACCCCGCAGGTGATTACACTTAGATTGCAACCAGAAAAGAAATATATCTTTATATTTAAATAAATACTTAAGTGCCATAATAATCATGTTCCAAAGAAAAGTACAAAAATGAAAAAGACATCAGAAAGTTGAAAAGTATGCATAACTCATTGCCCGTTTGTTGTGCCTCAATGCAGTCTCATGATCATGCGAAAACATTTACTCAGCAATATTGAACTCCTCTTTTGGTAAATTTTTTTTCCTTGATGATGCTTCATGATGAAATGAGGATTGTTCGTTATTCATCAAGTGCTGGAAGGAAAAAAAATGACTAAGATCACAATGGCAATCTGGTAAATCATGGAAAGAGGGTGCCTTTGCCAGAAATTAGAAACTTAAATTAAGTAGTGAAACCCTAGAAACAAGATTAAGCAGCATTGTTATATGGACTAAGAGAAAGAGACCAGAAAATCAATATTGAAAATTCAAAAATTTTGCTGAAAAACAAATGTTTTAACATGTATGCTTTTTGGTATCAAATTACCATAATTTTATGGCAATCGAACTACCCATCAGCCTAAGTCCTAGGCTAGATTCCCATTGTATCCTTTAAGTTGTAGGCAGAATGAGACTTGAGTATTCAATCTACCATAATTATAACAAAATGAAAGAAAAACTCTTCAAATTTAAACTGAATCTTACCTTAAACTTGGCTTGACAATGTTACAAACATACCTATAGCTTGGTGGTCCAAACTTTGCATTTATTGTATATAAGCTTTTTCTATGAAGTTGGTGTTTCATACTTCCTTTATCTGTCTATTTGGGTTTGAGATTATCAAAGGGTTACATATATGCTAAGTGAACTAGATTGAGTTAATTAAAGCATTTGTACCTGTCAAAATCCATATGTTGTTTGTCCCTTTAAGTTGTGCTACATCATTCCCTAGAATTGCTATCTTGTCACCAAGATTAACACAAGTTCAACAGCTTACCTTCTTTGATTCTGGTGCTAAAAGGGAGTCCTTTCTATGATAAAAGCTTAGTAATGGCGACGCTTTGAATTTGAAACTCTTAAAAAATTTACTGCTCTTCAGTTCATCACCAAGTACATCATAATGGGTAATTGAAATAAACATAAACATATACACAGAGAGGCTAAAAACATTCAATGGTTTAAAATGTTATATGTGACACTTCTAACCACCAACCACGTTGCATGCATGTTAAATGCAGCACAATATTCAGTGTTGAATGTATGATAAATGCGGCACAACATCATTATTAACTACCTAAGCGGTATTTTAGAGATATTCATAGAGATATAGTAAATGATGAGAAATCATACCTGCATATAAGTTCTGCTATTAAGTTTGATGTGAACTATATTGTTATCATTTATTTCAATGTAAAATGTCTCCTTGTTGATGGCGATCTGCAACTGCAGAGGCAGAGAACCCTTCATCATCACATGTTAGAAATCGGCCTTGAGAGGTTTGGAACTGAAATTCTGAATCAGAAACTCTCCATAACTGCAGGAGAAGAAATTAATAGGACAACTGAATCTCCAGATAGTAGTAGTTAAATTTTTAGGGCACCACAGTATAACATAGAAGTTGATGACACCCTCTTGAGTGCATCTTTGTTCAGTTAAAATAAAAGTGATAGAGTTGAAGCTTTAGGACACCATAGTATAACATAGAAGTGATTACTTGTTAGTAATGTCATTAAGAGCCTTACGATTTCCCAAGCCCATTCCACCTTTCTTAAGAACCAGTTTAGAACTCTAATTTTTCCATCAATCACAGCTCTACAGAAGGATAATAAAATCAAATTATTAGGAAGATATTGGAGTCAAAATACAGTTTGGGAAAAGATTCTACGAACCAGTTAATATTGCTCCAACCAGATGTAGGAGGATAAATTGTGAAGAACAATTTCAATTGGTTAATTTTTGACTGATGAGCACATGGTATCCCTTGAAAAGGCATTCAGAATCATTTTTTAGTTATTTTTTTATCACTACTCTTTAGTAAGGCTATATCTAACCAATCTTGTTTCCCAATGAGAATTAATATAATAATACTGAAAGAATAAAAATTTTATATATTGTATATAATTCATCTCTCTTGGAGGTCAATATATAATACAACGATCATAATGATCATTTAACCTAAAATTAGGGATACACTATAAGAAAAGTGATCTTTTACGATCCATTATTTACGGGGTGCCCATGAATCAGGTTGTGAAAAATGTCTTTTACGGAGTTCTTCTGGGGCATGTCGTTAATATTTTTTTAACGACAAGCTTTTACTGGGTTGCTCCCCAAACATAGTAAATAGTCATATTTACGGAAAGCAATTGGTCTCCATTAATAGTTTGACAATTTTGCTTAGCTTATCGTTAATAACTAAATCTTTAACAGGGTTTCTTTCTCGTCATTACTATATCAATTTGTTTGTTAATTATACGTGCCTTGCCTAAAACAACCCAGGCTTTTCAATCTAATTTCATTTCAACTCTCTCACTCCCGCCATTCCCATCTCTTTATCGTCTCTCACCCAAACCCTATTCAAAATCAGTTCTCAATATGGCTTGCCATTCTCCTTCTCTCTCTCTCTCTCTCTCTCTAATCACACCATTTGCGCAGTCTCCCATCTCCCTCTAGTCACTTCCCATCACTACATAGTAGTTGAAGCCCTGGTTTAAATGGTTTTTAACAGTAAAGTTCCCAAGAGGTTCTCTTGCAGTCAATTTGAAACCGAAAACCTAGGGTGGAACTAAGATCGAAGCAAATGATGATGCATTAAATCGGGCAATAAAGTTGCATTGAACTCCATTCAATGCTTGATCGACTGAAGCAAATCAGGTATTTTATGTTTAATCAATCTACTTTTCTTTTTTTCTTAATCTTGGCCAATTTTCTTGAAAAAAATTGATGTATGTTTTTTTTTCCTGTAATCTAGGAGGTTTATTTTAGGCAAATGAAGTAAAAAAGTTAACTTTTTCCTCCATAACCACTATAGTAGAGTAGGTATCATATATTTCTTCAATTTTTTATATTTTTCACAAATATTGTTCCAATACTTTGAAAAATATCTTGACATCTTGTTTATATTTTTTAATTTTGTCTTCAAAGTTAGATTGAAGGTTGCTACACAAAATCCTTTAGGCCAGTGTCTATGTGCACGCATAGTGTTTGAGAAATTGTTTAGATGGAAATTTGTGTATTTCTTTAATTTTTCAATAAGTTTCTTTATTGCTTATAGGCTTAATTATGCAGTGAAATTTGATCTACAAAGAGGAGTATTAGGCTTGATTGGTGAATTTAAGTTGGATTCTCTCCTTTTTCTTTCTCATTATGTACAGACAAGTGAAAGTTTAAGCCCCAAGTCTAAGGACCCTCCACTAAAAATGGCCTCTTAAAATCAGAATTTAAGGCATCATCCTGACAAATCGGACCGAAATAGTAATCTGGCCAAACTACATGAATATATATTAATGCTGGTTCCAGGTGATATTATCTCATTGATGCTTGTGGATTTTTATTTTTCTCTTTTCTTTTACTTCTTTCTTCCATTTTACTATTGTTGTGTTGTTGTTGTTTAGTTCTTAATTTTTTCACAAACAATATTATACATTCTATTAATAATATTCAGTTTCTATGGCACTACTCTTTTCTTTGATTTCTTTTTCCCTTAGCTGCAAATGATTCTCAAGTAGAATCTAATAGAAGGTTCATATTGGACTTTGGAACCTGGTCTTTGATTTCAACATGTTCATAGCACTTCATGAGAGTTAATGGAGCTCTAAATGACATAAAAATTTGACCATTATAGATCATCACAATAGTTATCAGCTTTTGTTTGGCTGCCAAGTTCACAAATTAGGCTATCTTGTGACTGACTAAGTGGTATGATTTATCATCCCAACAAAGTCAATTGATTAGAAGCAAGTAAATTAAGAAGTCCATGTCAATGGAGCATAATATATTGATAAGGAATAATTCATCTGCACAGCTTTTCAAGACAAAGCATGGCAAAATAATTCAAGTTTCTATTTAGAATTCCAAAACAAAAATTTATAGTACTTCCCAATAATTTATGTGGTCACCGAAGCTGATAATTAGCACTCCAATTTTAGCATTGTAGTTTTCACAATTTACTCAAGTTTATTGAATTAAATATTTTTTTACTCTAATGTGGTTATACATGATCAATTGTCAAGCAAGTTATCAAAGGACTAAACGAGTTATCCTCAAGATGTTCATATCTAATTGTATAATCAACATGCACCTAGATTCTCACCCCAATTCTATAAAGTGTCATCCCCACTAATTTGGGAACGATTTTGTTTTATTTGAAATATTGTTCTAATCATTATCTATGTTATTCTCATTGGCAGGTTTATGCATTAATGTCTTTTTTGCTCAATGAGAGCTCAATCTATTTTAATTCCATTCGAAAAATGAGTATTTAATTCTAGATAGTGCACTATTTTATCTTCAATCTGATATTTCTTCTTTATTGTTATTGTTGTGGTCATTATTTATGTCATTATGAATTATTCCTTTGTTCATGATTCGTTTTTTGTTATTGACAACCGTTTATTTATTTCATATTTGAGAGGGTAGTGGTTCTATCGTTAAACCTCTATACTTCCTTATTTTTAGAAATAAATAAATGTGTAATCATTGTTAGATTGAACTAAATGAAAATAATACTTGGGCTTTTCCACCAGATATTTGCTTTGTGGTCATTTAACTAAGCAATATAAATAGCCACATCAAAAATATTTGTTTATCTTTGGCATGCCTCTTGCATATTTAGCTGATGGAACAATAGTCAATGGATGAAAGTTTTTAGTTATGCAGGTCATTAACATGCAATAGGGAATCTTCAATTCCTCCCATCTTCCAATAACTGACTTTGATGCTTCTTTAGATATCGCTCAAACCCTAGCAGTCAGGTAGGGGAACTTGTGATTGATTTTATACGTGTGTCCAAATTTTTATACAGCTTTTCTTCATTTGCATCTAAATTTTATTGTCTCAGATTTTCAAAAAGCTTGTTTTAGGAATGTATTCGGGGGAGATTGTAAGGAGAGTCTTGTTGAAGATGGAGTGGGAAACATCTTTATTTGGAGATAGTGTGCCACCAAAATATAGAATTTCATACTCATTAAGGTATATATAGAAGTACTTGTTGCAAAGATTGGTAATTAGTTGCATCATTTTTTGTTTTTAGTTTTTAAGGAAAATGGGCTTGGTAAAAATCACACACTGAAAACTCAAATGTGATGCCAGTTTGTTGAATAAATTTATTGCAATGGGATTACTATTGTTGGAAACAACTAAACTCTACAATCTTAAGACAAACAAAGAGAAATAAATTTAATAAAACATTTATTTGCCTCACCCTATAATTTCGTGTAGAATTAACTTAGAATGGCCAGTTGATAGGTTTGAAAGAAATAAGCACATAAGATTGGACTTTGATTAGACTTGTTAAGTCATATATATATTCTGTTTAGCTATAGAAATAAACTTGTAAATAATCATTTGTATTAGGGATGCTATAGATTCTGAAGAAGTTAAAACTACTTTATCCATTTTTCTAGTTTGGTTGTTGTTTGTTGGCAGTAGTTCTCCGTTTGCTATTAGTGTTCCTCTTTTGGAGTATACTCTATTTTTTTGGTAGTTTGCATTTTTTTGAAAGCAGACTGCTTATCATTTTGATTTAAAATAGAATGGAAAAGGCAAAAATAAAAATGGATGCACAATTTTAGATGATAACATTTAAAAATAAAATTATTTTGTTAATATTTTCCTTTATTAGTGTGTATATTCATTCATTTTGAAATATATATATATATATATATATATATATTTTGTGAATTGCGCAGCTGTTGGGTTGACTTCACACATGGAGGTGCTCTCTTGAAAATCAGAGCATTAAAACCTTCATTTTTCGGGGCTTTGTCATCTTTCAAAGAGAATATAGTAGCTTGGACCTCCTCTCTAGTAACTGGCAATTGCATTCTTTGAGCTTGATCTTTAGAAATAGGATTTATAATAAATTGCTCCAAATTCAGTGGCTCATCCTGTTCTTCATTCCTGCTAAGGAGGTTTGATCAATGGTGAAATGGTTAGTTGATTAACTTTGAAGAAAAACCATCTTGTTGAGACATAATATTGTTAAACTATTTTATGAACTTGAGAGAGCATTGCTATTGCAACTAATTTGATTCTTTTTGGGTGTTAAGTTTTCTTTTAATAGTGGTTTGGAAATGTGATGATATGGACCATATATATGGTTTGATTGAGACCAAGGAAGGATGATGATGATAAGTATCATCATGGGTTGGTTATGTTTCATTGAAATTATGTTGACCCTGTTAACAATATTATCCAGGGACTGATATGCAACTTCTTGCCCTCTTCTCTACATATTTCTATTTGTCTACACCCATTCACGAACATACACATATATATCTACTCAAATCTGTCAACCCTTCTGTTTAATTTTGAAAGCTTCTTCTAAACAATAAAAGTATCTTATGATCTTGAAAATGTTTTAGATATTCTAGTTTCTTCTATAATTTGTCAGCACAATTCCTTGGTTTTCGTCTTAGCATTGTAATTTTTGGAACTACATTATCCAAGGATGTTAAAGTTTTTAATAGTTGAATTAGTGTCTTGCTTGCCTACCCTTATCACATTTCTTTCTTTGGGGTGTGATTTGTTAGTTGAATTTCCAAGTGAGTAGGTGACTCCTTTTATGTTTGATACCAATTTTATAAGTTACAATATTAGGAGATTGATACTTCTTACTTGATTAATCAACTATCAACTATAAATTAATGCAATGGTTCTTGTTTTTAGCTTACCTTGATCCTGTTTCTACTACCACCATTTGAAGGAAAATCAATTCTTGAGCAACGAGCTATTGTTGGTCATTTTATTGCTGAATTAGCTAGGAAAGTTAGGTAGGTTCTAGGATTGGACTTTATTCAAAGTGCTATAAGGAAGGTAATTTTTGCCCCTCATGAAGGATGATTAATCATATTGTGTAAGGTAGAATATAAAGTTCTTTCTGTTCAGAGTTTGTCATAACTTTTTTTCTTTTGATGTCCTAACTTGCAGAATGAAAGTATCAATAAGCATTATAAAATGTCAACTTTATGTATGCTGATGTCGTGTCTCCAGACTTGGAATTTTTTTACAGAATCAATCAGGTACTACTGATATTTTAAATGCAGATTTTCATTAGGTGTTGCTGGTATTTCACCAAATAAAGTCTATAAGTGTTTCAATTTTTATCACTGTGGTTGATGTTTGTTCTTCAAAATAGGAGAAGATTTTGGTAACTTTTCATATACATTATCATCAGTATTAACTTTTCCCATTTTGTTTAGGAGCAGAACAACAGCTTGTCTCTCAAAGGTACAATATTTAACCCAATTCATTGTTAATTTTTTCATCATGTGCCAATTACTTAATATTTGACATTATTAGCACTACCATCCCAATCAAACCCATAATCAATAATGTCTTGTTTCATATGGTTTTGTTATTTAGTGAGCAATAACTTGACATGAACAATAAAAATATAGAAGCCCAAATATATTTGTAAGGACCGGAATAATTTTGACCGGTTCCGAGCGATTTTGGACCGGACTAATTTTTTCGAATTAATTAAATTCGGAGAGATGTGGATATATATATATATATATGTGAAATTATATATATATATAGTTTGGATGTGGACATTTATATATATAGGATTATATATATATAAGTGGAAGAAGTGCATATATATCTATATATATATATATAGTGGGTTTGTAAGTAATTTTGGAAAAATAGAGACATATATAATTATAGGTATAAGTGTGGGGAAATACATGTTTTTAGTGGTGTTGAATAGATATATATGCATATATATATGTATAATATATGTATGTAAAATATGTGGCTTGGAGAATAAGAAAATGAGTGGACCTCATTTTTTGAAAGAAGCTTCAGCCGAGAAAGAGAAAAGAAAAGAAAAAGAGAAAAGAAGAAAGAAAAGGAAAAAGAGAAAAGAAGAAAGAAAAGGAAAAAGAAAGAGAGAAGAGAGAGAAATCGGGGAAAGAGAAGAAAGGAGGGATCGGGTGACGCCGGGAGGAAGAGGGAAGGATCCGGCGCCGGCGATGGCTGGGGCTGCCAACCGCTCGCGGTGGAGCTCGGCCGGGGCGACGGTGGTGGCTGGTGGTGAGTTATTGGCCGCGACTGGGGTTTCCGGGTTGGGTTCGTTGGTTCGGTGGGGGATTCGAACGGCGATGGTGAAGGTGGTGCTCCGGCAGCGAGGGTGGCCAGAAGTGGCCTATTTGCGGGGAGGTACGAGTTGGCTGGAGTGGGTGGTTCCACGAGTTGGGTTCTCAGCTGGTTTGCGGGCTGATGGCCGCGGCTGGGGTTTGCTTCGCCGGGGTTTGAGGGCTTGTCCGTGGTGGTCACTTGTGGGGTGTTCCGGCAGTGGACAGCCGAGGAAGATGGTGAAAATAGGTGACTCCCGGTGGGTCTTCCATTGGGGTTGCAGTTGGTGGTTCAGATGGGTACCAAAGGGGATCGTTTGTGGATCTGTTTCGGTGAGCTCCGGCGGCGACTAGCGGTGGTGTTGGCGAGTGGTTCACCGTGTTTGGCTTCGGCTAGTAGGTCCGTTGAGGTGAGTCGCTGTGTTCGGTTGCTAGTGGTTGGGCTTGGTTTTCGAATGAGTTCCACTTGTGTATGGTTTGTTGGCTTGGTGAGTTTTTGGGTGGCTGGACGTGGTTGCCGAAGGTGGTTTCGGCTGGGTTTTTGGATGATTTCGGTGAGACCTTGTTAGGTTTCGGCTGATGGGTTGTTCCAGGTGAGTTCGATTATGGCCGGTTGTGGGTCTTTGGGTTCGAATGGATCTTCCGTGTTGGGTGACCGAACGGTGGTTGGCTGTGGGTTCTGTCCTTGTAATTGTTGGTTCCGGCGGAGTTTCGGAATTGGGTTTTGGATGTAGTTGACGGTTTCAGCTTGGGCATTGAGTGGCTCACGGCTGTTCGTGGCTGGTGGAATTTGGTTGGCCATACATGATGGCCGGTTTGGTTTTGATCTATGGTGGTTAGTGGTGGTTTCCGGCAGTGGTTGTTGGGTTGTGGAAATGGCTGGGTTCGTCCATGGTAGCTTTGATAGTGGACTCGGGTGTGGCCATGGTGGTTTTAGCTAGCCTTTGGTGGTGGTTTGACTCCGTGGTGGAGGTGTTTTCGGTAGGGGGTTCGAACGGTTATATGAGGCTTTTTGGACCTTCACGGTTGATGATGTGGGTTGAGACATCATGGATTGAGTGGTTTGGGCTTGAACTCGGAATTGGGTTATGATGGGGATTGGACCACGACATGAATTGGGCCAAGCGTGAAATTTGAAAAGGAAACGAATTGGTCCAATGGAGTTGCTCGTGTGGACTTCGACACAGGACTGGATCGGGCTTGGAAATAGGCCGTTTTGCAGGCACGGACCGGTTGAGAGCGGGACTTAAGGCAAGTTGATTCTTGCCTCTATCTCCTACGTATATATTTTAAATACGTCGTTAATTTTACATATGTTCCCTTAATTGTTCATATGTGGTATTTATATATATATATATAGGTGCTTATATATATATATATATGTATAAGTGTGGTTATAGTATATATATATATGGGTATATATATATATAATTGGGATATTGAAGCATGCTAGATTTAAATGCTTGTGTACATTGTGATATTTATAGGTGTAGATTGAGTCCATGTCAAACATGCTAAATTATTTTATGTTTAGCTATGTGTTATTGCTTATGCATAGGTGGATTTTATGCATGGATTGGAATATGTATGTGATTATATATTGGAAAATGGTAGAGATGCATGCTAAATATGATTATAGCCTCAATGAACATTTGAGAAGCATGGTTATGCTAAGTGTCATATATGTGCATAATACGTGTATAGGTGGTGCAATATATATATGTTAATATATATATGATGATTAGAATGAATGTTAGACACTTGTGGTGAATGTATGCATTGAATGAGAGCATGACTATATTTATGCTAATGCATGTGCATATGTGATTTATATGCATGATTTGACATGTACGTGACTACATGTGGGATTACATGAATGAAATGCATGCTATCTGTATATAGAGAATGTATGCATGGGTGAAGCATGATAAAAATGTGCTAAAGTTGAAGTGTTTTGCATATGTGAGGTGTTGTGCAAGTGTTGGAACATGTATGTGCTATATGTATTGGAAGGTGGTGAAAAGTATGCTAAATACTTCTTTTTAGTATTCATAAGCATGAGTTGATGCATGAAAATATTATGCTATGTATATATGCATCCATATTGCATATATGGGAGGGAAATGACACGTATATGGTTACATGTGGGTTTATGTGGAGATGGAATGCATGCTATGTGCTTTTAACTAGCTTAGGCATTGTGAGGCGTGAACATTGAAATGTTTAGTATTTATATGTTCGAAATGCATATATGGTGCCGTTGTGAGGAAACGGGGAAGTGTGGGTGAGTTACCTAGAGTAGGTCAATACTCGGTTATGGTTGTGGTCATAAAGTGAGCAAATCACCCAGAGTAGGTCAATACCCGGTCATGGTGAGGGCGTTGGAGCGATTACGTCACCTTGGAGTAGGTAAATACTCGGTGACAGTGGTCTATCCACCTTGGAGTAGGTAAATACTCGGTGGCGGTGCTGATATGGTCTAACCACCTTGAACCATTTAAGACTCGATGACGGTGCTGATATGGTCTAATCATCTTGAGTCAAAATAAGCTCAGTGGCGGTGCTGATATGGTCTAACCACTTTGAGCCACCTAATACTCGGTGACGGTGCTGATATGGTCTAATCACCTTGAGTAGACAAATAATTGGTGACGGTGCTGATATGGTCTAATCACCAATGGGCAAACCAAAATATTGCCCGGAAGTATGACGTTGGCGGAGTAGGTCAGGGTCATAGGATGGTTATCGGAGTTGTCCTAGGTCACATGATCCTCGGAGCGGGCCAATCATGTGGGGTATCGGATGAGGACCGAGAGTGAGAGTATGTGCAAGCTTTGATGCTTGTCTTGTGTATCGGATTATGACCGTGGAAGGTGAAAAAAATACATTTATGCTTATGTGTTTATCTGTTAAGCATGTTTTCCTATTTAAATGCATCTTCATTGCATTTGGGAGTGCTACTTGTCGAGTAGGAAATGTGGTAGATCATTTACATTGGTCATGTAAATGCTTTGACATATATGTTCTACATACATATTGGTGCGGAATGTTTACTGCTTTCAAGCATGTTGAAAATGATTTCTAAAATCATGTATAGTGGATTTTGTATGTTCATATGTGCTAGAGTAGCCATATACATCATTGGTTCATGCATGCTAGGTAGAGCATGGTCTTAAATATTGTGATATATTTAAGTGCATAAGTATATTTTTGAGAATATGTGAGGATCGACCTGCTGCAGTAGTGATAGTATGGTTCTACATACCTTGTTGGGCCTTTGAGCTCACCCCCTCCCAGGTTTTGCAGGTATTGCTGGTTTTGGAGTTAGTTAGGGCACTGACAGCACCGGTTGCAGAGGTAGTATCTAGATTCCTTAGAATCTAGTGTATATCCAGGATAGTGGGTAGATAGATGCTTTACATTTGGATTAAATGTATAAAGCGATTTATATTGATTCAGTTCCTTCAATTGTATTTATTCATGTGATGTATGTATTTAATACGGACATTCAAGGACTGATGCATGTATATTTATGATTGTTTATGCATGTGGTAGAAATATTGGGGGGACACGGGCCCAGAAGTGTCCATATTACTGTTAGATATAAATGCTGGGGGGACACGTGCCCAGAAGTGTCCATATAAATTGTGAAGCAGGTATATCATGCCAGGAGCTGATTATTTAGAATGGGTCATGCCCGATTTTCGTAAAAATCATAGAAAATTGAATTGTATGATCAAGTGGAGGTTATGTCGTGAGGGTGATCTCACGGGGTTCACACCTCGGTTTCCGGGCCTCGGGAACCGGGGCGTGACAGAATGGTATCAGAGCTCTAGGTCAGAATACCTAGGGACGACGGGTGATGGGCATATCATGTGTATGGTTGAAAAGGTTGGATTATGTGCCTAATAGCAGAATGCTATGAGAGCACTAGGTCGGAATACCTAGGGGCGACGGGATAGAGTTGAGGAATTAAGGAACTCTGGATTGCTGTTAAAGCATTAGGTTTGAAAACCTAGGGTATCAAAGTCGTAGGTTCGAATACCTAAGGACGGATGGTCAAATCACGTGATGGTTTGGAGATAGGCAATGGTTGATAGTTGTCTGGACGATAGGTTTGATTACCTATGGACAGTAGTGGAATGATTTGCTCGGTTTGAGCAATCCTAATGAAAGAGCAAAGTGTTGATATGGAATTGAATTGAGTTGGTAAAACTCCCAGAGTTGGTTGAGTTTAGACCTTTGATTTGGTGATTAAGTCTCATTAGTGAGTAATAAAGAGATACAGCAATAAAGTTTGCGAGTGTTTAAGTCCTTAGAAATACTTAGGGACTTATGAGGTTGGTAAGTGGGTTGCCGGGGTTGGCAATTGGGATTGAGATGGGATACAAGGAAGGCATATTGCCGGAGTTGGGCTAACTGGGAAAAGTGGCCTGGCCAGACATTTTTCTTGGATTAGCGTTTCTCTTACAATACGCCGGCTCTTGTGGATGTTGAGTTGTTTCGTCTGGATGACGACAGATAAGGAATTCCCAATAGTAGGGATATGTCACTGAAAGTGGTTGGTATTGATAGTCAAGGTTGCTACCTTAGACTATAGAGGCGGATAGATTGGTAGGTGTTTACCAATGGGTACAGAGGATGAGAGTAGGTTGGTTTGAACCACTCTAGATTTTGTGTTCTAGTATGTGTGTATACTAGGGGGACTGGGCGGTGTTTTCACACTTGCTCAGGCAGAGGAAGTACCGGGACCGTGTATGGTCAGGGGTGTTTTTCTAGTATTAGCCCGAGGGCTAGGGTATTGATTTTATGCATCATATGTCATATCATGCATGGTACGTGTTTATGTGATTAGCATGTTATGTGTTATATGCTGTGTGGTATATGTGATTCATGTAATTGAGCATTGCACTTTAGTGTTTCATTTTGCGTTGCATGGCTAGTAGTGACATGTAGTCACCTAGAAGTTCTGGTTTTGAGAATTGGTAAACCTAGGTAGAGGTTTGAACCCGAGTGGACTGTGATGTTGAAATAGACATGTAGTGATAGGCTTTGAAAGTAAGTCTGGAATTGTAGGGTCCTAGACGAAGCAGTCAGGATCTTGGGGTCTCAAGTGAGATGCTGGAAAGGAATGGAATGTAGTCCACCAAAAATGGGCAGGACTGGATGATTTGTTTTGACAAGTGCACTCCTTATGTGCCTTGACCTCAGTGGTGTGCTGTGATATGCGCATGATTGATGCAGTTGGATCATAGTGTGGATATGATGCTAAGAGAAGGATGGGTTGATAATGGATGAGGATCCTAACATATGGTATCTGAAGTGAGGATAATTTCTTGCCGTGAAGGGGAGAGGTGGACGCAGTGGACGTGTAGACGCAGTGGGCTGCGGCCACTGTATGGCTGCTGTTTGGCTACTGTAGGTGACCTCAAACTTTCATTGGTGAGGGTTGTCTAAAGTGAAGTGCTGATATGAAAGGAATTCTCTCTAATTGTCAACTGGTTCCTTGGTGTGAAGGATAAAAATGGGAAATGGATCTCCTCTTGAGTAATGAGATTATGAAATCAGTGGGATGTAAGATCCTGGACTTAGCATTGGATTCCAGTGGGTTGTAGTCTATGAGACTGGGCAGGATTATGTGGCTTGCTGCGGCAAGTACACTGTTTATGTGGTTTGTATCGGCGAGTACACTGTCATGTGCCTTGCTGGTGAGTGCGCTTGTGATGTGCACTGGATTGATGTGGATTGTGTTGTGATGATGCCCAGGATATTGGACTAAGCCCGGGAATGATATGCTAGAGATTGAAAGTCATGTCTGATAATAAAAGAATGACTTTGAGTATTGATGATCCTGGATTATAGGGAAGTATCACTGTGAGTGATTGGTATGATTAGTCAAAGGTGTTGCCTTAGACTAGAGATAGAGATGGACTGGGTAGGTCTTGAGGTAGAGACTGTGGACTCTAGGAAGCAAGTCGAGATGCACTGTTGTGCCAGACTTGAGTGTTATGAGCTAGGTGTTGCAAGTGTAACGCCTGGAGTATGTGGGAAGGGAAAGTGACGATCATTGGCGAGAATGACGTCTAGTAAGATTGGTTCTGGAGAGACCATGACTAAGCTAATTTCGAGGACGAAATTCCTTGAAGGAGGGGAGGTTGTAAGGACCGGAATAATTTTGACCGGTTCCGAGCGATTTTGGACCGGACTAATTTTTTCGAATTAATTAAATTCGGAGAGATGTGGATATATATATATATATATATATATGTGAAATTATATATATATATAGTTTGGATGTGGACATTTATATATATAGGATTATATATATATAAGTGGAAGAAGTGCATATATATCTATATATATATATATAGTGGGTTTGTAAGTAATTTTGGAAAAATAGAGACATATATAATTATAGGTATAAGTGTGGGGAAATACATGTTTTTAGTGGTGTTGAATAGATATATATGCATATATATATGTATAATATATGTATGTAAAATATGTGGCTTGGAGAATAAGAAAATGAGTGGACCTCATTTTTTGAAAGAAGCTTCAGCCGAGAAAGAGAAAAGAAAAGAAAAAGAGAAAAGAAGAAAGAAAAGGAAAAAGAGAAAAGAAGAAAGAAAAGGAAAAAGAAAGAGAGAAGAGAGAGAAATCGGGGAAAGAGAAGAAAGGAGGGATCGGGTGACGCCGGGAGGAAGAGGGAAGGATCCGGCGCCGGCGATGGCTGGGGCTGCCAACCGCTCGCCGTGGAGCTCGGCCGGGGCGACGGTGGTGGCTGGTGGTGAGTTATTGGCCGCGACTGGGGTTTCCGGGTTGGGTTCGTTGGTTCGGTGGGGGATTCGAACGGCGATGGTGAAGGTGGTGCTCCGGCAGCGAGGGTGGCCAGAAGTGGCCTATTTGCGGGGAGGTACGAGTTGGCTGGAGTGGGTGGTTCCACGAGTTGGGTTCTCAGCTGGTTTGCGGGCTGATGGCCGCGGCTGGGGTTTGCTTCGCCGGGGTTTGAGGGCTTGTCCGTGGTGGTCACTTGTGGGGTGTTCCGGCAGTGGACAGCCGAGGAAGATGGTGAAAATAGGTGACTCCCGGTGGGTCTTCCATTGGGGTTGCAGTTGGTGGTTCAGATGGGTACCAAAGGGGATCGTTTGTGGATCTGTTTCGGTGAGCTCCGGCGGCGACTAGCGGTGGTGTTGGCGAGTGGTTCACCGTGTTTGGCTTCGGCTAGTAGGTCCGTTGAGGTGAGTCGCTGTGTTCGGTTGCTAGTGGTTGGGCTTGGTTTTCGAATGAGTTCCACTTGTGTATGGTTTGTTGGCTTGGTGAGTTTTTGGGTGGCTGGACGTGGTTGCCGAAGGTGGTTTCGGCTGGGTTTTTGGATGATTTCGGTGAGACCTTGTTAGGTTTCGGCTGATGGGTTGTTCCAGGTGAGTTCGATTATGGCCGGTTGTGGGTCTTTGGGTTCGAATGGATCTTCCGTGTTGGGTGACCGAACGGTGGTTGGCTGTGGGTTCTGTCCTTGTAATTGTTGGTTCCGGCGGAGTTTCGGAATTGGGTTTTGGATGTAGTTGATGGTTTCAGCTTGGGCATTGAGTGGCTCACGGCTGTTCGTGGCTGGTGGAATTTGGTTGGCCATACATGATGGCCGGTTTGGTTTTGATCTATGGTGGTTAGTGGTGGTTTCCGGCAGTGGTTGTTGGGTTGTGGAAATGGCTGGGTTCGTCCACGGTAGCTTTGATAGTGGACTCGGGTGTGGCCATGGTGGTTTTAGCTAGCCTTTGGTGGTGGTTTGACTCCGTGGTGGAGGTGTTTTCGGTAGGGGGTTCGAACGGTTATATGAGGCTTTTTGGACCTTCACGGTTGATGATGTGGGTTGAAACATCATGGATTGAGTGGTTTGGGCTTGAACTCGGAATTGGGTTATGATGGGGATTGGACCACGACATGAATTGGGCCAAGCGTGAAATTTGAAAAGGAAACGAATTGGTCCAATGGAGTTGCTCGTGTGGACTTCGACACAGGACTGGATCGGGCTTGGAAATAGGCCGTTTTGCAGGCACGGACCGGTTGAGAGCGGGACTTAAGGCAAGTTGATTCTTGCCTCTATCTCCTACGTATATATTTTAAATACGTCGTTAATTTTACATATGTTCCCTTAATTGTTCATATGTGGTATTTATATATATATATATAGGTGCTTATATATATATATATATGTATAAGTGTGGTTATAGTATATATATATATGGGTATATATATATATAATTGGGATATTGAAGCATGCTAGATTTAAATGCTTGTGTACATTGTGATATTTATAGGTGTAGATTGAGTCCATGTCAAACATGCTAAATTATTTTATGTTTAGCTATGTGTTATTGCTTATGCATAGGTGGATTTTATGCATGGATTGGAATATGTATGTGATTATATATTGGAAAATGGTAGAGATGCATGCTAAATATGATTATAGCCTCAATGAACATTTGAGAAGCATGGTTATGCTAAGTGTCATATATGTGCATAATACGTGTATAGGTGGTGCAATATATATATGTTAATATATATATGATGATTAGAATGAATGTTAGACACTTGTGGTGAATGTATGCATTGAATGAGAGCATGACTATATTTATGCTAATGCATGTGCATATGTGATTTATATGCATGATTTGACATGTACGTGACTACATGTGGGATTACATGAATGAAATGCATGCTATCTGTATATAGAGAATGTATGCATGGGTGAAGCATGATAAAAATGTGCTAAAGTTGAAGTGTTTTGCATATGTGAGGTGTTGTGCAAGTGTTGGAACATGTATGTGCTATATGTATTGGAAGGTGGTGAAAAGTATGCTAAATACTTCTTTTTAGTATTCATAAGCATGAGTTGATGCATGAAAATATTATGCTATGTATATATGCATCCATATTGCATATATGGGAGGGAAATGACACGTATATGGTTACATGTGGGTTTATGTGGAGATGGAATGCATGCTATGTGCTTTTAACTAGCTTAGGCATTGTGAGGCGTGAACATTGAAATGTTTAGTATTTATATGTTCGAAATGCATATATGGTGCCGTTGTGAGGAAACGGGGAAGTGTGGGTGAGTTACCTAGAGTAGGTCAATACTCGGTTATGGTTGTGGTCATAAAGTGAGCAAATCACCCAGAGTAGGTCAATACCCGGTCATGGTGAGGGCGTTGGAGCGATTACGTCACCTTGGAGTAGGTAAATACTCGGTGACAGTGGTCTATCCACCTTGGAGTAGGTAAATACTCGGTGGCGGTGCTGATATGGTCTAACCACCTTGAACCATTTAAGACTCGATGACGGTGCTGATATGGTCTAATCATCTTGAGTCAAAATAAGCTCAGTGGCGGTGCTGATATGGTCTAACCACTTTGAGCCACCTAATACTCGGTGACGGTGCTGATATGGTCTAATCACCTTGAGTAGACAAATAATTGGTGACGGTGCTGATATGGTCTAATCACCAATGGGCAAACCAAAATATTGCCCGGAAGTATGACGTTGGCGGAGTAGGTCAGGGTCATAGGATGGTTATCGGAGTTGTCCTAGGTCACATGATCCTCGGAGCGGGCCAATCATGTGGGGTATCGGATGAGGACCGAGAGTGAGAGTATGTGCAAGCTTTGATGCTTGTCTTGTGTATCGGATTATGACCGTGGAAGGTGAAAAAAATACATTTATGCTTATGTGTTTATCTGTTAAGCATGTTTTCCTATTTAAATGCATCTTCATTGCATTTGGGAGTGCTACTTGTCGAGTAGGAAATGTGGTAGATCATTTACATTGGTCATGTAAATGCTTTGACATATATGTTCTACATACATATTGGTGCGGAATGTTTACTGCTTTCAAGCATGTTGAAAATGATTTCTAAAATCATGTATAGTGGATTTTGTATGTTCATATGTGCTAGAGTAGCCATATACATCATTGGTTCATGCATGCTAGGTAGAGCATGGTCTTAAATATTGTGATATATTTAAGTGCATAAGTATATTTTTGAGAATATGTGAGGATCGACCTGCTGCAGTAGTGATAGTATGGTTCTACATACCTTGTTGGGCCTTTGAGCTCACCCCCTCCCAGGTTTTGCAGGTATTGCTGGTTTTGGAGTTAGTTAGGGCACTGACAGCACCGGTTGCAGAGGTAGTATCTAGATTCCTTAGAATCTAGTGTATATCCAGGATAGTGGGTAGATAGATGCTTTACATTTGGATTAAATGTATAAAGCGATTTATATTGATTCAGTTCCTTCAATTGTATTTATTCATGTGATGTATGTATTTAATACGGACATTCAAGGACTGATGCATGTATATTTATGATTGTTTATGCATGTGGTAGAAATATTGGGGGGACACGGGCCCAGAAGTGTCCATATTACTGTTAGATATAAATGCTGGGGGGACACGTGCCCAGAAGTGTCCATATAAATTGTGAAGCAGGTATATCATGCCAGGAGCTGATTATTTAGAATGGGTCATGCCCGATTTTCGTAAAAATCATAGAAAATTGAATTGTATGATCAAGTGGAGGTTATGTCGTGAGGGTGATCTCACGGGGTTCACACCTCGGTTTCCGGGCCTCGGGAACCGGGGCGTGACAGAATGGTATCAGAGCTCTAGGTCAGAATACCTAGGGACGACGGGTGATGGGCATATCATGTGTATGGTTGAAAAGGTTGGATTATGTGCCTAATAGCAGAATGCTATGAGAGCACTAGGTCGGAATACCTAGGGGCGACGGGATAGAGTTGAGGAATTAAGGAACTCTGGATTGCTGTTAAAGCATTAGGTTTGAAAACCTAGGGTATCAAAGTCGTAGGTTCGAATACCTAAGGACGGATGGTCAAATCACGTGATGGTTTGGAGATAGGCAATGGTTGATAGTTGTCTGGACGATAGGTTTGATTACCTATGGACAGTAGTGGAATGATTTGCTCGGTTTGAGCAATCCTAATGAAAGAGCAAAGTGTTGATATGGAATTGAATTGAGTTGGTAAAACTCCCAGAGTTGGTTGAGTTTAGACCTTTGATTTGGTGATTAAGTCTCATTAGTGAGTAATAAAGAGATACAGCAATAAAGTTTGCGAGTGTTTAAGTCCTTAGAAATACTTAGGGACTTATGAGGTTGGTAAGTGGGTTGCCGGGGTTGGCAATTGGGATTGAGATGGGATACAAGGAAGGCATATTGCCGGAGTTGGGCTAACTGGGAAAAGTGGCCTGGCCAGACATTTTTCTTGGATTAGCGTTTCTCTTACAATACGCCGGCTCTTGTGGATGTTGAGTTGTTTCGTCTGGATGACGACAGATAAGGAATTCCCAATAGTAGGGATATGTCACTGAAAGTGGTTGGTATTGATAGTCAAGGTTGCTACCTTAGACTATAGAGGCGGATAGATTGGTAGGTGTTTACCAATGGGTACAGAGGATGAGAGTAGGTTGGTTTGAACCACTCTAGATTTTGTGTTCTAGTATGTGTGTATACTAGGGGGACTGGGCGGTGTTTTCACACTTGCTCAGGCAGAGGAAGTACCGGGACCGTGTATGGTCAGGGGTGTTTTTCTAGTATTAGCCCGAGGGCTAGGGTATTGATTTTATGCATCATATGTCATATCATGCATGGTACGTGTTTATGTGATTAGCATGTTATGTGTTATATGCTGTGTGGTATATGTGATTCATGTAATTGAGCATTGCACTTTAGTGTTTCATTTTGCGTTGCATGGCTAGTAGTGACATGTAGTCACCTAGAAGTTCTGGTTTTGAGAATTGGTAAACCTAGGTAGAGGTTTGAACCCGAGTGGACTGTGATGTTGAAATAGACATGTAGTGATAGGCTTTGAAAGTAAGTCTGGAATTGTAGGGTCCTAGACGAAGCAGTCAGGATCTTGGGGTCTCAAGTGAGATGCTGGAAAGGAATGGAATGTAGTCCACCAAAAATGGGCAGGACTGGATGATTTGTTTTGACAAGTGCACTCCTTATGTGCCTTGACCTCAGTGGTGTGCTGTGATATGCGCATGATTGATGCAGTTGGATCATAGTGTGGATATGATGCTAAGAGAAGGATGGGTTGATAATGGATGAGGATCCTAACATATGGTATCTGAAGTGAGGATAATTTCTTGCCGTGAAGGGGAGAGGTGGACGCAGTGGACGTGTAGACGCAGTGGGCTGCGGCCACTGTATGGCTGCTGTTTGGCTACTGTAGGTGACCTCAAACTTTCATTGGTGAGGGTTGTCTAAAGTGAAGTGCTGATATGAAAGGAATTCTCTCTAATTGTCAACTGGTTCCTTGGTGTGAAGGATAAAAATGGGAAATGGATCTCCTCTTGAGTAATGAGATTATGAAATCAGTGGGATGTAAGATCCTGGACTTAGCATTGGATTCCAGTGGGTTGTAGTCTATGAGACTGGGCAGGATTATGTGGCTTGCTGCGGCAAGTACACTGTTTATGTGGTTTGTATCGGCGAGTACACTGTCATGTGCCTTGCTGGTGAGTGCGCTTGTGATGTGCACTGGATTGATGTGGATTGTGTTGTGATGATGCCCAGGATATTGGACTAAGCCCGGGAATGATATGCTAGAGATTGAAAGTCATGTCTGATAATAAAAGAATGACTTTGAGTATTGATGATCCTGGATTATAGGGAAGTATCACTGTGAGTGATTGGTATGATTAGTCAAAGGTGTTGCCTTAGACTAGAGATAGAGATGGACTGGGTAGGTCTTGAGGTAGAGACTGTGGACTCTAGGAAGCAAGTCGAGATGCACTGTTGTGCCAGACTTGAGTGTTATGAGCTAGGTGTTGCAAGTGTAACGCCTGGAGTATGTGGGAAGGGAAAGTGACGATCATTGGCGAGAATGACGTCTAGTAAGATTGGTTCTGGAGAGACCATGACTAAGCTAATTTCGAGGACGAAATTCCTTGAAGGAGGGGAGGTTGTAAGGACCGGAATAATTTTGACCGGTTCCGAGCGATTTTGGACCGGACTAATTTTTTCGAATTAATTAAATTCGGAGAGATGTGGATATATATATATATATATATATGTGAAATTATATATATATATAGTTTGGATGTGGACATTTATATATATAGGATTATATATATATAAGTGGAAGAAGTGCATATATATCTATATATATATATATAGTGGGTTTGTAAGTAATTTTGGAAAAATAGAGACATATATAATTATAGGTATAAGTGTGGGGAAATACATGTTTTTAGTGGTGTTGAATAGATATATATGCATATATATATGTATAATATATGTATGTAAAATATGTGGCTTGGAGAATAAGAAAATGAGTGGACCTCATTTTTTGAAAGAAGCTTCAGCCGAGAAAGAGAAAAGAAAAGAAAAAGAGAAAAGAAGAAAGAAAAGGAAAAAGAGAAAAGAAGAAAGAAAAGGAAAAAGAAAGAGAGAAGAGAGAGAAATCGGGGAAAGAGAAGAAAGGAGGGATCGGGTGACGCCGGGAGGAAGAGGGAAGGATCCGGCGCCGGCGATGGCTGGGGCTGCCAACCGCTCGCGGTGGAGCTCGGCCGGGGCGACGGTGGTGGCTGGTGGTGAGTTATTGGCCGCGACTGGGGTTTCCGGGTTGGGTTCGTTGGTTCGGTGGGGGATTCGAACGGCGATGGTGAAGGTGGTGCTCCGGCAGCGAGGGTGGCCAGAAGTGGCCTATTTGCGGGGAGGTACGAGTTGGCTGGAGTGGGTGGTTCCACGAGTTGGGTTCTCAGCTGGTTTGCGGGCTGATGGCCGCGGCTGGGGTTTGCTTCGCCGGGGTTTGAGGGCTTGTCCGTGGTGGTCACTTGTGGGGTGTTCCGGCAGTGGACAGCCGAGGAAGATGGTGAAAATAGGTGACTCCCGGTGGGTCTTCCATTGGGGTTGCAGTTGGTGGTTCAGATGGGTACCAAAGGGGATCGTTTGTGGATCTGTTTCGGTGAGCTCCGGCGGCGACTAGCGGTGGTGTTGGCGAGTGGTTCACCGTGTTTGGCTTCGGCTAGTAGGTCCGTTGAGGTGAGTCGCTGTGTTCGGTTGCTAGTGGTTGGGCTTGGTTTTCGAATGAGTTCCACTTGTGTATGGTTTGTTGGCTTGGTGAGTTTTTGGGTGGCTGGACGTGGTTGCCGAAGGTGGTTTCGGCTGGGTTTTTGGATGATTTCGGTGAGACCTTGTTAGGTTTCGGCTGATGGGTTGTTCCAGGTGAGTTCGATTATGGCCGGTTGTGGGTCTTTGGGTTCGAATGGATCTTCCGTGTTGGGTGACCGAACGGTGGTTGGCTGTGGGTTCTGTCCTTGTAATTGTTGGTTCCGGCGGAGTTTCGGAATTGGGTTTTGGATGTAGTTGACGGTTTCAGCTTGGGCATTGAGTGGCTCACGGCTGTTCGTGGCTGGTGGAATTTGGTTGGCCATACATGATGGCCGGTTTGGTTTTGATCTATGGTGGTTAGTGGTGGTTTCCGGCAGTGGTTGTTGGGTTGTGGAAATGGCTGGGTTCGTCCACGGTAGCTTTGATAGTGGACTCGGGTGTGGCCATGGTGGTTTTAGCTAGCCTTTGGTGGTGGTTTGACTCCGTGGTGGAGGTGTTTTCGGTAGGGGGTTCGAACGGTTATATGAGGCTTTTTGGACCTTCACGGTTGATGATGTGGGTTGAGACATCATGGATTGAGTGGTTTGGGCTTGAACTCGGAATTGGGTTATGATGGGGATTGGACCACGACATGAATTGGGCCAAGCGTGAAATTTGAAAAGGAAACGAATTGGTCCAATGGAGTTGCTCGTGTGGACTTCGACACAGGACTGGATCGGGCTTGGAAATAGGCCGTTTTGCAGGCACGGACCGGTTGAGAGCGGGACTTAAGGCAAGTTGATTCTTGCCTCTATCTCCTACGTATATATTTTAAATACGTCGTTAATTTTACATATGTTCCCTTAATTGTTCATATGTGGTATTTATATATATATATATAGGTGCTTATATATATATATATATGTATAAGTGTGGTTATAGTATATATATATATGGGTATATATATATATAATTGGGATATTGAAGCATGCTAGATTTAAATGCTTGTGTACATTGTGATATTTATAGGTGTAGATTGAGTCCATGTCAAACATGCTAAATTATTTTATGTTTAGCTATGTGTTATTGCTTATGCATAGGTGGATTTTATGCATGGATTGGAATATGTATGTGATTATATATTGGAAAATGGTAGAGATGCATGCTAAATATGATTATAGCCTCAATGAACATTTGAGAAGCATGGTTATGCTAAGTGTCATATATGTGCATAATACGTGTATAGGTGGTGCAATATATATATGTTAATATATATATGATGATTAGAATGAATGTTAGACACTTGTGGTGAATGTATGCATTGAATGAGAGCATGACTATATTTATGCTAATGCATGTGCATATGTGATTTATATGCATGATTTGACATGTACGTGACTACATGTGGGATTACATGAATGAAATGCATGCTATCTGTATATAGAGAATGTATGCATGGGTGAAGCATGATAAAAATGTGCTAAAGTTGAAGTGTTTTGCATATGTGAGGTGTTGTGCAAGTGTTGGAACATGTATGTGCTATATGTATTGGAAGGTGGTGAAAAGTATGCTAAATACTTCTTTTTAGTATTCATAAGCATGAGTTGATGCATGAAAATATTATGCTATGTATATATGCATCCATATTGCATATATGGGAGGGAAATGACACGTATATGGTTACATGTGGGTTTATGTGGAGATGGAATGCATGCTATGTGCTTTTAACTAGCTTAGGCATTGTGAGGCGTGAACATTGAAATGTTTAGTATTTATATGTTCGAAATGCATATATGGTGCCGTTGTGAGGAAACGGGGAAGTGTGGGTGAGTTACCTAGAGTAGGTCAATACTCGGTTATGGTTGTGGTCATAAAGTGAGCAAATCACCCAGAGTAGGTCAATACCCGGTCATGGTGAGGGCGTTGGAGCGATTACGTCACCTTGGAGTAGGTAAATACTCGGTGACAGTGGTCTATCCACCTTGGAGTAGGTAAATACTCGGTGGCGGTGCTGATATGGTCTAACCACCTTGAACCATTTAAGACTCGATGACGGTGCTGATATGGTCTAATCATCTTGAGTCAAAATAAGCTCAGTGGCGGTGCTGATATGGTCTAACCACTTTGAGCCACCTAATACTCGGTGACGGTGCTGATATGGTCTAATCACCTTGAGTAGACAAATAATTGGTGACGGTGCTGATATGGTCTAATCACCAATGGGCAAACCAAAATATTGCCCGGAAGTATGACGTTGGCGGAGTAGGTCAGGGTCATAGGATGGTTATCGGAGTTGTCCTAGGTCACATGATCCTCGGAGCGGGCCAATCATGTGGGGTATCGGATGAGGACCGAGAGTGAGAGTATGTGCAAGCTTTGATGCTTGTCTTGTGTATCGGATTATGACCGTGGAAGGTGAAAAAAATACATTTATGCTTATGTGTTTATCTGTTAAGCATGTTTTCCTATTTAAATGCATCTTCATTGCATTTGGGAGTGCTACTTGTCGAGTAGGAAATGTGGTAGATCATTTACATTGGTCATGTAAATGCTTTGACATATATGTTCTACATACATATTGGTGCGGAATGTTTACTGCTTTCAAGCATGTTGAAAATGATTTCTAAAATCATGTATAGTGGATTTTGTATGTTCATATGTGCTAGAGTAGCCATATACATCATTGGTTCATGCATGCTAGGTAGAGCATGGTCTTAAATATTGTGATATATTTAAGTGCATAAGTATATTTTTGAGAATATGTGAGGATCGACCTGCTGCAGTAGTGATAGTATGGTTCTACATACCTTGTTGGGCCTTTGAGCTCACCCCCTCCCAGGTTTTGCAGGTATTGCTGGTTTTGGAGTTAGTTAGGGCACTGACAGCACCGGTTGCAGAGGTAGTATCTAGATTCCTTAGAATCTAGTGTATATCCAGGATAGTGGGTAGATAGATGCTTTACATTTGGATTAAATGTATAAAGCGATTTATATTGATTCAGTTCCTTCAATTGTATTTATTCATGTGATGTATGTATTTAATACGGACATTCAAGGACTGATGCATGTATATTTATGATTGTTTATGCATGTGGTAGAAATATTGGGGGGACACGGGCCCAGAAGTGTCCATATTACTGTTAGATATAAATGCTGGGGGGACACGTGCCCAGAAGTGTCCATATAAATTGTGAAGCAGGTATATCATGCTAGGAGCTGATTATTTAGAATGGGTCATGCCCGATTTTCGTAAAAATCATAGAAAATTGAATTGTATGATCAAGTGGAGGTTATGTCGTGAGGGTGATCTCACGGGGTTCACACCTCGGTTTCCGGGCCTCGGGAACCGGGGCGTGACAATATTAGTTCTAGTCCTTTGAAAAATGATTTTCTTATACTCTATCTCTATTCCTTTTTCATAGGTAAGTAAAAAATGGCATCCATTATTGTCTATTAGAGACCTAAACCCTCACATGTATATTTAAAGGAAAGATGAGATATTCAGAAAAAAAAGAGAGGAAGATGAGATACTATTTCAACTAAACTCTTAAATAATGATTATACTGATATAAAGACTCTTGAGGAGTGATAAACTCTGTAACACTAAGGACTCTATTCCTTATAGAAGTTCCTAACTCCATGACAAACATATTGTTATGTAAAGAATAGGATTTGCCTGGGAGAATTCTAAAGTAACTCCATTTATTCATGTTTAGTGCTTTGTTTTTCTTGTCCATACTCTTAGGTTTCTTTTTCTTGTTTTTGCCTTGCTATTTCATGTTGAGATTGTGGGTGTGAGATTTGTTGGAGATTAGCATAATGGCTATAATTTTTTGTTATTGTTAGTGTGTGGTTTAGCCAATGTGGTGGTTTCTCTATGCCCTATTTTGTTAGCTTTTGGAGTCTATTGTCTTCTATTGTCATGTTAGTGGCATATTGCTATATGGATAGGGATGATATGTGGGATGATGTTAGTCGGATGTCTTATTTCAAAAATACTCCAGGTTGTGTTTTAGTGAAACTTAGTAGAATGCTTTGTTTACTCTAGGCAATGACTTATTTGTTGTACTTAGTATTTTGTGGACAGAGTGGTCTATTTTTGTATAGTGGTGGGTTTGAAGTTTCCAGGAACGTGGGGTATGTTCCTTGGAGGTTGTATGATGGATTTTGCCATTTTTTGTCCTTGATATGAAATTCCTTAATTTAAAAAAAAAATTGTTATCAGAATTTTTGCTCCTACTTGTATGAGGTGTCTAATTGTATTGCATCTATATGAAGCTTTCTGACATGAATAGTGATCCTTTGAAGTGCTTTGCTGACGGCTTCGTTTCTAACTACACTTGAGTTGGTTCTATTTGGTCATTTGTTTAGTGTTACTATTTTTCTTCCTTTAATTTTTTTCCTTCAAGTTCTTAACATTATTAGCATATTGAAGTTGAGACTTATGTGACGCAACTACTTGCTTGGATTTTATACAGCTTAATGTCTACCATGGACAATGAGGTGGAGAAAGTGTCAAGAAATTGAAAGTCAACATTTGCTAGAAAATGAACAATGTGAAGATCAATGTATTGAAGTGAGTAGGAGTGCTAGGTTTTTGAATTGAATGATATTTGCACATTGATGAATAGTTCAATAGGAGTTATAGGAATTTGATAGTGTTTCTGACAAATGAATTTATTTCCTTCTTCTTTTTTTTTTTTTAGTTATTTTGGCACATTGAACATTGATGAATTGGGAAAATGTCTTTAGTCTTTTGAAATATTTAATGGTGTATTTAATGTATTGGTTTAGTTATTGGCATTAAGTGAGATTTGTTAGCATTTCATAGTGTTTAGTTGAATTGTTGGTAATAAAGGTCATGTGTGGATGAGTAATAGGTACCTAGCATTTGAGGGTGTTTTTATTAAAAAAAAAATTATATGTTAATAACGGGGATCAAGAAACCTCGTAAATAAAAGTACATTCCTCGTATAAAACAAACAAAAAACTTTTCCACGAGTTCCTGCGATGTGTCGTGAATATTTAGAATTATTAACGAGAGGTCATGTAACATGTAAATGAATTATTAACGAGGAATTATGTCTCTCGTACATAATTTTTTTATGTAGACAAAATATTTTTTGACTGAAAATATTTTACTTTTTTACGAGGTTTATTATTTGCTGTAGAAAATTAAGAGTATTTACGGAACCTTAATAGACGTGGGCCTAGTTCGCGTCGTGAATACCTTTTAATAACATTTTTGGCCTCTCGTAAAAGGCTTTCTTTCTTGTAGTGATACAATGAATCAACCTAAATTAGTGGTATAATTAATGAAAGGCTAAACTAAAAGGATACATTCATAAATCATGGGAGAGATTTTAGGTTAGTCTAACACTCCCCCGCAAATTCGACGATCAAGGAGAGATGAGATTTGACCGTAACAGCTGATATCGAGATGTAGACAGGCCCTTGGTGAGAACATCGACAAGCTGATCAGTAGAAGGGACAAATTGAACACGATGAGTACTAACAAGAATACACTCTTGTATAAAGTGATAGTCGAGCTCAATGTGTTTGGTATGAGCATGGAAGACCGGATTAGATGCCTGTGGATAAGTACATTACAGAGCAAGGAAAGAAGGAATGGGACAGAAAGAAGGAATGGGACAGGAAACCTCATATATACATAGACCTCACGCGGAGGCATTCTCCCCGCGTATGGGATAATCCCGCGGGGGCCACGCACCCGCGTGGTTAACCCATGCGCGGGCAACATCCCCCCGCGCAGGGTCAACCCATTCCCGCGGAGGGATGATCCCCTTCCCGCGTAGGGGTATTTACATAAAAGGAATCCTCAATCCCCATGGGGGGTTAGCAAAGCATACAGAAGCACAGGGAGTGAGAAGATTGGGGGCAATCCTCTCTGACGGGTATGTTATGTTTGGTAATTAGATTGTGTTTTCTGGAACCAACTCTGAAAGGAGTATGATTCTATAAAACACTTCTAAATTAACAAACATGGCATACTCTCAAGGGTTACAAGGAACCATGGATGAATGGGCCATTGTGTGGCTTGCCAGCTCACAATCCTGAGTGGTTATCCTTGTGACAGGGGCTATGTAGAAGACTATTAATTCCTCTCTTCAATATGGAAAGTAACTTGTCGCGACGTTACTTCTAGCATTGAGAAGTGGGAATTAGTATGAGGCTACGGTGTCCCACAGACCATTTTAGGCACAGGTACAGGCTGTGATATGGTCTGGGCGATCATGGTGTCATAATAGAGCATATGGCGTCATGGTCCCAGGCGGGAAGGTGGGTTGAGTGTGGTATGGAGGATTGAGAGGAAGGCTCGTTGGGCCATGGGCATCTAAAGTTGTGCTAGTGTGACTCTACGCGGGCACCATCAGAACGTTTCTCGCGGGTATAACCAAGCCCGCGAGGGGTATAGACTCATGGTTACAACCGGGAGTGGTGAAGGAAGGGATACGCGGCCAAGTGCCACGTAGGATGACAGCTGTCATAAGCCCCATGCCTGAGGTCTATAAATACCCCATGGCGTGGTGACATGTGGATCATTCTGGTGCCCCCTCCCTCTCTGAATCACTCTTGCTTTCTCTCTCTCCCATCTAGCACCCAGCTCACATTCCTATTATTGTTTCATGGTTACTTCATCAGCTTGATCCTATTCAGTTCTTACAACTCAGTCCTGTGATAGTCACTCCTCATAGCAGAACTCATCTACCTATTTACAATTGGCGACTCCACTGGGGAGGATTGCCTTTCACATGGCTGGTCAGCAGAATGTTAAGCGGAAAGGGAAGCAAGCTGCACCAAGTTCTCAGAGAGCTGATCAAAATCCAGATCCGGCCAATCCTGTCAATTCAGGTGTTCCTCAACAAAGGCGTAAAGTACAAAGAAGGCAGAATCCACCAATCACTGTGACTCCTCCACAATCTCAAGATAATATCCCCCCAATGATGCTCCAAGTACTAGCAAATATCCAAGAAACTCAAGTGCAGATCCTACAGTTTTTGCGAACTCAGCAGTCTAGTCCCAGAACAGAGCGATCACCTGTTCCCGGTCGAAGACAATAACCTCAGATAATAGCCCCGGATGTGACAGAAAATCCTGGCCAAAAGGAATCTGACAATGATATCCAGCACAATGTTAATGCCTCGTTCGTAACCATTGAGCAATTACAAGCAATTCTTAATTCCAAAAAGAATACAACCGTTGATATTGAGGTCCCACCGCCTTATGATCCCGCCATATTATTAATGCCATATCCGGAGGGATATTTTTCTCCAAAATTCAGACAGTTTGACGGTAGGGAAGGAGATGCAAGGGAGCATATCGCGCGATTTGTGGACGCCTTAGGTGCCTACAGAAATGATGAACAGCTTAAGCTCAGGGAATTCTCGAAATCCCTTACAGGAAGAGCTTACACCTGGTACATGAATTTAGTGCCAGGAACAGTGTTAACTTGGGCAGAAATGCTGGCTAAATTCTATGAAAAATTCTTCACCACTGAGGAGCGAGTCACAATGCTGTCGTTAACTCGGCACAAGCAAAAGTTGGGTGAAGAAGTAGTCACATATGTCAAACGTTTCCGTGAGATGTCATTGGAATGTTTTGAGCCGACCTCAGAAGAGCAACTGATAAAAATATGCGTGGATGGTATGCTGAGAGAGTATCGGGTGCATTTAGTTAATCATGAGATAAAAACCTTCTCTGGCCTAATGAATAGTGCCAGGCGCCTGGGAGAAATTATTCCACCTCCGGCCAAGGGAAATGTCTTCCCGCGGAGGGCCACTGTTGCGGCAACTCCGAGTCAGATAAGCAGTAATACAGGGCGAGTCCGACGGCCAGAACCCGCACCTTTACCATTTGGAATTAAGGAGGCAATATCATTATTAACTCAGTGGATCAAAGATGGTGTTGTCAGCTTACCCGCGGTAGAAAGACTTCCTAGCAGAGAAGAAAAGGCAAAATCGAACTACTGCCCCTTCCACCGATCTGTGCGACATTGTCTGACTGATTGCTGGGCATTCAGGGGGATAGTACAGAAAAAGATCGCTGAAAAGAGCATAGACATTGCTGGAAATAACGTCGTCAACAATCCATTCCCTCAGCATGCAGCAACTGTTGGTGTAACTGATCCAATGGGCGAAGGAGAATACCAAGCCACGAATACAGATACAAATGCTCACATACATTGTTTCTTCAATGATCTTTCAATTCCAGAACAGATCAAGGAATTCTTAATAAATCAGACCGTAGCCGCCCTGGTTCACACTCGCAACGAATCATCTATACAAGATGCGACCAAGCAAGGAGAGATTGTCTTTTCAATGGCAGATAAGCAAATTCCTTTCCCTCACAATCGGCCGCTGTATGTGCCAGTTACAGTCAATGGTCGGGATTTAAAAAGAGCTTTCCTTGATAGCGGGGCTTCAGTAAATATCATGCCATTGACCACTTTAAAGGCAATACAATTCCCTGAAGTGAAGATTGTAACATCAGCCTCAGCCACATCCTTTGCAAGTTCAGCAGCCAAGGAAGCTTGTTGATCATTCAGGACTTGTATTTCATAACTGTGAACAATGTCTTGCAAACGAGAATCTAGCCAAGGGAGTGATAAGCCAACAGCCCGCCAATCACTAATACGTCTCCGAAGACTTGGGATTGTCACAGGATCAATACTGGACAATGGCTGATCATCAAGGGAGATAAGAAAGTCAGCCACAGCATCTAAAAAGAAACGCTGATACAAAGGATCTTGAAAAGCAAAATTGGCAAAGGTCTCAGGATAACGGCGGTAGATCCTATTAAGCATCCCCACATTACGAAAGCTACAGGAGAAGGAGCGCCATTCGGCAGGGTCATCAGGCTTTAAATTCTGAGGATTCAGAAATACTTCGAGATCTGAACGCAGACCTTCACTAAAAACGGAATCAGAATCCACAGCGGAAGTCTGAGGATCATACTCTACGAGATAGGAGGGAAAACGTCAAAAAAATTGGATGAAATTGGACGAAAGTATATATATTAAGGAAATTATATAAAATATAGCGAATACCTGGCCTGGGGGAAGACTTGTCGGTGGTAACAACATTATCAATATCAGGAATCTGAGCCGCGGGAACAGGGCGGGATAAAGCAGGGGGGTGACTGGCTTCACCCGCGGGAGGAATATCATCGGTATCCTTTAAAATCTGAAGGTCATCACCAGGACTCCCGAAAATGTCTCTTGATAATTGGGCAGTATCCTTGTTCGTTGCCGCCAATTCTCCAGCAAGGTCGGAAACATTATCCGCAGGTGCAGATGGATCTCCAGCTCCAAGTTCAGTCATCATGAGATTCACTAAGGGATCTTGACTGACAGAAGGCTCAACCTCTTCCGCGGGCTCACTTTCTTGCGAAAACACTAAGTGGCCGGCATCATGCCTTATACGAGCAAGGTCATCTTCGGGTGAATTTAAGGAAGAAGATAAAACAATAGCAGGAGAGGGGATTACAGGAATCGGGGATGAAGGTCGTTGGCTAGATTGAGGGTGAGAGTCTTGCAAGATTGTGGGTTTATGAAGGGATAACAAGGCAGAAATAGGGATGCGATCCTCCTCATCGACAGAGGCAGTAGTCACAGATTTAGGAGGCAAAGGGGGAGAGGGGTCTACGGGCAAGTCAGAAGCAACAGAGGGATAACCCTCCGCGGCAGAACCCAAGTCAGAGTCATTCTCCTCGGTATCAGGTTGGGCAAATAATCCACCCGCAGAGGATCCTTCCGCATGGGTGGCTTGTTCAAAGGCTGCATCAAGCCTCCCGGGCCCTATTGGAAGGAAATGGGGAGGATCACTGCCCGAAATAGAAGCCTCTTTATAGGCAACAGGTTTCCGCGGACGGAGAGCCTGGGCAAATGAAACAAAAGAAAATATGTTTATGAGGACAGGAAAGGAAAATTTTTTAAGAGCCGAAACAGGTAGAAATCTTACCATACGGATTTTCTTGTTTTCAGGCTCGTAGTCTGCTACAGAAGAAACATCCGCATCAACAATTGGAACTCCTCGGGTTAATCGCTTTCCGTGGAAAGGTTCCTTTATGCACTGACTCAAAGGACCACGCGATTCATGATCCTGGGGGCATTTGAGAGTAATATCGTCTTTGAATACTTTAACAGTTTCTGGTATTACAGGAGGACTCTCAACGAAATCTTTGAATAAAGTATGCATGTGCTCTAAGTATCGGAGATAGCTGGACGAACAATGACCCCTCCTGTGGACTGAGGGTATTTCAACATATGAAGAGAAGCGACGTTTCTGCAACTCACATTTTTTCCGATAAAAAAGAATGGAATCATCAAAGGTTTCGCCCCATAAAAAATTTAAGGTAGGAATGTTCTGATCAAAGCCAAATTGTCGAGCCACCTTCATAGGATAATAGCCCGTCCTCTTTAGGCGAAATTCACTCACCGCGGGTAGAGCTGCGCCAGTTACCATGGCGCAAAACATCAGCTCTTGCAAACTGGGCTTTGTGTCTTCCAGCAGGATGGTGTCTTCAGAATAAAATTTTGGGAATTGGATACCATCGTACTGAATGGTATAAGGTCGAAACTCAAAAAATTCTTCGCAATCCAAAGAATCACCAATGTCCCCAATGTGACCTAGGCCATTCCATCTCATAGCATGACAATTATCGATGATAAGACCATTACCATCAAAAGGTTCAAAAACATGGGGAATACCCGCGTACCGCGGGAAGCACTCAAAAAGGAATAACATGAGGAAAAGGCAGGATACATAAGTGCTAATTTCATAACGGCCTTTCGAACGGTGATAATCTACTGCAATAGTATCCAAACGATTGTAAAGAGTACCGAGGAACATAGGGGCTAAAGGTAGGCTCTCACCTTTTGCTAAAGTAGCCGCAAGAAGGAATGAATCTCTATCAGGGCCATCTTGAGGACGACCTTCGAAAATAAAACGGTCCAACCAGTATACAAGGAAAGCGGCGAGCTCATGAGCCTTACCAAATTCGGGACCTTCCACAAATTGGCGGACACGCTGATTGTCACGAATCTCTTTAGTTTTTTTCTCATAATCTCTGAAGAAGTAACGATACCAAGCAGTGTATGAGAGTTTAGGGGACTTCATTTTGGGGCGAGTCTTGAGTTTTTTGGAACCTCTAAAAATAGAGTCTAATCGCATGGCCTCGTCTGCAAAGGTATTCAAGGCATCGCGAATGGTGAGAGCATCCGGTGAAGCAATAGGGTCGGCCACCTCTCCCGAACATAAAATAGGTAGCCTAAGAAGTACGGCTACATCTTCTAAAGTGGGAGTAAACTCACCCCAAACAGTAGCAAAAGTGTGACTGGTAGTACTCCACCTTGAGATCACAGTGGTAAGTCCATCAGCATCCCTTTTCACAGATAATTCAGAAAAGAGCTTAACAGATTGAAGGATTTTTGCTTTCTGGAGAACGGCACAATAATCTGGGACCCCAAGGATATAGTGTGACCATTCAGTCCATTCTACCGTCGCACCCATATGAGACTCGTACTCAGTAAAACTGAAGGGATAATCTCCTCTTTCTAACCGGAGTCGTGGAATGGATTCGGGGACAATTGCAAAGGCCTCTATACTGTCGTCCAAGCCAAGGGTTAAAATATCATCGGACACTTCCATATCAGGAACGAACTCTTCCATGGAACTCCAAAAATGATCGTGCTTTACTTCGAAAAAAGGTGCCTTACGCCATTCGGAAGAAGGAGGAACAGGGGGAACGGTCCCATTGGCCATGGTCATTTGTTTCTTTTTTGTCATAATAAGCTAAGTCAAGTGTCAGAAGTAAGGAAGGAAGGACAAAGAGAGCAGAGAAAATAGACTAAATGATAAGGGAGTACAGATGAAAGGTGTAAACAGTGGGTTATATAAGCACCGGGCGCGGAAACCGAAATGACGCGGACGGTTACAAAGGAACCGAAGAGACACTGAAGCCAGTCGCAAATGGTACCTCACCCGCGTAGGGATTTCTAGCTCTAAATTACGCGGACGAAGTAAAAAAGGACTTTTTACATTAAGGGAGGAAGCATTGCATCTGTAAAAATTCTCCGAGGCATTTAATCAAACAGGAAGTAGGCGTGAAAGAAGGCATTACAGCAAAGGGAAGGGATATGAGTCAGAAACAAGCAAAGAGAGAATGAAGGAAAAGAAGCACTAAATAAAGGAGTTATCAAGGCCACGAAAAAAGGAAGAAAATACAGCCAAGTTACAAATAAGCACGGGAATCGCAAAGACAGAAAGCAGTGATCAAAGAGGAAAGGTCTCCGTCGAGCAAAGAGTGGACAAAACAACTATGAAAGTAGGCACAGAAAGAAAAGGTTGCAAACAAAACTTCAGGAAGAAATATTGTTTGCAAGGGGGCATAATGTGGATAAGTACATTACAGAGCAAGGAAAGAAGGAATGGGACAGAAAGAAGGAATGGGACAGGAAACCTCATATATACATAGACCTCACGCGGAGGCATTCTCCCCGCGTATGGGATAATCCCGCGGGGGCCACGCACCCGCGTGGTTAACCCATGCGCGGGCAACATCCCCCCGCGCAGGGTCAACCCATTCCCGCGGAGGGATGATCCCCTTCCCGCGTAGGGGTATTTACATAAAAGGAATCCTCAATCCCCATGGGGGGTTAGCAAAGCATACAGAAGCACAGGGAGTGAGAAGATTGGGGGCAATCCTCTCTGACGGGTATGTTATGTTTGGTAATTAGATTGTGTTTTCTGGAACCAACTCTGAAAGGAGTATGATTCTATAAAACACTTCTAAATTAACAAACATGGCATACTCTCAAGGGTTACAAGGAACCATGGATGAATGGGCCATTGTGTGGCTTGCCAGCTCACAATCCTGAGTGGTTATCCTTGTGACAGGGGCTATGTAGAAGACTATTAATTCCTCTCTTCAATATGGAAAGTAACTTGTCGCGACGTTACTTCTAGCATTGAGAAGTGGGAATTAGTATGAGGCTACGGTGTCCCACAGACCATTTTAGGCACAGGTACAGGCTGTGATATGGTCTGGGCGATCATGGTGTCATAATAGAGCATATGGCGTCATGGTCCCAGGCGGGAAGGTGGGTTGAGTGTGGTATGGAGGATTGAGAGGAAGGCTCGTTGGGCCATGGGCATCTAAAGTTGTGCTAGTGTGACTCTACGCGGGCACCATCAGAACGTTTCTCGCGGGTATAACCAAGCCCGCGAGGGGTATAGACTCATGGTTACAACCGGGAGTGGTGAAGGAAGGGATACGCGGCCAAGTGCCACGTAGGATGACAGCTGTCATAAGCCCCATGCCTGAGGTCTATAAATACCCCATGGCGTGGTGACATGTGGATCATTCTGGTGCCCCCTCCCTCTCTGAATCACTCTTGCTTTCTCTCTCTCCCATCTAGCACCCAGCTCACATTCCTATTATTGTTTCATGGTTACTTCATCAGCTTGATCCTATTCAGTTCTTACAACTCAGTCCTGTGATAGTCACTCCTCATAGCAGAACTCATCTACCTATTTACAATGCCATATAAGTTGTGCTAATGTTATCACAAAACAAGGTAGTAGGTCCAGAGAGAGAGGGAACTGTAACTCATAGAGAAGCTGAGAAATCCAATAAGTGTTAGCACAAACATAAGCAAGAGAGCGATACTCAGCTTCAGCAGATGAGCGAGAAACTGTTTGTTGTTTCTTAGCACTCCAAGAGATAAGGTTGGAGCCTAGAAACACACAAAAACCAGTAGTGGAGCGACGAGTGTTAGGACAATGCCCTATTAGCATCGGAATAAGCATGGAGAGTGAGTGGACTGGAAGACCGACAAAAATATAAACCAAATTCCAACAAACCGTTCAAATATTGAAGAATACGCTTAGCAGCAATCAGATGTGGAGATTGAGGAGCACTTATAAATCGAGCAACATAATAAACAACATAATTAAGCAATGTCTGGATGAGTGAAAGTGAGATACTGAAGGGAGCCAACAATTTGTCTGTACTCAGTGGCATTAGGTAATAGATCACCAGTTAGATGAGAAATTTAGCTAGTGGCACAAAATGGAGTGTTGTAAGGTTTGCAGTCAATCATAGAGTGACGACGGAGAACATCAATAGTATACTTGGACTAGAGAGATGAAGACCAGTAGCAGAAGAAGTGGCTTCAAGTCCAAAAAAGTAAAAAAGAGGACCAAGATCAGTGAGTTCAAACTCCTTACCAAGGATAGCAACAAAAGAGGAGAGAGGAGATGGTTGGTTATCTGTCAGAATAATGTCATCAACATATAGTAAAAGAATCATAATATCTAAAAACTGACGAAAGCTAAACAAAGAATGATCAACTCGACTCTGAAGAAAACCAAACTGCAGTAGGAAACCATTGAGATGCTGGAATCAAGCACGAGGAGCCTACTTAAGGCCATAAATGGCTTTGTGAAAATGACATACATGATTGGGGCGAGTTGGATCAATAAATCCTGGAGGTTGGCAAATAAAAATTGTAGTATCTAGAAAACCATGAAGAAAAGCATTATTCACATCTAGTTGGCAAAAAGTCCATCCTAGAGCGAGAACAATCCAAACAGTTGTAGGTTTGACCACAGGGCTAAAGGTCTCATCAAAATCAATACCTGGTTGCTAATGGATTATAAACAAAGGATCATCCCTCAACATATGCCCTCTGGTGACATTAAAAAGGATGGATATGGAAAACTACATTCAACCCAATAGCATGGTTATATGAACTTGTGATGGAATATGCCAACAAAGCATGGGACAAATCAACCTATCTTTGGGAATATGATCAAATCCCTTCATAATCAGCTTCCAAGTGATCAACATTCCAAGCACGCATGACTTACTCCTTGGAGAGCCATGGATGCACAATGCTAGATTGGTGACTTTGAATCAATTCCCAGATATGAGCTTTGACATCGAAAGGAAACTTGTTACCATCCAAATTGAAAAAGGTCTTTCAACACCTCAAATGATCACACCATATGATGAGTGCTCAAATGAAAGCTTTGCAGATGATGAAAATCTCTCAGCCATGATTGAATCTACCCTCCCATAGTCAAATTCCATTTTAGCTATCCAACCTAGCAAATGGGAAGTCATGCCACTCCTGCAACCCAAGAAGTTTTGGTAAAGGGAGAAAGACTTACCTTTTTCTCCTATTTTCAAAAACTTATCCTTTTTCAAAACTCATGTTTTAACTTTTATTATGAATGTAGTCCATTATCCTTGTTATTTTAAATCAAGTTGACTCATGTAACTCCATTGAAAAATGAAACTAATAAAATGGACTTTTAGTTTTGCAAAATTTATCTTTCTTGTTAGGATACCTCAAATGGAATGTTGGGATCCTTTGAATGCCACCGTCCTTGCAATTACAAAACATGACTTTGACACTAAAATTGATTTTGAACAAATAAAACTTGATAGTGATTCACTGAATGATCCATCCATAGAATTTTCAGACAAAATCTATCATCAATCCTCTCCAAACATTGAAGAAATAGAAATAATTAATGTAAGAACCTTGGAAAACCCAAGAGAATTGAAAATCGAAAAAGTGTTTACCAAGCCACAAACAGATGCAATGATCCTTTTTCTATCCCAATATCAAGATGTCTTTGCTTGGTCTTATCAAGATATGCTAGGACTAAGCACTGACATAGTGGTTCATTGCTTACCTCTCAAGCCTGATATGAAGCCAGTTAAACAAAAACTTCGTCGAGTCAAACCCGAATGGAGTCTCAAAGTCAAAGAAGAGATTCTAAAGCAATTCGAAGCCAAATTTCTAGTTGTGTTCAATTATCCTAAATGGTTAGCCAACATTGTGTTGGTGCCGAAGAAAGATGGCAAAGTTCAGGTGTGTGTTGATTACCGAGATATAAATAAAGCAAGCCCAAAAGATGACTCTCCACTCCGACACATTCCCAAAATATTCAACGAATTTGCAACTGCATTAGCAACATTCTTATCCATGATAAGCATCTTAGAAGATGAAGATTTCCCCCCAATCAAGATTAAAGTAAGCTATGAGCCTGCCCATTGCATGTTCCTTGAAGAAGAACTGGATGGTCAGCCATGGTATCACGACATCAAGCAATTCTTAGATAAATAAGTCTATTCGTCAGGAATTACCCAGCCAAACAAGAAAACCATCCAAAAAATGGCTCTATAATACTTCATCAGCAGCAACATTCTCTACAAGAAGTCACCCAAAGGTCTTTTGAGTTTTATAAACACTGGTGAAGCCAAGCAAATCATGACAGAAATCTACAAGGGAGTTTGTGACCCCAACATAAATGGTCACTTGCTATCTCAAAAAATCCTTTGGGTAAGGTACTATTGTCTTTCAATAGAAAGAGAATACTATAAGTATTTTTGCTAATGTCATAAATGCCAAGTTCATGCTGCTAAAATCCATGCCCCCTTAATAAGCTCCATTATATGGTTTCTCTTTGGCCTTTCTCATCTTGGGGAATGGATGTCATCGGATCTATCAATCCTATAGCTTCTAATGGCCACAGATTCATCCTGGTAATGATTGATTACTTCACCAAGTGGGTCGAAGCTGCCTTATTCTCAAACATTTTCCATGAAATAGTGGATCATTTCATCAAAAACAATATCATTTGCCGGTACAGAGTACCAAAAGCAATAGTCTCATACAATTCTAAGAATCTCAAGAATGATCGGATTCAGGCCACTTGCAAGCAATTCAAGATAGTCCACCACTTTTTAGTAGTGTATCGCTCTCAAATGAATGGAGATTCAGGCCACTTGCAAGCAATTCAAGATAGTCCACCACTTTTTAGTAGTGTATCGCTCTCAAATGAATGGAGATATGGAAGGCGCCGACAAAAACCTTACGAAAATCCTCAAAAAAATTACAAAAACACACAAAGATTGACATGAAATGCTCCCATTTACACTTATGGCTTATCAAACTTTGATTCGTACTTCAACTGGAGCTACCCCCACACTCACTGGTATATGGGATGGAAGCAGTCTAGCCTCTGGAAATAAAAATCCTCTCAATGAGAATTCTAATGGAAGCCCAAATCAAAGATGTTGAATGGGTTCAATCGTGATATGATCAACTAAGCTTAATAGATGAGAAATAACACAGAGCTATTTGTCATGGTCAGTGCTACCAACGTAACATGACCAGAGCATTCAACAAGAAAGTAAAATCCTGCCAATTCAAAGAACATGATATGGTTCTCAAAAAGATCTTAGCATGCCAAGATGAAGCCAAAGGAAAGTTTTTCCCCAATTATGAAGGACCATTCATTGTTAAGAAAGTCATGACAAGAGGTGCACTCATTTTAAGAAAAATGTAAGGAGTTGAATTTCCCCAGACGATCAACGCTGACATAGTGAAGCGATACTATGCATGATTAATTGGATATAGCTAATAACCTCTAGTTTTTCTTTATTCTCTTTCAAAACCTATCCCCTATCTTTTAGCTAGGGAGATTTTCTCTTTAAAAATCCATCATACACAGAGTTCCAGTCAAATTAAAATCAAATTGTATTGAACTACGTATAACCTGATTCTCGATTAACTTGAGATTCGTAGGTAGACTGGATCCTTTTCCCTAAGTTTGGTCTCAACAAAAAAATAAAAATATTTCTCCCCACGAAATTTCTTTCGCTGAAAGAACCCTTTTCGATTTTCAAAACTCTATACAATCCTTTTTGTCTCAATGATACCTACAACCGTCTCTTTTAGAGCCTTACTTTTCTTACAAATTCAACCCTTCAGAAGGATCGACATTGAAGTAAAGTAAGGGATAAATCAGTCAGTGTTCAAATTCATGTTCTCAAAATTGAAAGACGAAGATACACAAAGAGAAAAAAATAGTATCCTTTTGATTTAACTAACAATACATGTATCTATCAAAAACTTTTTTCTTTTAAAGTAACAAGGATAATGCATCATACATGAGTAATGCAGCTTAAATACACAAGAGATCATAAATCTAAAAGCCTCTCCAACACAGTCCTCTCCAGATCTCAATACATCTCTAAAGCATCCCCTCTTGAACTCGAATCTCCTCGACTCAGTCAAAGCATTTACCAAACCCCTCAACTCATCAAAAATAGCCTATCCCGATCCTTCTCAATAACCTCAGAACAAGGAAACAATAAAGTACCAAACACAAAGTCAAAACATCAAGTTACTTTCTTATAGAGATCTCGACCAATTTTGACCAGTTTACATCTTACATATCATAATTGTCATAAATGTCTTTTGAATGATGTTAAGCATATTTTGAGTGTGGGGAGCATGTTTGAGAAGTTGTATAAATGTTTTGGTAAGTTTTTGGAACATTTGGAGAAGTTTGACTCTTTGGTCAAACGGGGGCCTAGGATGCGGTCTAGGTAGGCCTAGGAATCCAAAAATTTTGGAGAAATAATGATTTTTGAGTTTGGCTTAGATGAAATGTTTAGAGAGTTAAAGAAGTAATTTCAAGGCTGTAAGAGCTTTCGATATCAAAAACGGAGGCCAGGAGAGTACGTTAAGTGACTTGTGGGCATTTTAGTCATTTACGCACCCTAGATTTTTTAAATATCAAGGCTGATAGATCCCAGCTATATCTCACGGCTGTTTCTCTCTCTAAACTCTCTCATCTTCATACCTTCACCTTCTTTGTGTTTTTGATAAGCAAACAAATTTTTATTAATAAGTCAATGTCATTACATCCCAATTGGTGCTATAAAGGGCACAAAATCCTAATAGGGTCGTGCTCGAAAAATCATTAAAACAGTTTGTGAAAGTGTGGTTCATTAAAATAAAACCAAACCCCTTGATGTATGAAAGATTATGCAAGCAATAATTTTTTTTCTCATGAACACGAATATGATTACATGGAATATAAAGGATTCAGAGATCAAATACTTGAGGGGGACAACTTTTCAACCCCTTAGTTTTCAACAGTTGATGAAGCAATCGATCTCCTTCGGTATAGTACCCATAAGAATCACAACTATGACCCTTGAGTTTGATTCTCTAATTAAAAACCTAGTTCTTGTGGGAAAACTATAAGTCCACTACAAGAAAGAAGGCCTTTTACGAGAGGCCAAAAATGCCGTTAAAAGGTATTCACGGTGCAAACTAGGCCCACGTCTATTAAGGTCCCATAAATACTCTTAATTTTCTTCAACAAATAATAAAACTTGTAAAAAAGTAAAATATTTCCCGTCAAAAAAGTAAAAAATTTACGTACGAGAGACATAATTCCTCGTTAATAATTCATTTACGTGTTACACGGCCCCTTGTTAATAATTCTAAATATTCACAACACATCGCTTTAACTCGTGGAAAAGTTTTCAGTTTGTTTTCTACGAGGAATGTTCTTTAATTTACAAGGTTTCTTGCCCCCCGTTAATAACATATATATATATATATATATATATATATATTTTTTTTTTTTTTGAATAAAAACACCCTCAAATGCTAGGTACCTATTACTCATCCACACATAACCTGTATTACCAACAATTCAACTAAATATTATGAAATGCTAACAAATCTCACTTAATGCCAATAACTGAACCAATACTTTAAAATACACCATTAAATATATCAAAAGACTAAAGACATTTTCACAATTCATCAATGTTCAATGAGCCAAAATAAGAAAAAAAAAAGAAGGAAATATATCTATTTGTAAGAAACACTACCAAATTCCTAGAACTCCTGTTGAACTATTCATCAATTTGCAATTATCATTCAATTCAAAAACCTAGCACTCCTACTTACTTCAATACATTGATCTTCACATTGTTTATATCCTAGCAAAAGTTGACTTTCAATTTTCTTAACATTTTCTCCACCTCATTGTCCATGGTAGACATTAAGCTGTATAAAATCCAAGCAAGTAGCTGCGTCACACAAGTCTCAACTTCAATATACTAATAATTTTAAGAACTTGAAGGAAAAAAAATTAAAGAAAGAAAAAGAGTTTCACTAAACAAATGACCAAACAGAACCAACTCAAGTGTAGATAGAAACAAAGCTGCTAGCAAAGCACTTCAAAGGATCACTATTTAGGTTAGAAGGCTTCATATAGATGCAATACAATTAGACACGTCATACAAGTAGGAGCGAAAATTCTGATAACAATTTTTTTAAAAAAATTAAGCAATTTCATATCAAGAACAAAAAATAGCAAAAGCCATCATATAGCCTCCAAGGAACATACCCCATGTTCCTGGAAACCCCAAACCCACCATACAAAAACAGACTACTCTGTCCATAAAATACTAAGTACAACAAATAACCCACTTCCTAGAGTAAACAAAGCATTCTACTAAGTTTCATTAAAACAAAACCTGGAGTATTTTTGAAATAAGACATCCAACTAATATCATCCCACATAGCATCCCTATCCATGAACATAGATAGCCACAAACATAACAATAGAAGACAATAGACTTCAAAAGCTAACAAAATAGGCATAGAGAAATCACCACACTGGCCAAACCACACACTAACAGTAACAAAAAATCACAGCCATTATGCTAATCTCCAACAAAGCTCACAACCACAATCTCAACATGAAATAGCAAGGCAAAAACAGGAAAAAGAAACCTAAGAGTATGGACAAGAAAAACAGAGCACTAAACATGAATACATGGAGTTACTTTAGAATTATCCCAGGAAAATCCCATTATTTACATAACTATATGTTAGTCATGGAGTTAGGAACTTCTATAAGGGATAGAGTCCTTCGTGTTACTGAGTTTATCACTCCTCAAGAGTCTTGATATCAGTATATTCATTATTTAAGAGTTTAGTCAAAATAGTATCTCATCTTCCTCTCTTTTTTCCTGAATATCTCATCTTCTATTTAAATATACATACGAGGGTTTAAGTCTCTAATGGACAATAATGGATGTCATTTTATACTTACCTATGAAAAAGGAATATAGATAGAGTATAAGAAAATCATTTTCCAAAAGACTAGAGCTAATATATTTGGGCTTCTATATTTTTATTGTTCATGTGAAGTTATTGCTCACTAAATAACAAAACCTTGTGAAACAAGACATTACTGATTATGGGTTTGAGTGGGATAGTAGTACTAATAATGTCAAATATTAAGGAGTTGGCACATGGTCAGAAAATTAACAACGAATTGGATTAAACATTGTACCTTCAAGAGTGAAAGTGTTGTTATGCTCCTAACCAAATGGGAAAAGTTAATACTGATGATAATGTCTATGAAAAGTTACCAAAATCTTCTCCTATTTTGAAGAACAAACATCAGCCATAGTGATAAAATTTGAAACACTTAAAGACTTTATTTGGTGAAATACTAGCAGCACCTAATAAAAATTTGTACTTAAAATATCAGTAGTACCTGATGGAAGTTTGCCTTCAAATTCCTAGAAAATATACATCAATAAAAGATTTTAGTTTCTCTGGCGACTTGGGACAAGGGATATTTTCCTACAAAAGAAAGGTTAAGAAATTAAAATTCTGCTGATTATTATCCTTAGAATGAAAATGAAAATAAAAGTAAAAAAGGAAAAGAATTAATTATACCTGAGAACTTAGCAAGATTGTATGCTTGAGTAACTACCATATGATCAGTTGACTACTCCTTTTGCAAGGCTACTTAATTAGTCATGCCCCTAGTACAGGACTACAAGCACTTTGGAGATTCCTTGAGCAAGCCTTACATATATTGAACTAAAAATCAAATCAAGTTTAAAATCCCATAACCCAATATATATATATCATTTTCATTATATGTAGTTTTCAAAGCAATTATCTGCTTTTGATTTTTTTTTCTCCTTATTTTATGTATGGAAGCCCAACACTGGTAGGACATGCTTCTATCTATTAAAATTTTTGTTTCTATTTGTAGCTGAAATTGAAGATAAGTATTTGCTAACAATATTATTCTATTATAAGCAATTAAAGGTAATATTTAGAGTATAAACACACACATACATTTGATTGGTTATTTCTTTGCTTGAATTTTTTTTATAAAGCTCACTGAAACTTGTTGGTCAATTGGTCAAGTTTTGACACCATTATAAATATACTTTTTACTGCCTCCACACTTAAATGGGCTACACAAACTTTTGAAAAAGTTGAGACTTACAAAATACATAATTGCACTATATATATCATAAGAGTTTCATTAAATATTCTCCATCATAGAGCTCAAGATTACAAAATATATCATTGCATTAAATTAAAGGTAGAAGACATGAGTTCACTGATATTCTCTATAGTTTTAATATAAATAATTTTGTAAATCAGACATACTGAATTTTTTTTTTGAAGTTAAAACAAATGTATTAATATGAAAATGTAGAAGCATATGGAGGGCTTTGGAAGGAAATTTACCAAGCCGACAAAGAGGGGCACTTATTGCTAAATCTGACATATATATTCAAAGATAACATAGCACAAATCTGAAGGAACAATTTAGATTTGAACTCATTTATATATAATCAATTAGGTCATTACGATGGAATCATATTATAACACAACTTAATTAGATTCAGATAGGCTGAAGTCTAATCCAATCCGAGTAGTTTAGACTATATATATCTTCCAAATACACACACTAATGTATAAGAAATGCAAAGATCTGGGCTATAGCTGTTAAGTTACAGTTGTTTTCCCTTGAGGTTGATCTCATCAAAAGAATAATATATATATATTTCGCTGGACAAAGAGAATGACCTGAATAAGTGTGTGTGAAATTATCCCATATGCTTGGGCCTTTACGAGTACTTTCATCTGTTCCACCTTCAATCTAGAAAAACAAAAATAAATAAATAAATAACTTGAATAATTAAGAGGGCTTTGTTTTTTATTCAATTTGTGAGATACACTTCAGCTCTTGGTTCCCTTTCTCATTTCTCTGCAAAATGGGATTTTCTCAATAAAATCAGCATGGGAGATGCTCAGGCCAAAGAAGGAAGTTGTACTTTGGCATGATATTATTTGTTCCCAGGAAACATAGTGAATCACTCGTTCATAATGCGGCTGATCATGTTGAACAGATTATGAACTCAGAACAAATTATTGAAAAAGGGTATAAAAACTGGTATCAAATGTGTTTTCTGCAGGGAGGTTATTGAGAGCAGAGAACATCTATTTTTTTACTATGCTTTTACTTCTAGAATATGGCATTATGTTGCAGCTAAAGCGTGTATGAAATGGTCTCCTCAAAATTGGCAACAGAGTGTGAGTTGGGCAATGTTGGTGTTAAAGTGCAAAAGCTTAGTGACTATTATAAATAGGCTTATGTTTGCTACCACTGTATATTTTATCTAGATTGAAAGAAATCAGAGGAGTTTCTTTGATGAATACACTGATGCTCCTACTATTCAGAAGTAGATCTGCAAAATAGTCAGGTTAAGAGTTTGTTCTTTAAGAAAATTCCCATTTACCATTCAGAACAAATCGTGTATATACTCCTTGTGTGCATATTCTTCATATGTGAGTGCCATCATCTTTCAATAACAACTAAAACACATTAAAAGAACCTTTTGAATCATTATAATGAGATATTTAGTGTGTTAATTAAATCTATTTCTGATTATGAATCCTAGTTTGAGTGGGATGGTAGTGCTAATAATGCTAAAGATTAGGTTTAGTAGTCCGAAAAGACTTAAAACTGTAAAGATTAAGTAGTGCCTTTTCCACATGACCTGAGTTTAGATGGGCAGGAAAGCATTACTAGATATACAAGCTTGGGTGCTTGGTGAAAGTCATAGAGATGATGTTTATGGCTGTCATTATATATGTACAATATTTTATGTCTCCTAGAAAAAAAAATTATGAGTAGATATTCGTGCCTATTCAGTCAATTAAACTCCTTAGTTTGCATCTCCTCAAGAAAACAGATTATAAAGATCCCTATGGTAAGCAGTTGATCAAATATTACACTTCAAAAGGTGTTGATGTAATTCTTCATACATTTTTATTAAAACTTTGTCAAAACACACACTATTAATTCAACTAGAGCAGTGATTTTACTAACTTTGCTTAAGTAATAAGCATTGCAAAACCTGTACTTCATTCCACAACTATCATCTTCCAGCATCTAAGCTACTTCAGGTTCTAAACCTCGAATTACTTGCCTACTAATTTTTATTAACCTGAACAAATCAAGAGAATGCATCTTTAGGCACAAACAGGAAAGCTAAGTGATCCACATCATTGACAAGACTATTTCATGCCTAGTTTCAAAGGCGAGAAATCATTGTTATAATGTAAGCTAATGATATTAACCAAAGCTATCAAGATAATAAGTGCTATCAGTTGTGCGATAAGTTTCACCATTATAAAATGGTATCAAGCAATTTACATCGTGCCATTTAAAGCAAGGTTCTCAAGATAAGGATTCCATGTAGGATCAATGAGAGGTACATAGGATCGAGATTGAGAATCCTAAGATTCTATAAAACTATTAGAAAAATAACTCAAACAAACTTTCTAAATCAAATATCTTTGATATAGTAGAGAATAAGGCTAAACAACTAACATGACCAATATTCTAGCAAAATCAATTAATATTAAAAGATAATTAGACACATGGCAAATACTTAAAGTAAAACCTAAACAAATAAAAAAAGATAACAGAGAGAGAAAAGTTCAATTTAGTTGCCTAAGTCTCTAAGCAATTTAGTTGAAAAGATTACTTTTTGGTTCAGAAAAAGAACAAAATAGAGAAAGAAAGAACAGCGGAAAAAAATGAACTCTCTCTTTATTTTTTATTTTAGGATGGACAAAGAATAGAAGCACATTATATAATGAAAAAATCCTCCTAATGATCTTCCTAAATGAATATAAATGGTAGAAAGTAGAGTATATATGCAAATTCCTCAACATTGCCGCTTGCATTTAACTTGCATTACTCCTCATTACCAAGTTTATATATAGAAGCACATCATTCAATTCAGATTAATTTAGAAGAATTATATTTTCATTTTCACTTATCGAGTAGTCATCACTAATTAAAATCATTTCAGGGACAATAGCGAGCAACAAGAGAATTAGTGGAACAAATAACATATAAAATGAACTAAATAAAATCTTTACAAGTTTATCAAGGTAAGCAAAACTTGTAATTAATTGGATTCAAACAAGGGCCCTTCTTAATGTTTATCATTCTTGTAGTAGGTAGAATATACTATCCAAAAGTTGTTTAAACACTTAACTATTACAAATTCAACATTTAATGTAGGTAATTAATTAAAATCTTATGCCTTCATTCTACTTGAAATTCATGGCAAACTTCATTAACCTAGAAAATTAACTGGAAGACCCAAATGAATTGACAAAATATATCCAAATGGGTTTAGTAGATAAATAGAGAAAGTAAATCAAGTTTTGAGTAATTTCTTATAGAGTGTTCTTGATTGGCAATTACTACAACTAAGGTGGCTTGTTCACATTGTGCAAGCTTAGAAAAGATGGTGGTCTAGGGATTGTGGACGATAAGAATGGAACAAAATTAATTAACAAAATGAAAATGTAAGGAAATAAAAGATGCAAGACTCATCAAATGTTTGTTGTTTAAATTAGTTAACAATGATTAAAGATCTCTTTAAGTATATGGAATTAATAAGATAACAAAAGAGTCCTGGTCAATGAAGGTTCCACTCAGTAGTGCTATGGTTAGACTCAAATAAACATTAACATCTAATATAATTTGAACATACTACATAGTGATTATTCTGAGACCTCAACAAGAATGTCACTATTTTTTTTCTCTTCAAAAAGTTCAAGAAATAAACCATATGCAAATTAAATTAAAAAATCAATAATATATGATTTGAGATAAATAATAGCATATTGTGAATAACAAACATACCTATAATAAGAGTCCCACAACATTATGGACATCACTCCTAGTTAATACCTAAAGTGATTAGTTGGTGGCCTGACTAGCTCATTTATTTTTTCAACAACTTACTTTAAAAATTGCTCTCTAATCTCTTTTAAATGTGAGCTTATTCCAAATTATATCATAAATTATATGCCTACATTTTAGAGCACGTGTCAACCAAATGTGATTTATAGAGAAACAGAATAAATAAAGTGTGTTTGTCTATTCAAATTTATTAAATGCATTTGATTAGTGACCTATAATTCATTTGTGATGGTTAGATCAATCAATTGTCCTTTAACATGTATTTGTTGGGTGGTCAAATGTCTATGCCTTGCTATTGATGATATGTCCACAAAATTAAATTCCACATTAAAGAAATCATAATAATAAACCAAATGAAAGCACTTGACTATCTTCTTCTTGAATAATATCCAATTTTCATTAATATTTATCTATGTTTACATGCATATCAATCTATACATATGTGCATGTATAGATGATGAATTTTGTTTGAATGAACAAAAGCAACTTATGATACTTCACTATCTTTGTGACAATCCATTATTAAAATGAGGTGATATTTCCAGCAACCATATCATTAACTATTTAACTATGAATCTCAGGGTTTTGGTAGCATCATCCAAAATTTTGTATACTTTCTCAGGTATCTAGAACCATACCATTAAATAATAAGGCATAAAATATTATATCATACAAACAATAATATTAATAGAAGAATTTTCAAGAAACTAATAACGAAATAAGATAGATTGACAAATGGATAACTAAGGGTTAAGCAGAGGTACGAATATGAAAAAAAACATTGCTGGTACCCACGATTCATCAATTTCAACATGTCCATGGTTCTGATGGTGACTTCTATGGCTGATTTCTTTTGTAGTATTTATCCATAGTATACCTTTAAAATCAAGTCTCAATAAACTAAAAAGAAAAGCAGCAAAGGAATATCACAGGCATATATATATATATATGTGTGTGTGTGTGTGTGTGTGTGTACTATATTCATTCTAATACGAGAGAGAGAAGAAAAATAAACAATATGAGAGAGAAATTTATGAACTAGAGAAAGAGATGGAGAGATATACAGTATGAAATCAAATAATTGCAGTCGCGGAGGAGTGCTGTCGCCTTCAATTGGTGATTTTTGGTTCGTATTGCGGCTGCTTCTTGGCTTACTACGACTAGGGTATGAGAGACAAAGTGTGGGTTTCTTCAGCCATTAGGACAATATGATTAGGGCTTTGGTATTCAATCGACAATTTTTGGCTCGTATTGTGGCTGCTTCTTGTCTTTATGACTAGGGTATAAGAGACAGTATTTGTTTCCTTAGCCATTAGGGATTTGGTAAATGAGCATGATAGAGAGTAAGTTTGGGAGAGTTTTAGTGGAGAGAGAAAATTTCAATAAATGAGCTTAATTTCGTGTAGAGAGAAGAGAGGGAGTGTGGCTTTGGCTAAGTGGGTTTAGTGGGAGTGGAAAATTTGGAGCGGAAGGGGAAATTTTGGAGAGGGAAATTTTATTTATTATTGACGAGAGATTAGGAACTCCGTGGAAGTGTAATTTTTAGTATTTATTCACGAGGAGCCAGGAATTCTGTTAAAGATTAACAAATATGTCATTAATATATGCAAATATTAATAGAGTCTTTAACGCGCCGTGAAAACTTTATTTTGACTAGGATTTTGATTGAACCTCATGAAAACTTGACCTTTTATAAATCAATGACGAGGGGCTTCTTGTGAACACCATAGAAAGTACTTTCTATGACGTAAAACATAAGAACGCCGTAAATGTTATGTCGTAAAAAATTATTTTTCTTGTAGTGGTCTAGTGAATTTATTCCTTCGTAAACGTACTCTTTCATTTGGGAGAGAACATGGCATGTTTATAGAAGAGTCTCTCCCAAGTCAAGTTTTCTTTTTCATATATGCAAGATATGATAAATCATATCTTCATATAAAAGGAAACTATATACATACTCTATATCTTATATTCTCCTACGAAAAATAAGATATTATGTATATATTTAAATTATATATATTTTAGGATATTAAAATATCCAATATATATTTATATATAATTCCACTTGTGCCCTTAACATGTAATTAAATTACAAACGCCCTTAACGCATTATAACAATTCACATTTAACAACTCAGTTGGTTTTAAATCGACTCAGTAGGCTAGAAGTAAGGATCTTATTTAAGGGTCAAACCTCTTATTGGCTCCAATGGATTATAATTGGCACGGTCATCCATTAACCCTAAATTACAACAATCTATTAACCACAACTTAACTCCATTATATAAGTGTGGTTGCACTCCAACTCAAGAATGGTAGAACCATGTGTTATTTTTAAACCTTGTGTTACCTCAACACATAACACCCATGTTAATTATATGAAATTTCTTCTCTATGGACAATTGGATATGGATGTATAAGTACCCTCAATCCAAATCAACAATTGAATATTTATTAAGTCACTTGATTACTTCCCGTTTAATCAATAAGCCTTTAATAAAACTTATGCACTTTACCAAGGTGCATACCCATTTTATTAAAGCTGAACCAAGTTCTTGGATTTACCATTGATTAAACTTAATCAAGCCATAATAAATTAGCTAGCATAGATGTAAATCTTGGAAGCATGTTTCAAAGCACATGATCGACCAACACCCAACATATTTAGATTTTAGATCCTGAGGCCCCCACATATATCAAAGTGCTAACCAACCATGTCTAAGGTTCACCACTCCCTCATACTTGATGATAATATTCACCATAACACTAACAAGTAGTAATTCCAATGACGGCCTTATAGTTACTTTGATAATGATTTGTTGATGATCCTGTTCTCCTCTTTATCAATAGGGAGTTCACCCATTATTGTTGAACAAACAAAATACTCTATGATAACGCAATATAAGTGACTTGTGCTCCTGACTTTAGTAACCATACCATACACGCACCAAGTCATTGTGTAGTCAATGGACACTATGATTCGAGTCTTAAATCAAATCAATACATAACATTCATAATATATAAACAATATTTTTTATAAGAAAATAAATTCTTATTGATAAGCAAATGTCATTACATCCCAATTGATGCTATAAAGGGTATACAATCCCAACATAGTTTATGAAGGATATGGCCACGGCCATATGACAAATTGCTAGGGCTACTCATGATGAAACTTAAAATGAGGCTTGGGGAGGAGTCACTAGAATGATAGTGACACTTTGAGAATTCAAGAAGTATAGCCATCTATCATACCCTGGTGGATCCGACGTAATGGTGGTTGAAAATTGGTTGGAGTGATAACATATTGGTACCAGGTTAGATTGACGGGTTTTGGTCGTATCGGTGTGTTTGTGTGGATGAGTGTGTGTGTGGATTCATAATGCCATTGCATACTCATCATTGGTTTGCATTATCTTTAATGATAGATGCATGGTCAATTTCTAGTATAACATTATTCTCTTTTGTTCCTCTTCCTTCTATGGTGTTCACGGGACTTTAGGGAGTGTGTTTTAGGTGTTTCTACTGAACAAGCAGGAGCTCAATCCTCTTTATATAAATTCTTTCAGGTAATGGCAAGGAAGTGGTGAAGTCCCACCAACCTTGAGTCGGGTTTAGAACATGGATGACCCTTTTGGTTACTTTTGTGAATGCATGTCCAAAATGTAGGCTTAATGCATGGTCTATATGTAATGATGTTACATTTTGAGGCATCGTATTATAATAATGATTTCATGGACTCATATACATTTGGATCAATGAAAATCATGTATAAGAGTCATTTGTTATGTCTCTATATATGAAGAATATATGAATGATTATGGGATTATGGATTGATGGCTTGAGTTTCATATGTGCTTAATATGTCCAGGTGAATGTATTTATGTGTAGAGTGGAATAAATGGATGCAAGTTGGTAAGGCATGGAAATGAAGGATTTTTGTCTGGTACATTACGATGGATCGTAAGTTAGAATACAATGGATCGTAAAATTAAGAAAATTAAAATATGAAATCCAGTGCATTACGATACTTGGTACGATGAATACACGATTTATCGTACATTTACGATTGGTCGTAACATCTATTACAATCAATCGTAATGCTTTGTGGTTAAATTTAGTTGATTTTGTGGATAATGTTGGTTAGTTATCTAAAGAGGGGTCCGCTAGTGTCTGTGAGTTAAGGCAAGTAGGTATGCTTCCACGATGATAAGATTATAAGTTGACATTGAAACCTTAGTGTTTCGGGTTGGGACTTAGGGTGTGATGAATGAGCTTCCGCATGGCTGCCCTTGAGTTTTCGACTTAGAAATAGGGTGTGACATATTAGTATCAGGAGATTTGGGGTCATGGGGTGTTAATCGGATAACAATACTCACCTCTAGGGTTTGAGTACAGGAAAGGGATGATAATTTCGGGTTCTAAGATTTTGGGGCGTGACACCTGAACTCAGGAGGTTCATGAGTGTGAACTAGTTAAGTCATTTCTTAATCACCCTCTTTCCTTCACTGTTAATTGGGTGTTGGAAATCAGAGCGTGACACACTATTTTTGGACATTATTTTGGAGAATGGTAGGGGTTGAGCTAGAATTTCAAATGTTGGGAGTGACTCTGGAATCTTCTAAAATGTCTTGGTAATTCCTGGGTCGTAGGTGGCTTCACGAAGATGCCTTATGAGTGGCCAAGATGTCCTCTTTGTCATAGACTGTAGGAGCTAGGCTTATATTGATATTCTCTGAGTTCACTTGAGGCTTTCTGGATTATATGTTGATAAGGATGTTTTAATCCTTTATGAACTGCTAGGATTAAGTCCCCTAAGCTTTTAAGTGCTGGGAGAGGCAAGTTGGCCTTGTGTTTAGCCAATCATTGCCTATAATCCCTAAGCATTAAATGCCCATCTTAAACATTAAATACTCGTCCTTCTTATCCTTCAGCTTATGATGTATCTTGTACCAGTCATAGGAGAAAGATCATAGCAAATCATGGTTATCCTTTAAAGTGACAGTATAAACTAACATCATTTGCTACATCACCTAAGAAAGGCTCGTAGCTCATAAGTATTATGGCTCATAGAAGTTTTACCTTTTACTTCCACGTCATTTGGCAGGCCCGATGTCTTTAGAAAGACTACGACCTTAGGTTTTCGTCTCACATGCCCCAGATATTGTCCATAGATTATTAACTAACCTATTTTCAGGCAATATATCAAATGGGTAAACTGCAAACTCCCCTCCCCCCCCCCCCACTATGTGCAAAATGTGCAAATTCCCCTTTGTTGTGCGCGAAACCCTTATATTTTTTAATTTGTGCAAATAAGGACAAATCTTCAATTTTGGAGAAATTGAACAATGAAATGACTAAAGTACCCTTACTTTATAAATTTTTTATATTTAAAAAAGGGTAAAGTGTAAAAAGTATCCCTGCTATATACAAATTGTGCAAAAAAAACCCCTGCAGTTTATTATGTGCATATAAGCCCCCTGAATTTTTTACAATTTGTGCAAGCACGCCCCTTTGTCAAAATTTTCTTTTTAAATGACCAAAATGCCCCTCACAGCCTTTAAAACCCTTTGTGCCATGTTTGGATGCAATACTTCCTATTTTTATATTAACCAAAAAAATATTTTAATTATTTTATTATTTCAAATGGTCTCGACAAGTGAAAATAAGGAAGTATTCGCATATTTTTTAAATAAATAAGAAATTAATATTTGAATGAACCATTTTTGGACATCCAAACATAGTATTGAATTGAAAAAATATAAAAGTGTTTTAAACATTATAGTTGTTAAATTGAAAAAATATCCTTATTTGCACATTTTGTAATCAGTGAGGGGTTTTTTGCACTACAGAAGGTTTTTGCACATTTGGTATATAGTGATGGTTTTTTTTTGCACTTTACCCTTTTAAAAAAGCTAAAAAGTGGGAGTATTCGCATATTTTTTAAATAAATATTTGAAAGAACCATTTTGGACATCCAAACATAGCACTAAATTGAAAAAATATAAGAGTGTTTTAAACATTGTAGTTGTTAAATTGAAAAAATATCCTTATTTGCACATTTTGTAATCACTGAGGGATTTTTTTCACTGCAGAAGGTTTTTGCACATTTGGTATATAGTGATGGTGTTCTTTTTGCACTTTACCCTTTAAAAAAAGCTAAAAAGTGAAATAACAAAAATGGTACTTTTATGTTTTTAAAAAAATTATGAGATCATCATATGCAATAGGAAACAATTTGCTCCAAAATTTGAAATTAAAGGGATTTATATGTGCATACCAAAATAGCACAAATGTTTTTTGCACATTTTTTATATAATGAGATTTTTTTTTTGCACTTTACCCATATCAAAATAACTATTTTGGGTGCAAACAGATTCTTCCCGATTAACAAAGAGATCTGGACAGAATTGCTATATATGAAATTGAGTTAAATTTTACACAAAAAAAAAAAAAAAAAAAAGAAAAGAAAAGAAGTTGCCTACTTGTTTTCATTTTTATTTTTTATGAAGAGATGAAAAACATGATACATCATTTAATTAATAGTTGACCCAACCAGTCGTTGTTTGAAGAAACACACGACTTCAATTGGTATTCCTGAGGCATATGGACTTTTTCATGAAAACGAAGTAAAAGCATAAATGAGAAGACCCATCATTACTGCTTCATCCACTGGATTTAGGTTTTTCATTAATGAGCTAAATAGGCCTAGTTTAGAGGGACAAAAACCTCCCAACGACGTCGTTTGGTCACGTCTTCTTGTTTCGATTTTCCGTAGTTGGATCCGGATCGCACCGCACTAGTCTGTGAAGAGAGAGAGAGAGAGGGAGAGAGAGGGGAGGTGTAAATCTGAAGTAAAATCCGGACAACAAAGCAGAGAGCGTGCAACGGTCGGAGTGTCTTATTATATTGTTCTTCACAAGAAAAAGCACAAAACTCTCTCTCTCTCTCTTGCGCACACACACACAGACACCCCCAAGCACATGTATTTCAGACACAAACTGGCTAATAAAGCTAAATGGAAAAGAGGGTCCAATCTGAATAACCAAATGCCTTTACTTTTCCTTCCTTTTTGAAAAAATGGACGACCTCCTCTGCTTCTTCTCCAAGGTACGTTCGACGATCTTCATAAACATACAATTTTTTTACTATCAATTGATGCGTATAGTATGCATAAAGTAATTAATAAAACATTCCTTTTATTTATTTAATTTTTCTTTTGAAGTAACATGTGTGTTGTCTGATCTGGGTTCGGAATAATCAAACATAATTTCCCAACATTCTTTTGTCAACGCATCGAAATTGGGGCAGACCCAGATTCTAATTTTCTCTCTGATATTTTAGAGGTTTTTGTTCAAATATAGTATCAAAGCTTGAATCATATCTGTAAATATGTCTTGATTTCCTCTAATCAAAATTAATGATTTTATATGTGGCTAAATTTACTTTTTGTAGCTTTATGCTACAGATTTTCTTGTTCGGAATCATACTAGAATTTCCAATCTGAGTCTTTTGTTTAAACAATTTCATAAATACCCATATCAGATTTGTAAGCCCTTTTTAATCCCTCTGTGTTTCAGGATAACCTGATTGCAAAGGCTCCTAAGAAATCTCCATTGGTATTGAGAATGATTGTGTTAACATTTGCAATGGCCTGTGGTGTTTATATCTGCTCAATCTGTCTAAAGCAACTCAGTACTCACACCAAGGCTAGATTCCCAAATGTTCAAGTGATCGAGAGGCCGTGTGAGCTACCCAATCTAGAACCATGGGAGAAACCTTATGTGCTCTACCCACAACCCAAGACTTTCAGCAGGTAAGAGTAAGAGTAAGACATTAACTATGGTGCTTCTAAGTCTGGCTTCCATATAGATGTATTGACTTGTGGTTTTGGTGCATAACTAGAGCCGAGTGTGCTTGCAATCCTGTGCGATTTTTCGCCATTCTGTCTACACAGAGATCCGGGAGTGGATGGTTTGAGACATTGTTAAATAGTCACATAAACATTAGCTCCAATGGAGAGATCTTCTCTGTTAAAGTTCGGAGAACTAATATTTCTACAATTGTGGGAACTTTGGATAAAATCTATAACCTGGACTGGTTAACCAGTGCTTCCAAGAATGAGTGTACTGCTGCAGTTGGCTTGAAATGGATGCTTAATCAGGTCAGTGCTGTCTTGGAAAAATTCAATTTCTGTTTCCCCTATCTTACCATTTAATTATGCATTAATTTTGTCAGATGAGAGAACATGTCATGAATCTTAATTGTTACTGCTGCATTGTTTATATGGTAGACGTTAATGTTATAGTTTTCGCTTCTCTATCTTGTGAGATTTATTTTTAATGCTGTCTCTGAACTTACCACTACCTATTTCATTCAGAGGTATCACCCGAAAAGGAGAGGTGTAGGGTTCAGGATCCATTTGGGATACGTGTATATGTTACTTTATCATGTATACAAGGCTTATCTCTTGACTTGATGATGGTCATTGCTTGGTACAAAAGTAAAATGTTGAGGCTCTTATGTGTGAGAGCGGGGTTCTAATCATGGAGCAGTCACTTTGTGTAATTAATAACAACGTTAAGGTTTGTATCAAGTCTATTCCCAGCACCCTCAGTTAATGGGGACCATGTTGGGTAATGGCCCTCTGAAGTTGATGGTGATTGTTGTTCTTTTTTTTTTCGTTCTTTTCTTTTTCTTTTTTTATTTCTATTAATTCTGTCAGCTATCTCACGTTAAACCTGACAAGAGAATCCTAGATATGAGGACCATAGTTGGTGTTATGAGTGGATCTCAACTAGGCATTTCAATTGTGGTGTTGCCATGCAGCCCAAAGTATAGATCAGACCGTTGAAAGATGGTTATATGGTATGTATAAAAGATATGGAGAAACCATATGCCAGTATTGCTTGGTTAACTTTGGGGTTGGTTTGAAAAATAAACGACTATGATTTCTATAATACTTGTATTTGATCAAGGACCCTAACTTAGAGTGGTAACTAGTGTGAGAACAATTAGAGGGATAGTGAATTTTGAATCATAAAAGGTTTAAAAATAGCATGTGATCAAGTACAGTGTTGGGGTGATAACTAGTATGAGAATAATTAGGGGGACAAGTGAATCTCTAATCGTGATAGGTATGCATTAAAGGTTGGCATTGAATTTTCAACTTCTCATCATTTTTAGCTTTATTGGACATATTCACTTCTATAATGCAGAAAATTCACTGACGTATAGATCTAGTGGAACATGACAATACATATTCTGTTAGAAACTTCACAATTATTGTTATATAATTATATATACTTTGTATAGGCATAATTGGGTATTTTTCTTCACGGGAAGCAACAAATGGACAAGCATACCCAAAGACACAGAGAAAGAATAGTCAAGGTAATGGAGGACGAGATATTGAATAAGAAAAATAACAAAGGAAATGACACAGGAGGTTGCACAACCCTGAACCCAAATCTGAAAAATTGAGGCAGTGTGACAGCAGTAAACTATAAAATGTAAATAGTCTGAAGAATATCTTTTGAATTGGAAGTTTCTAACTTGATAATATACTAAATAGTTTGTTTATTGGTAACAGAACTACACAGAAGAAGAAGTTTCTAACTTGATAATATACTAAATAGTTTGTTTATTGGGAATGGAACTACACAGAGAAGAAGAAATTAAAGTAATGGAGAATGTGATCTTCTCTACAATGAGCGAAAAAAATAAATGATGAAAAATGAAGGTGCACACCAAATTAGGAACTGAGGGAGTGAATGAAATCCAATGAACTTAAATCAAGTCATAGCAGTTCTTTAGCCTTCAAATTTGCCAATTTCAGGGTTTCAAGGTACTTGCAATTTATTGTTCTAGTGAAGTCAAATTTCTGTCAGATAAAATATTCCATTCATCATGTATCGAATTCTGCCAAATTATTTTTCTTCGTATTTTGTTTACCTTTTCTCCACTAACATTTTCGGATGAAATTACAGTAATTACTTAGTTCAATCTCTGTAAAGTTTTGGACTGCTTGTTGTAAGAAGCTGGACCGCCTGGACTTCTCACACTTTTGATACGTGATCTGAATTGATGCAGTTCAGCTCAAGGGAGCTAAAACTACTAAGTTTTCTTCTATGTTGTCTCTTATGCTAAAAGCAGAGTGAACTATTACTTAGGAACAAAGTAAACAGAAGATTGATGTATGTTAATTTTCATTTTAATTTTAATAGATTCTGTTGTTTTGATATGGACTACTTTAGTTGTTTATTTGGCCAGTTGCATTATTCACTTGTCTAGTTGGCAATAAGTGTAATAACTCATTATATATTAATATTATTATTTTTCTCTGTTTTATGCATTTTATGTGGATGAAACAGTGGGAGAATTACCTTTCCTTTCTCTTTTTAATGCAGGGTTTAATGCAGCATCATGATGAAATAGTACAATATTTTAACGCCAAGGGTGTTTCAGTGATTTTTCTTTTCAGAAGGAATCTTTTACGCAGGATGATTTCAATACTTGCAAATTCTTACGATAGAGATGCTAAGCTATTGAACGGAACACATAAATCTCATGTGCATTCACCCCATGAGGTCTCTCTCTCTCTCTCTCTCTCACACACACACACACACACACATACATATATATATTTATTTCCTGAAGACATGCTCCTGTTCCAGGCTGAAATACTTTCAAGATACAAACCTACAATTAATACAACATTGCTGATGCCCAATCTAAGGCAAGTGGATGAGATGACTGCCAAAGCTTTAGAATACTTCAAGAGCACTCGACATATTATCCTTTATTATGAGGAGATAATAAAAAATCATACTGTAAGTAAGGCATATTATGACACTGATTTGGCTCCTCTTCATTTGAGGGAGGTGGAGGGTGGTAAATGGACATCTTACATCATTTACTCCCTAGTTGATCATTACAGTCATTTTAATGTACATTTCACTACTCCCGGATCCAAATGGAATGCATGTAAAAGCAGGATTATGAAATGACTGAATGGAAGATGTCCATTTATCCCCCAGCTGATCTTTTTTTTTTTTTTTTTTCTTTTTTGAATAGTAAAAAGAAAAAACAGAAAATTGCATTGTCCTCCTTTACGATGCTTCTACACAAAGGTTTTGCTAATTTCCGTTTCTTTGGCAGAAACTAATAGATGTTCAAGATTTTCTGAAAGTTCCGCGGAGGGATCTACAGAGTCGTCAGGTGAAGATACACAAAGGGTCCTTATCTGAACAGGTTGAGAACTGGGATGATATCCAAAAGGTGCTCCGGGGAACACCATATGAAACTTTTCTCCATGCAGATTATGAAATGTAGGCTTGTGCACCTAATGTAAATAGCATATTCTGAGATTTTTCCTTATTTTTTATTCTTTGTTTTTAATAGTAGAAGCCAACAGGAGATCCATCCTGTTGAAATTTTGGCCACTATGCTTGCCTGCTTTCAAATTTTGTTTCTCCTTCCCTTTGTTATTATTATTATTTTCACGTAAGATAAACATTAGTGTAGTGGAGCTAATTCAAAGAGAAAAAAGACGTGTTGGCTCGTACCTTTGTTGTTGTTGTTGTTATTGTTGTCGTTGTTGTTCTTCTTCTTCAGTATTGCAGAAAAGGCCAACATGCTGCAAGCTTTATGCAGCTGATGAGTGATGTTCTCAGGACTTATTTAGATTGGATGAATCCATTATAGTCTATGACAATGAGTTCTAAGAGCTATGAGCAGAACCTAGAACACATGGAGACTGACTTGTTCCAGACTCTGTGGGCACCTGCTGAAAGCCCATACAAGCTAGAACGAACTTGTGAGTAAATAAGGGATGAGGGAAATAAGAGCTTAAATTTCCTTCAATTTTAAATTTTAGACGCGGATTTGGTGCTTTCAAACCAACATGACTTGAGTTTATTGGAAAAACGAAAGGATAAATTAGGAACAGTCAGTCACCATATGTTGTAAATCATTCACCATATGTTCTATATTTGTAAATTGAAATCATGCTAAAGACATGAAATAATCTCATCCTATTAACCAGGGTGCAATGTTCGACCGATCCCAGTGGTTCTTTAATTTTGAAACTAAAACTATTGAGTTCGGTTTGATTCTAATTCCTTACGATTCCAATTCCTCGTGCAACTGTATTAACCACCACCCCCACTGTTGCCACTACTGCTGCTCCTTAATTTTGTTATGGATAATGTTACTCAGACAGAATTGTTAGGCAGAATTCATAGACAGAAATTTTTATATCCATTGGAAGTATGTGGTGGGGCCTACCACATGCATCCAATGGATGTAAAAATTTCTACCTAACTATTCTGCCTGAATAGCATTACCCTTTTATTATAGATATGAAATGTACAACATAATATGAATATGGCAATGTAAAAATTCTTAAAAGAATAATTTGGGCACAGAGGAGATGATAACTTATTATCTTAAAGTTCCGTTTAGTTAGCTGGAATCAGCTAGAAAGGAAACACAAGATTTTAAATTTTTTTGAGAGTTTGGATTACAGGGAAATGGAACCGTTGTGAAAAGGTAGATTCTCACAACATCATATTTTTCTTCAAAACTTTCCGTGCTTTGCTTCTGTGATGTGTTTCCATTGATTCGTTATACCATATCATCGTAACAACTGTTGTAACGTATAATTTCTCGTGAGAGGGGCACCTATTTATTTTATTCAGGTAAAATTAATATATTGTTTTGCATAATTACTTTTTCATTTATTTATTCTATAGACAATAGTGTTCAAGTGTTTCCTGGTGAGCAAAGAGTAATTTATACATTTTTAATTCTAGCCTTAAAATTTAATCGTAAGACTCTTAATTAATTTATACATTTTCACCCTTATTTAAGAAAACTTACTCATATTTATTCTTATTAAACATTAATAATGTGAAAAGACAATGGTAGACATTACTTAAAAAAAAAAAAAAACTCATCATTGGATGCCCTCCGTATTACCATCGTATATTATTATGAGTGCAATTCCCTATCTTCTCCAGCGTCAATATTCCCTCACCCAATCCACTTGAACTACTAACTTTTACTTCTATTATCCACAAGAGTCCAACTACTTGGGACTACCAACTTACGTGTACAATCTTTCGCAAAAAAAAAATAAATCAAATTGAGTCTGAATGTAATTGATTAAAACCGAAATATAAAAGTGGTCCTTTAATATATAATATTTTAATATAAAATATTAATTAATAATGTTTATATAAAAATTATTATATCTAATTGGACCATTTTTTACTAATAAATTTTTAAATTTTTTAACAATATTTTTTCGGTGCATAAATATTTGTAGGATTAGAATATGATTTTTGAATAAGATTTTCAATTTTTTTTTTACTTGGTTCACTTTCTTTCATTTTTTTTCATGTTTTTCATAAAGAATTTTCTTATCACACATTTGATTATCATTATAAATCTAAGTCGCTAATATTTATATTTTATTATTGTATTATCTTCTAGTAATTTTCATTTATTGATTTTTCAAGTAATTTTTTTGTTATTTTATTATTAATTATAACAAAAAATTGTGATAATGAGAGAAGAGGAACATGACGAATATGAAAAAGAAAAGATAAAAGTTTAATAGGAGAAGATGAAAAGTTTTTTTATTTCTAATTTTTTACAATTATCCATTAAATATATATTCAACAATTTATAAAAAATGTGAAATGAGGTTTGATAGAGAGAAAAAGAGGAAGGTTTTGAAATAACGATAGAAATTAAAAATTTAGAATGAATTAAATTATTTGAGCTTATTATTAAATTTTTACCATTGGTTGAGGCCTATCATTATAAGGAAACAAAAATTTTAGGAAGTATATTAATTTAGAAAATAAATTATTTTGAAATTCTTATTAAAAAAATAAAATAATTTAAAAGTCTTATATTAGTTGGCATCTTACGCAACCGCCTAAATTGTTTAGCCAACCTGGATACAAGAAGATTTGAAATAGTTGTGTATACTTTTGAATTTATAAACTAGAAATATATATATATATATATATATTGATTTATCATATTTCAACAACTTGTTTGTCTTGTCACCGCTCAAAAGTAATGACATGAATTGCTTTCATAGGTCATCACAATCTAGAGCATTTGCATTGATGAAAACTACTATTTAAGGAAGGCCAAAAATTATGCGTATATATATATATATATACTATATATATGCGTATATATACTATATATTGATGAAAACTACTATTTAAGGAAGGCCAAAAATTATGTGTATATATATATATATCTACTATATATATGCGCTGATGAAAACTACTATTTAAGGAAGGCCAAAAATTATGTGTATATATATATATATCTACTATATATATGCGCTGATGAAAACTACTATTTAAGGAAGGCCAAAAATTATGTGTATATATATATATATCTACTATATATATGCGCTGATGAAAACTACTATTTAAGGAAGGCCAAAAATTATGTGTATATATATACATATATATAATATATATGCGCATATAGGTATATATATCAATGCTGATATGCTCTTGATTGTGATACCCTATGAAAGCAACTCATGTCATTGCTTTTGAGCGGTGACAAGACAAACAAGTTGACGAAATATGATAAATCAAATAAAGAAGTAACAATTCTACTTCATGGCCTTGCTTTTGCCAATGCTGTGGCTTTAAGCAAAGATAGTCCTTCGTGCTAGTGAGTGACTGAAATCACTGCTTGCAGGATTATAAGACTTTGGCGTGATGGTTCACATGCACTTTCTAGAGTTAAAAATTAAATTTATAAAGACTTGGGTCATATTTATTCAACAAAAGGTTGACACTTTCAGAGCAGTTGTTCACGGTTGACACTTGGAGGGAATTTCTAATGTTCTCAGTTGTTGCGTATTAACAATATAAAGTATCTAACTTACCAAAACCCTCTTGCTATTAATCAATTGGCTAAATAATTGAGTATTGAATGACTAGTGAAACATAAATTAATTTTTATTCTATTATTTCATATAATAAAATAAGGGCAATTTAGGCAAATACAAATATTTTTTTAGTAACTTTCATGACATCCAAACTATAAAATAATATTTTCCTACAATTTTCTTGCAATTTTTTTATGCTAATCAAGTGCATACTAGAAAGTCAATTTTCTTTTCATTCACTTCACTTTTCTTTTCATTTTCCATTTCCTTTCTTTTCTACTTGATTCTATCTGGCCAAACCGACCCAAAGTTATTTGCAACTGGACTTTTAAAATTTTCTTATCTAAAGCTTAAGCATTTAAAACCCTTATTATACTTTTAATAATAGTTATAATATGAACTTTTTTAGATAATGTCCTTTTGTTTTTTAGTTTTCGTAAAAATTTGTGGTCGTAATTTTGTCGTACATTCCTTAATCCGAATAAACAATGAAAATTTTAATTTTTAGCTATTTATAGAGCCAAAACTACAAATAGATCAAATAGTAAAAGGTATTGCATCAAATATCAACTTTATTAGTGTATATTATATATTAGTTGCCAATCCATCTAGGATTTCTAATTCAACTAGGACTAGGGTTTCTTATCTCCTAAGTAAACTTGGTCTCTAAGATTATGTGCCTATAAATAGGCCTTTATGTATTCTTTAAAATGAATTTCAATATACAATCTTCCTATATTTATAACATGGTATCAGAGCCAACCGATTCTTAGTAAAGCTTTTTTAGTCCATCGTGGTCACTGCCGGGGATGGCACCACTAGCTTCATCCCCGGTGGAAAATCCTCAATCATAAAAATAACTTCACCAAATCAACATCACCTCATATATATATACACACACACGTATATATAGGAATAACTATCCATGTATGGCTTCCACAAGCCAAAACCTTGACCAACAGCCTCATGACAACTACTATGTGGAATCAAAGAGCGCCTTCATCTATGCCGCCATACACCAGTACCTTGTCAAAAACCCAGCCAGAAACCCGTTTGCCGCCGCTAGCTCCGTCACGGACAGTATCTCAGGAATCTTATTGTCCTTCGGCGTCGCTCTCATCTGTTGCAAAACATCCTCTAGCAGTGTCTCAAGAAATCTCGAGAATCTCATCGTCCTTCTGTGGCACTCTCATCTACCGTAAAATGTCCTCCTGCAGTGTCTCAGGAACTCATAACAAAGCCTCCTCGACTTTGTTGATGCTGTCCACAACTTTCTTCATCCTCCGGACCCGTCCTTGTCACACCCCGATTTATGACTTCTGGAAGCCGAGGGTGATTAGGTTATACGTCATCACCTCACATCAAAAATCCCACTTTGATACCAAGTTGTCATGCCCCGATTTTTGAACTACGGAGATATCGTCTCTGAGCCCGGATCCCGAGGGTGATTCCGTCCATTATACCCTAATGAACTACCTTAACCTTTAAATCAATGCAAAAGAGTAATTACCTACATACGTTCACATACGTATAACTCAACATCAATCACTCACTAAGGCCTCACACGTGGCCTGTAGAGATCGTGCCCAATTTTGGTCGATTTTTAATTTTTCATCATTTATTGCTTTAAATGCATTTTAAATGATGTTTAGTATGTTTTGAATGAAGAAACACATGTTTGGAGAGTTGTATTAGGGTTTTGAAAAGTTTTGAAAACTTTTGGAAAAGTTTAATTTTTTGGTCAATGAGAGCCCCAAGATGAGGTTTAAATGAGTTCGGGATTTCTGAAAAAATTTTGAAAAAATATTATTTTTGGTTATGGATTAGAAGAAATTTTTAGAGTGTTAAAGAAGTGATTTCAAGACCATCGGAGTTTTCGAAATCGAAAACGGAGGTCGGGAGGGTACGTTAAGTGGCTTAGGGGCAAATCAGTCATTTCGCGCCCCTAGGAGTGAGATAAATATCCTAAGATCTAGGATATTTCATATTTACAGATTCCTCTCTCTCTCTCTAGCTCACCCATTTCATCTCTTTCCCTTCTCTCTAGATTTTGGAGCACTTAGGGTGTGATTTGGAAGTTCCCGAAGGAGGGAAATGCGTAGGCGACATCAAGGGCATCGGTTTGAACTGATAAAAATCTCCGTTTCATGAAGTTGAAAAGGCTACAATTTTCAAAGTTAGCTTTTATGCTTGAGATTAGAGGTAGGGATGTGAAATTCTTCCTTAATTTAACTCTATAGGTCCCTTTATTGTGACATGAAAGATAGGTTGTGATTTCTTGAGTTTAGGAGTTTGTATATATGTATATATATATGAAAATGTGATTTATGCATATGTATATGTCTAACATGCTAGTTAGGGCTTATATACGTTGCATATGTGGAAATGAGACCATGAATGCTCTTTAATGAAATTGTGTTCATTTGATGAAAATGTAAAAATCTGAGTTTCTATATAGAATTGTGCATGAAATATATGTTTTTCTTGAAAAATGCATGAGCATGATGATTTTCATGAGATGAGTGGAATGACATTGTGACAAGCTTGAGTTGAGAAGGAAAAATGCATTGTTTTGATAAATGCATTGCATTGTGTGGATTATGTTCAATTATGTGATAATATGCACTATGTTAAAAGCGAGGTTTTTGGGGCGTGACAACATTGAGAATTAAGATAAGGGCAAGGATCCCTAGGGTGAAAGACCTAAAACTTGGCCAAGCAGATGGCGCATCCGTCGGAATAATAAACCGAGAAGCGTAAGCACAGTTTAGGTGCCGAAGAGATCCTTACTATTTGTGTGATAAGCTAGTCCCCATTTGAATTGGTTTTTGGATTTATGTGGCGTGAGTTATAAATTGAGAGTTGTTTAATTAATATATGTGAGTTTACATTAAAATGTGAAGCATCACACATGATTTATAAAACGTGATTGTTTATGAGTAAAAAGCATAGATAATTGTCATATAGACATATAGTGATTTCATATGCATCCATGCATGACTGCTTGAATTAGAGTAGAGTTGGATGGATCGTTCATACGGAGCCGCAGTGGTGCTCACCCCCTATTTTCAAACTCTTTTCAGACAAGGCACCAATTCAGGATGAGACATGATTAGCTTGTGGCATGTGGACTAAGTAGAAAACATTGTATTTACATTTGATTCATATTGGTACACTTTAGTTTCAAATGTAATGACCACATATGGATTATATGTGACTTTTGGGATATGAATGGATAAATGTTGGTTTGATTCCATTATGTATAGTCCTTGGATATGAATGCTTGGGGTGTGATTGATCATAACTATGATTTAATACTTGTGAATGATGTAGGTTCCTTTCTTGCATGATTTTAGAATTATATGAAATGATTATGATGATAGGAAGGACTTGGAATGCCAAAAATGGCCAATTGCATAGCTACAGGATTTTCTGCAAGTGTATCAGTCCGGGCACTTCGATGCATCGATCCATCGATGCACTGAAATGGCAGAAATGATGCATCAAAAAATCTGCAGGATTTTAGAAGACCAAAAGTCCTGAGAGTGGTTTTCAGACGATACTTCTGCGATACTTATGTGATGCATCGAACCTACGATGCATCGAAATGATGATTTCGATGCATCAAAATGCATGCCAGGCAGAAATGTTGATATGCCTTAGGACAGACATGGGGGTTATGTATTAACCCCAATAAGACTTGTTGAGTCTACAACGCACGGTCGTATGTACATGTACTCGAATTAAGCTTCCGTAATGAGATTAATTATTAGATAGGTGATTGGTGGTTTGGATGATGTGACAACCTAGTCACCCTTGGTTTTCGGAGAATGAAAATTGGGACATGACAGTTTGGTATCAGAGCACTAGGTTAGATTACCTAGGGATGACGGGAATGGTCATATCACGTGTAAGTTTGAGAGCTTAACCGGGTTTGAATACCTTTGGACGACAGGAGGGTTAAGTTGAAGGGACTTCATGATTTATAGGATTTTGACCTCGAACTTATGATCCTAGATTTGATGTTGTGAGTGTAAGTTGAGACTAAGTGCATATTATATAAAAAAATTTATGTGCTTATTTGTTGAATTAACATGCTACTTTGAAGTAACTTAGCATGTTGTACGTGCATGAAATGAAATAGACAAGTGCATTCATGCTTGAATTTCTAACTGTCTTCTTGTCATCTATATAGAAAGATGCCACCAAGAAAAGCTCGTGGAGGAACACCAAAAGTAGTTCCTATAAGAGGAGAGCAATTCATGCACGACATGGTCACTACCATGCACCAAATTGCTAGGGAGACCCAACGGGAAACCCAAGAGGACACACAAGCTCTGCTGAGAGCAGCTCCTCCTAGTAGAATAATAATGGTGTTGGGACATGTTAAGAAACATAGTCTACCGTCATATTCTGGAGGATCTGATCCTATGGTAGCTGAAGTTGGTTGGATGAAATGGTCACACTCCTCACCGTGCTTGAGATAAAGGAAGATCTGAAAGTAAAAGTGGCCATTCACCATCTTAAGGATGACGCCAAACGTTGGTGGAAATTCTTGGGAGATTATCGTGATCTTAAGATGATAGAATGGGACATATTTTAAGTGTTTTTCTTCGAGAAGTACTTTCCGGTAACGGTGAAGGACAATATGAGGAGAGAATTTTTTAAATTGACTCAAGAAACGATGACAATGATGGAGTATGAACCAAATTCACATCTTTGGCTCATTTTGTAAAAGAGATGATTCCAACAGAAGAGCTGAAGATCAAATAATTTATAAGAGGTCTCTGACCTTATTTGCATGATAGAGTTGGAATTCTGGGTTTGACTAACTATACAGCAGTGGTAGAGAGGGCATTGATAGTAGAGGAGCTCGACAAAAATAACTAAAGGATAAGGGAAGTAAAGAACCAAACAAGGAGCACAAGGTCCCTTTCAAACAATCGTGCTAGGAAGAGGCGAAGAAATGGTGGGTCGTTCTCACAAAGATAACAAACCCAATCGATAGCATTTGTGGCTATACCTAATGGATCTTTCCTTTCTAGAGTGGTTTGCTTCAATTGTCAGAAGCCGAGACAGAAATGGCTGAGTATACTCAAGGACAGGTTCCTTCAGTAACAGATAAGAGGTGTTTCCATTGTCAGCAGATAGGCATATTAGTTGGGATTGCCCACATAAGAAGGGTGCATAGGGTGGGATTGGTTCACAGCAGCGTCCTACACAGCCTTTTACTCCAAAGTCAGGTTTTAGGGCATTTTTACCACCATAGACAATGCCATCAGTTTAGATTTCGCGGGAACTAACTAGAGGAGCCACGTCTAGTGCTCCTAGCCAGTAGTTAGGATATCAAGGTATAGGACAACAGGGGTAGAGAGCACAGGGTTGTGCTTTTACTCTTGTTCCAACAATTACCTTAACATGACTGTTAGTGATTTGAGGTATATTTCTTGTGTCTAGCTCGTGGGCTAGGGTTTTAGTAGACTCGGGTGCATCACATTCATTCATTTCATATGCATTTTCTTGTGCTTTGGGGTTGGAGGTGTCATCTTTGGACTCAGTTTTAACCATCGATATGCTAGTTGGTGGTAGAGTGACTTTGAGTAGTGTGTGCCGATCTTAGGAGATTGAAATTTTGGGACATCGATTAGTGTTTGATTTCATCCTTCTCGATATATCTAGTTTTGATGTGATTTTGGGTAGGCTATCAACCTATAGGACCAATATTGATTGTTATCGGGGACGAGTGCCCTTGTATACACCCTCCGGTGTTAGCATATGCTTTGTGGGAGAGCGAGATGACTTTTACTTGTCATCTTCAGATGGTTCTAATGATCGAAAATGGCTTGAGCATTTCTTAGTGAGCCTACTTGTTGATGGTGATGATGGGACACTTGGAGAGCTTCCTCATGTAGTATGTGAGTTTATGGATGTATTTCTGGGGGACTTAACATAGTTGCCTCTGAAATGGGAAGTGGAGTTTGTGATAAACTTGCTCCAAGAACTGTGCCCATTTTAATGGCACCGGCTGAGTTGAAAGAGCTAAAGGACCAATTGCAAGAGCTACTAAACAAGGAACTTGTATGTCCTAGTACCTCACCTTGGGGAGCTTCGATTCTTTTTGCTAAGAAGAGGGACGGGTTTTTATAGCTTTGCATTGACTATCGGAAGTTGAATTGGGTAATGATCAAGAATAAGTATATTTTGCCAATGATAGATGACTTGTTCAATCAACTTAAGGGTTTGAGATGTTTCTCAAAGATAGACCTGAAATCGGGCTATTATCAGTTAGGGATTAGAGAGGCGGACATTCAGAAAACTACTTTTTGCACACGATACAAGCATTATGAGTTTTTAGTGATGCCGTTTGGTTTGACTAATGCACCAGTAATATTCATGAACTTAATGAATTGAGCGTTCAATGCTTACTTGGACAAGTATGTGGTTGTGTTCGTTAATGACATCCTAGTGTACTCATTTTCGGAAGAGGAGCACAAGGGGCACTTGAGAATTGTATTGTAGCTTCTGAGAGAACATCAATTATATGTCAAATACGATAAATGTGAGTTTTGGCTAGTGAAAGTGAAATTCCTTAGGCATGTTGTGTCCGAAGGAGGAGTTTTCATATATCCATCCAAGATATAGGCAATGATGAGTTAGGAAAGACCTAAAAGCGTGTTTGAGATACATAGTTTCTTGGGATTGGCCAAATATTATCGAAGGTTTGTGAAAGACTTTTCAAGGTTAGCAACACCAATGACAAAGCTTATCCGAAAAGGAGTGAAGTTTGTATGGAATGATGCTTGTGAGCATTCATTCATAGAATTGAGGAGTCGGTTGACTTTGGCGCCAATTTTGATAATTCCAGAACATAGGTTGGGGTACACAATTTATTATGACACTTCACGTCTCGATTTGGGATGTGTGTTAATGCAAATCAAACGAGAAATAACGTATGGTTCAAGGAAATTGAAGACATATGAACAAAATTACCCAACACACGACTCAAAATTGGCAGCTGTGATCTTTGCACTTAAGGTGTGGAGATATTACTTGTATGGTGAGAAGTTTGAGGTGTTCTCAGACCACAAAACTCTCAAATACCTTTTCTCATAAAAGGATTTGAATATGAGGCAACGAAGGTGGATGGAATACATGGAAGATTATGACTTCGACTTACAATATCATCCAGGAAAGGCCAATGTGGTGGCAGATACGTACGAGAGTGGAAGATGATGGAAGATATCTCAAAAATGGGATTACATTTTTGTGAGGATGATGGATTAACTATGTTATTTAGTCTCATTGCTCAACCAACTTTAGTGAGTCGAGTAATGGAGGAACAGAGGAAGGATAGTGAGATTAAAGCTATTCACACACGGATTTTGGGTGGTGAAGTGGTGGAAGGATGGACAGTTCATTTGGATGAGAGCATAAAATTCAAAGGGAAGATGTTTTTTCCCTTAGCTTGTTGGGAAGAGGTTCTGAAAGAGTTTCACAACTTGAGACTTATAGTACATCCAGGTGGTACCAAGATGTATCATAACCTACACCAACAATATTGGTGGAAGGGTATGAAGAAGGATGTAACTCAGTTTGTAGCAAGGTGCCTCACTTGTCAACAAGTGAAGGCCGAACATCAAAGGGCAGCAGGGTTGTTACAGCCATTGCCTATGGCTATGTGGAAGTGTGAGCATGTCACTATGGACTTTGTGACAGGACTTCCAAGATTGAGGAAGAGTCACGATGCAGTTTGGGTTATCGTTGACAGATTGACCAAGGTGACACACTTTATTCCTATATGAGTGACTGACAATGTGTATAATCTTAGTAGATTATACATTGAGTAGATCCTTAGGCTTCATGGCATACCAGTTTCTATTGTTTTAGATAGAGCCCCACAATTTACATCTCAATTTGGTAGAGTTTCCAAGTAGCACTGAAAACAGACCTTCATTTTAGTACAACTTTTCATCCTCAGACGAATGGCCAGTCTGAGCGTACTATATAGATTCTGGAGGATATGTTGCGATCATGTGTGCTTGATCTTTGGGGTAGTTGGGAGGATTACCTTCCATTTGTGGAGTTTGCATACAATAATTGCTATCAAATTAGCATTGAGATGGCTCCATTCGAGGCTTTGTATGGTAGACCATGTAGGTCACCTGTATGTTGGACTACGATCGGAGAGATAGTTTCTTTGGGACCAGATTTAGTTCGAGAGACTATGGAGAAGATCAAGGTAATTCGACAAAGATTTCTTAAGGCTTAGAGTCGTTATAAAAGCTATACCGATAGATGGCAGCGTGCTATTTTTGGCATTTAAGGTGAATGATCATGTATTTCTGAAGGTCTCACCACGAAGAAATTTGATGAGGTTTGGCCATAGTGGCAAGCTAGCGCCACGATTTATCGGGCCATTTAAGATTCTGGATCGAGTAAGAGAGGTTGCTTATCGCTTGGTATTGCGACCACAATTGTCAAGTGTTCACAACACTTTTCATGTGTCTATGTTAAGAAAGTATAAGCCGGACCCTTCAAATGTGCTTGATTGGGCAAACCTTGAGGTGGAGGAGGATGTGTCATACGAGGAGAGGCCGATTCAGATTTTGGACACTAGAGAGCAGGTGCTTTGGGGCAAAACCATTCCATTGGTTAAAGTGCTTTGGAGACATCATGGGGTAGAAGAAGCTACCTGGGAGTAGGAATAAGAAGTTCGGTCAAAGTATCCTGAGTTGTTCTCCACTGGAGGTACATTTTAATTTCAAGGACGAAATTCCTATAAGGTTGGGAGGTTGTAGAGATCATGCCCAATTTTGGCTGGTTTTCATTTTTTCATCATTTATTACTTTAAATACATTTTAAATTATGTTTAGTATGTTTTTAATGCGAAAAATATGTTTGAAAAGTTGTATTAGGGTTTTGGGATGTTTTGAATTTTTTTGAAAAAGTTTAACTTTTTGGTCAACGGGAGTCATGGGATGAGGTTTAATGAGTCCGCGAATTCCAGAAAAATTTTGGAAAATATTATTTTTGGATATGGATCAAATAAAATATTTAGAGTGTTAAGGAAGTGAGTTCAAGACCATCGGAGTTTTCAAAATTGAAAATGGAAGTCGAGAGGGTACGTTAAGTGGCTCGAGGGCAAATCGGTCATTTCGCGCCCCAAGGAAGTGAGATAAATATCCTAAGGTTTGAGATATTTCATATTTACAGATTCCCCTCTCTCTCTAGCTCACCCACTTCATCTATCTCCCTTCTTTCTAGATTTTGGAGCACTTAGGGTGTGATTTGGAAGTTCCCGAAAGAGGGAAGTGCGTAGGGGACATCAAGGGCATCGATACGTAGGAATGATCTACCTGACTTGACCTTGACTTAGGCAGCCATGCATGAATGCACAATGCATCTCTATATGACTATATAACATACTTCAATGGTTTTCATGCTCAAAACATAATCATTTTAAAAATTATGTATGGTGTCTCATGTCTCCAATGCACATAAGCAATTCAAAAGTAATCACATTCACAAAGAACTTAATGTCACATATACTCTGAAATCACTTCAATTGGGTACTTCTGCTTATCATAATTTTGTAGTAAGTGTATTTTCAAAATCGTATACTCTGCTTATGTTCTACGGGTTACTAACCCGATGGAAGCGAGATCCGCTTGGCCAAGTTTTGGACCTTGCATCCTAAGGTTCCGGACCCTTATTAATTCTCACACATGCCCCAAAAACCACAAATTTCACATAAATGCATAACTATCACATAGATGCACAAAAGCAAGATTTTCATCAATTTCATCCAATGCAGAACATTTATTAAGTTAATGCATATCAATCTCAACACAAGCATATTACAATGCAAGTCAATCATCTCATGAAAATCAACAATCATGCATTTTCAAGAAAATCTTCTTTTATGCATGTCTTCTCAAATGGTTTCAAATGTTGTGTGCGGTTGCGCTACTCGCAATTTATAAATTTACCACTCGCAATAGAACAAATCCTTGAAGGATGGGGCTCTAAGTTGAGGGTGTCGATCCCACAGAGACTATGTATATATAATTCACTAAAGGTTGAGGGTTGGTTCTTGTTTAAACCCCAATCGTGTTGGTTGTTGCTTACTCTACTTTGAAAGCATAAAAGTAATTTAAATACAAAGGTTGAGAGAAGAATAAAGGACTAGGGTTAGACATCCCTGCTAACCTCGTAGTATGTCACACTGATAATAAAATTGGGGGAATTCATGCAAATTTGTACTAATGACGTGATGACAAGTCCCACCTACAACGACGTCGCTAAGAAAAAACATACACCTTAATATACTATAATCTATCTTTGAAAAACGTGATTTTTTTTATTTACCTAATTACCTACTTGTAGTGAAATCAGTGTCACTTGATTTCCCTACCTACCTACTTACCTAATTGAAGCAAAATCACCTTTTATAAGCACGGACTATGCAAATCTAGCTATGCATGTTATAGTGAAAAGTAGTCTTAAGTCATCACTTGTAGTCCTTGTGAAACATACAAGTGTTTGAAGATCATGTGAGGAATTTAAGCATTCTAAGACAAGAAGATAAATCACAACACATGAACATGTAGAATTTGTAAACTTATAATTATATAAGGAATAAGGCAAGAGACATATACATCAAATACATAAAAATTCCTAATTCATTGAAGTTAGAACATATTTACAAAGTTAGGGTTTGTCAAAACCCTAGAGAAGGATTATGGTGGGCTGGCAGCACTCCATAGACAGAGATGGTCCCATGCTCAAAATGGTCTTCAAGGCTTTACAAAGCCCTCTTTGAAGCTTTCTCTCTCTAGAACTTCACTTTCTCTCTCTAAAATTCTAAAATTCTAAAATATGCTCTCTTTTACAAGAATTGTGTGTGTCTTTTTTATTACATATTCTCTAGCTATATAACTGATCTAAGGCTGAAAATATCATAGAAATTCTGTGCAAGGCTTTATCTAAGCAGAATTAGACAAGTGGCAAGTGGAAAAAATATATGCAGAAAAATATCTTCAGCAAATTCGAACGATGCATCAAAGTAGGAACCTCGATGCATCAAAGCTGTGATGCATCAAAGTAGGCACTTCGATGCATCGATCTTCCTTCTTCTACAGATCTTCAACTTTCTATCTTTTCGACTCTGGTCTTGACACGCCTTTCACTATTCTTTGATGAAAACTTTGCATGAAGTATGGTAAGAAATAGGAATGCATTGTTGAACTGATAAAGGAGTCAAATTACGCCACATTCTAAGTTTGAACCTGAAATCATCAAAAACATAAAAAATGTAAAAGTTATACAATATGTGCAGCTATGGGATCAAGATACATAAGTAAAGATGCGAGAATGTATAACATTCAACGCTTATCGTACCCCCAAACTTAGATATTGCTAGTCCCTTAGAAATACAAAACTAAAAAATAAAATAAAACAACTAGACTAATTCCCCTTTCGTGGGAGATCAGGTTGCATTTAGCGAATGCAACAAGCCTTTTAAACCCCTAGGTATCCCTAATGGACGAGTGAAGTCTCGATGGGTTTAACACTTGTTAAACTCACAAAAGTATGCAAAAATGATGGAATGCTCGGTCATCAACTAGAAACAAGAGTGACACCCCAATTGATGTTCAAAATGATAAATGCAACAAGTATTATGGAGCTATATGGACATCAATAGATATAGAATGTCAAAAATTAGAGTTAGACAACAGTCCCCACATAATGGTCAATCTGATACACATACAAGTGCAAATCCTGAAATCCTCTTTGAAAAGTGAACATACCCTCAATTGTGTTGTTTATTGTCATTAATGGAGAATAAAAATGGAACATTTGTTCTTAGAAGCAACAACTGCTGAAATGGATTACCAAAGCATAATTCTAATTAAAAAAAATATTTACAAACATAAACACAATTGGCTATGCAATGCCTAAGTCCTTTAAGCTTTCTAGTAAGCCCATGTAACAGTGTTGGGTCAATGACTCCTAAACCAGACGATTTTTAGGGCATTGGGTGAAGAAACACCCCTCGGACTTAATAACGGAGCTCACTAGGGTACGAACTCAAATGAGCCAATTGTTTAATTTATTACTCAACCTTGCACACCTTTTAGACGTGAACATTCAATGCTTCCTAAGGCACAGAGGCATGGTTTAATGAGTGAGAAGGCTTATTGCCAATTATGTGTTTTGTTTGTTTTCTTTTTCTCTCTTTTTTTTTGGCTTTTGATTTTTCAAAGCAATTCATTCCTCAAGAAGTTCAAATAAAAACAAATGTTTCACAATTCTCTAAACGACGTATACCCCCACAATTGAATGCATGTGTGTGTCTTTGTGCCGTTAAGGACAAATTTAGGGGAAGAACTATACAATATTCAAAAATTGAACAAAAATGTAAACCATTCTAACCTAACACATAATTTTTCAAAAATGCGAGTATTTTTTGAATGTCAAAGCTCCTAATTACAAGATGCATTTTGATTCGTGTGTGAGTGTGACTCAAAAATATATCAATTAAAAATTTCCACACTTCGCAATAGAACGAATTCCTTGCAGAATAGGGCTATCGAAAGGGGTATCGTACCTCAGGGATTATGGTCTGATGAGTTGGAATACAGAATTAATTCTAATTAAATTTATAAGAAAAGAATTCTGATTTTTAAAATAAATTAATTAAAAAGTAAAATAAAATAAAGCAAAGGTAAACAGATAGTGAAGATAATATGAGAGAAATCTAGGGTAATTGACTTCACCACTAACTCCACAATCAATGGTCAATTGAATCAACTATGGGGAATTACATCATGCATAAGTGGTGTCAGTGGCTACAAGCTCACCTTCATCCATCAAGAAGATAACATATGATTAAGGCTAAGCCATGGACTATCTTCGATTGGCATGGGCCATCTGCCTAACTACTCTAATCTAGGGTGCAGTATGGTTTATCTTCTCTAGGCATAATCCATCAAAGCTCATAACAATATATTCAGTGATTACCATTGTGTAATAATCTCTCTCATGATCACAGAAAACAAGAGAGATTGAGTTTAATAACAATAACTAAATATCTAAGACAAGATAAGAAATCATTGGAACTGAATTTACAAGACTTTTATTGCTCAATTCTATAATAAGAATCCTCTAAATTACACAATCTATGCATGTATATAAAGGTCCCCAATAATTAAAACAATCAAACCATTGATGCTTTGTTAGGGCTACATCAAAATCCTAGTGGATGAACTAGCCGCTCATGGTAGAAGAAGAAGCTTCAACTGTTGAGGAAGAAGACATCATCTTTCTGAATTATGCGTACGACTTCGTTCTCCAATGGCTCTGCAATATGTTTCTGTTCTCTTCTCAGCCCTCTTAGACTTTCCAAGCTCTGTTCTCTCCGTCTAATCTTTCCTCAACTCAGCCTCTTATTCTTCACTTTATTCCCCAAGAGAATACACCAAAGTCCTAATCCAATTAGGAATAAATTAGGGTTTCCCGCAGCACTAATCAGGTGGGTTTTTCCTGCTGACTTCGGCCCAAATTTCGTTCAACCCTACGCGAAAATAATATCGATTTGAGGCTCAGAAATAAGACTTCTAGTCCGTTTTCCAAAACGGGATTAAGACTATATTATGCGCAGATTTGGGCTTCAGGCCCGAAACCTTCTTAAGCAACTGTAATTCTCTTGGACCTCTTTCTTGAACTGAATTGAGTTGAAATAAATAGTTGAGTGAATCTCCTTGATGTAGGCTTCATCTCACCATCTTGGATGTCTTCTTTAAAAGCCCAAAAGCTTGGTTTTAACTGAAATAATCATTAAGGCCCTGAAAATACAGAAAACACTAAAACAAAGTAAAATCACATAATAATCTATCACTAAGAGAATAAAATACATAAGTTAAGAGGCTAGAATGCGTAACATTCAACGCCTATCACACCCCCAAACTTACATATTGCTAGTCCCTTAGCAATAGAATAAAACAAAACTAAAACAAAAAAAACTACTAAATACTAACTAAACTACCCAACTCCACTTTCGTGGGAGAAACGATTGCATTTAGCATATGCAACAAGCCTTTAAACCCCTAGGTTCCCCCTAGTGGACGAGTAGTCTCGTGAGGGTTTCCAGAAATGTTACCCACAAACATTCAAAATTCTGTTTCAACATTAATTCAAGAAGAAGATTACAATACATAGTTACAAACTTGCATTCAAAAATAATTTCAACTCTCAAATTCCATAATTCAAATCAATGGTCCCCATGCATAATTCACAACAACATATCTCAAAATAATCAACTCTAGCTCCCTCGTGTAAAGTGAACTAGCAGTCATCTCATGTAGCATAACCAAGCTCTGAATATATTAAGGCACATACCCCTTCAACTCACTAGCTCCCCTTATTGAAATCATACTTCCAAACATGAATACATGACTTTTTCATTTTTTTTTTAATTCTTTTTTTTTCCATTGCTTTATTGGTTGTGCAATGTCTTGATCTATTAAGCTTTCTGAAAGATCCATGTAGCAAGCTTTCAGTCAGTGACTCCCAAACCAGATGGCCTTAGGGCACTAGGCTTTGAGATACCCTGAAGACCTAATTACTCGAATTAATCAGGCTACAAATCAAGACAACCAATGCTCATCTTTTCTCACCCTTTCACTTTTGACGCGAACACTCCGTGCTTCCTGAGGCATAGAGGCCCGGTTACTCATGAAAAAGATCAAATTGATTTGCTTATTCATCACATTTTTTTTTATTTTCCTTTTCTTTTGAGGTCAAGTAAACACATCATCGGTACTCATTCTCAAGAGATACTAATTAATATCAAGCATATGTAACTCAATAACTGAAAACCACAGTCTATACCCCATAAGACTATGCTAGTGTGTCTGTGCATGTAAGGAAACTAAAATTAATTACTCCAAAACATGTTATTGCAAACCATGATTAAAACCACATAATTTAAACCACAGTTTCTAAAAATTTAAAACATACTAAAAAATTGCAAGTTAAGCACCTACATAAGGTATTAATCCTTTGAATAATGTCAAAACATTCTATCTAAAAATAAAACAAAATAAAATAAAATAAACAAACTAAGAAAATAAAATAAAATAAAATCCTAATACAAAAAGAATTTCACACAAATTTCCCCCAATGCAATAAAGCACAAAAATAGGCATCGCCTCACCCCCAAACTTAAACTGTACATTGTCCTCAATGTACTATCAATTAAAGTATAGAGAAGAGTAAGAACGATGTTACCAGAAATTCGGAGTAGTGGAAAGAAAATAGAGTACATCACGAGCATGAAGGCAATGCAAGCACACCCCCCCAAACTTGGATGTTAAAACCTGTCAAAACAAACCACTATACCCCAAAGATCAAGTGAAAAAATATGGGTGAAAATAAATATGAAAGAGAAAAACCTAAAAAAACATTTTTTTTCATTTTGTTTTTTTTTTTAAAAAAAAAAAATTCTAACTACAGAAGGAAAAATAAAATTAAAAAGAAAAATAAAAACTAAAAAATAAAATAAAATACAAAAAATGGTTACCTTCTTGTCAAGGATGTGGTGGTGACTGAGCATCCGGATCCAAGTTTGCTTGACGCATCAGTGCACGCATCATCCTCCTCATCTCTAGTTGCTCTTGGCGAGTGTCACGAAAGTGATCCGCCATCTCAGTTCTCATTGCACCAAACTGTGTGGATAGCTCTGTCTGTAGGGTGCCAAACTGGGCCGTCAACCCAGCAATCTGCCCCTCTAAATACTGATAATCATGGCCACCAGCCTGTGCATGCACCTCCTCTTCCTCTGCCTCCATCTCCTCTGGATCTTCCACCGGTGGTGGTATATCTATATTCTCTCCTCCCTAGGCCAAACGAGAGACCTCACCAGGCACCGCTATGACTCTCTGATGCATATGTGATCGGCTCAAATTCCAGTCATGCGTGCCATAATGAAGATCACGTGGAAAGGCAAGCTCGTCCTCATGGACTGCATACCCCTGTGCCACAAGCAACTGGTGAATAATAGTAGGGAATGGAAACTCCCAGTCACTTGCACTGTCTGGTGCCTTGGCCACAACTTTGCAATAGAATTTCTCCATCTGGCCCCAGACAATCTGTGGGAATGACAGCCAATGCCCAAAATGTATGGCATATAAGGCTCTGAGGAACTCTTGACGTCTTTCGATTTTATGTCCAATTGGACATACATTCTTGAGTAGAACAGCATCAATGAACCATAAATGATTTGGCATTGAAGACTTTGAAGCTGCATTCCTTTTCGGCCTGGAAAATTGGTTGGCACACAAACGTGCAACCACATTACCCACTGACAACTCGTCAGGTAGAGGAGTATAGATATGAGATAAATCATCTGGGCACTCATGAGAACAACCCATGGCAATGGCAATGGATGACATGTCCACCCGAACTATTGTTCCATCTACGGAAGAAGTAAGCACATCCCGCTCATCAAGTGTTGGCATTAAGTTCTGATAAAATACCTTGACAAGCCTCGAGTAAATAGTAGATGAGAGTGGAACAAAAATGGATGCCGACCGACGACGACGGATGTCGAAAATCCCCCATCGTGTCTCGGGAAACATACTATAAAGTTCGGCTATGTCAAACGTGGTTTCAAAGTTCAACGCCCTTGGATGCCATCTCTCTTGAATACCTTCTCGGCGAGATCGTGAAGAACCTGTGGTTGGATCATGCCTCGCTCGGTGAGGACTACGTGAACTTGAAGCACCTTGGTGACTTGCTCTCTTTGGTGCCATAGAAGTAGAAAAAGTGTGGTTGAGGAATTAAATCGAACACTTGGTGTGTACAATTAATTTGTAACCTTCAACCTCCTTTTTTCGGCAATTTTTCCACCCAAATTGAACAAGTGAATGCACCAAATTGATCCCCCAAACTTGGTCTTCAAAAGCCCTCAAAAAGAATTGAACAATTTCTTCAAAGAAAATCTTCACTTACTTTGATGTTGAACTTGAAAAAGTGAGAACTTCCTTTGAGAACTAGTAATTTTTGATCCAATTTGATGTTGAAGTTGATGATGATCAATGTTGAATTCTTGTTTAATAATCACCAATTGAAGAAAATAATCTTTCGGATGATGTAGGACTTGAATTGGAGTTCAAAGAGGCTTAGGATGCATGGAGTAGCTTTAGAATTGGAGAAGGAGTCTTTATATAGAAGATAGTCTCGGCCAGCCCACAAAACACCTTGGGCGATCGATCCCCCCAAGGATGGGCGATCGATCACCCACCTGCTGGTGAGGATCCTTGAGAAAAATACATGGGGTGATCGATCCCCCTTGGCTGGGGCGATCGATCCCCCCCTGAATGCCTGTTGGACCCTCCATCGCCCAAGGTTGACCGAGACTTGATATTTTTGAGTCTCCATTGCCCAAGGTCGACCGAGAGCACTATTTTTCACCCGTCTTGAGTCCAAATACCTCGGTACACCTCTTGGCATCCTCCAGAAGCAACTTATACATCAAAAACTCAAAGAAAAATCATTAAAACGCAACTAGAATTGAATAAAAACTTAAGAAAATTAAAACTAAAAATTAAAATAAAAAAAACTAAAGGAAATAAAGTATAGAAATACATACAGAACCTACAATTTATCGTCCGTAGGAGACGATTGACTCTCCAAAGGGATTAAGTCGGATAGACGGGATCCGTCAAGTCAACGGACTCTACGTCTCTTTTTGGCACTCATCCTTCCACACAATGCTTCAACCTTTGGCCATTAACTTTCATCAAACCAATTCCAAACAATTGCTCATCCGGGAATGAGTCTCGAATAGGTAATGCATCGATCACCGGCTCAAACTCGATTCGAGATAAATGATCCGCAACCACATTCTCCGTCCCCTTTTTGTCTTTTATCTCCAAATCAAATTCTTGTAGCAATAAAATCCACCGAATAAGACATGGTTTGGTTTCTTTCTTTGCCAATAAGTGTCTCAATGTTGCATGATCAGAGTAGATAACCACCTTGGACCCCAATAAATAAGAACGAAACTTGTCCAAGGCAAATACTACAGCCAGAAGCTCTTTCTCTGTGGTTGTATAATTGAGTTGGGCATCAGAGAGAGTCTTACTAGCGTAGTAGATGGCATATGGCCGTTTCTCTACTCTTTGTCCCAACACGGCTCCCACTGCATAATCAGAGGCATCACACATAATTTCAAAAGGTAGAGCCCATTTTGGCGATTGCATAATTGGTGCAGAGGATAACAGAGACCGAAGCTTTTCAAAAGCTTTCACATAATCTTCATCAAAGATAAAGGGAACATCTTTAGATAACAATTGGCACAATGGTCGAGCAACTTTACTGAAATCCTAGATAAATCTTCTATAGAACCCAGCATGGCCTAAGAAAGATCGAACTTGCCTTACCGAAGTTGGATGAGGCAGCGTTGTAATTAAATCTATCTTCGCTTTATCAACTTCAATACCTCTTTTTGAAACAATATGGCCCAATACAATACCCTCTTTTACCATGAAATAACTCTTCTCCCAGCTAAGTACCAAATTCCGCTCTCGGCACCTTTGAAGTACAAGTGATAAATTGCTCAAACAGTGTTCAAAGGACGATCCAAAAACAGAGAAGTCATCCATGAACACCTCCAAGAATTTTTCCACCATGTCAGAAAAGATGGCCATCATACACCTCTGGAATGTAGCTGGAGCATTACATAATCCAAAAGGCATACGACGATAAGCAAAAGTACCAAAGGGACAAGTGAAACTGGTCTTCTCTTGATCTTCTGGATCCATAACCACTTGGTTATAACCAGAGTAGCCATCCAGAAAGCAATAATAGCTCTGACCAGCTAACCTTTCAAGTATTTGATCAATGAATGGAAGAGGGAAGTGATCCTTCCTTGTCATAGAGTTGAGCTTTCTGTAATCAATGCAAACACGCCAACCTGTGGTAGTACGTTGTGGAACAAGCTCTCCCATAGAGTTAGGGACAATGATAAGGCCAGACTTCTTAGGAACCACTTGTGTTAGACTCACCCATGTGCTGTCAGAAATTGGATAAATGATTCTTGCATTAAGTAACTTGAAAACCTCTTTCTTTACCACCTCTTTCATGTTGGGGTTCAGTCGCCTCTGTGCCTCTCTAGTTGGCTTACATCCTTCTTCTAAATGGATTTTATGCATGCAAACTGAGGGATCAATGCCCTTAAGATCAGTAACACTCCATCCAATTGCTTCACGATGTTGGTATAAAACCTCTACTAAGCTCTTCTCTTGAATATCTGTCAGATCAGAGGCAATTATAACAGGAAGAGTTTTCTGTGCTCCCAAAAATACATACTTTAATTTGTCAGGCAAAGGCTTCAACTCTAATTCTGGAGGGTACTCTAATGAAGGCACTAAGGGAGTACTAGAGAGAGAAGGTAGTGGCTCAATTGGAATTCTCCAAGGTGGAGTATTCTGAATAGCATCCACTTCCAGCATAGAATGCACTTCTTCACACAACCCTTCATCATTAATGTTCTCAAAGTCATAAAGCGACTTACATACCTCCAGGGAGTTTTGAGATATAGAGGATGAAACAAATTCCTCTACACATTCATCAATATCATCTATGTAGAACACATCACTCTGATCTGGAGGATGTTGGATAGCATTGAACACATTAAGCTTGACATTCATGTTGCCAAATGAAATATCCATGATCCCTGACCTACAGTTTATGCAAGCATCAGCAGTAGCTAAGAAAGGTCAACCAAGGATCACTGGAATGTGCCTCTTCGGATTGTGAACCGGCTTAGTGTCAAGTACAATGAAATCAACAGGAAAGTAGAACTTGTCCACTTTAATGAGCACATCTTCTATGATTCCTCGGGGCTGCTTTGTTGATCTGTCTGCAAATTGCAATACCACCGAGGTAGGCTTCAATTCTCCCAAGCCCAACTGTAAGTAAACTGAATAGGGTAGCAAATTCACACTTGCACCCAAATCAAGAAGAGCTTTATCAACATGATGCTCCCCAATGATACATGAGATAGTTGGAGTACCAGGATCTTTGTACTTGGGAGGAGTACACTGCTGGATTATTGAACTTACTTGTTGTGGCAGCATCACTTTCTTTGGCACATGGCTTTTAGAACACCTTTTCTGAGTACACCAGTCCTTCAAAAATTTTGCATAAGGAGGAATTTGCTTGATGGCATCAAGGAGTGGCAAATTAATCTTCACTTGTCGACACACCTCCATCATGTCATGCAACTTGTCCCCTTGCTTCCCCAATTTAGATGCTTCTAGGAAACGTTGTGGGAAAGGAGCCTTGGGCTCATAAGAAATTTCAGCACTTGGACTTGTGATCACTTTTTCTTCTTTTTTCTTCTCACCCACCTTATTGTCAATTATTTTTCCACTCCTCAAAGTGGTAATGGCTTGAACTTGCTCATGGTGTGGGTTGCTTGTGGAAGCTTGCATCCCTCTTGGATTAGCAATTGGTTAACTAGGGAGCTTCCCTTCTTCTCTTCTGCATAATGAAGTAGCAAGCTGTCCAAACTGAGATTCCAGTTTGGCAATAGATTGAGAATGCGAGTGCACTAGCTGAACTGTAGATTGTACTGTTGCTGCAGTAGCTTGCACTGTCTCTATGAGAGAATCAAGTTTGTCAAATTTAGATAAGGTAAGCGTCAGTTTGTCTTCAATAGCAGAAATTCTTTGGGCCATAGGACTTTGTGTTTGATATTGCTGTTGAGGCACAAAAGTCCTAGGTTGATATGATGGTTGCATTGCTGCCCCTTGATTACTGTAAGAAAAACCAGGATGATTCCTCCATGTGGGATTGTTAGTATTACCTCGTGGAGGATTCATTGGTCCAGTGAAAGTAGCTTGAACTTGCTATTGTTGAACATCAAAAAATTGCCCCATTGAAGGACAATTGCTCACATTATGCATAGGACTAGAGCAAAACTCACAAGGGCCTAGCAATGTAGAATTTGAAGCAGAAGGAGTTTGATTAGCAGCCATAATTGCTGCTACCTTCTGTGCAATTAAATCAATGTCAGTTGGCATAGCTTCTGAAGCACCAACCTCATAAATTCCATCAGTCTTCCTTGTAGTGGCATGTTTGCTAGAACGAGTAGAGGACACATGTTGTAGAGAGTTGTCACTAAGATTTTCAAATAAGGTCCATGCCTCTTCTTCACTCTTCAACATAAAAGTACCTCCACACGACGCATCAACCATCTGTCTGTTGGCTTCTGTGAGCCCTTCATGAAAACTCTGCACTAGTTGCCACTTAGGAACTTGATGATGGGGACACTTCCTAAGAAGGTCCTTGAATCTTTTCCATGTCCCATAAAATTGTTCCCCCTCATGGTGGGAGAAACTAGTGATAGCACGTCTGAACTGATTGGTCTTCCTTATCGAAAAATACTTCTTGAGAAACTCATGTTGCATCTGAGTCCAAGTCGTGATAGAACCAGCCGGTAGAGAGTTAAACCAATACTTTGCTTTGTCTTTCAGAGAGAAGGGAAAAAGTTTCATTCTGAAAGCATCTTCAGAGAAGTTGTGAATTTTTGTAGTTGAGCACACTTCAATGAATTCATCTAGATGCTTGTAAGGGTCTTCTTGAGTCAGCCCAAAATAAGATGGCAGCATCTGAATAATGCTGGACTTGATCTCATAATTCTGTGCTGTGACATTGGGCAGTTGAAAACCTACTGGCGAGGTATATGTCTTAGGAACATAGTAGTCCCTAAGCAATCTAGCTCTTTCTCCATCAGCATTAGGAATAAGGTTGTTATTCCTCTCTTCTGCCATGTCTTCAATTGTTTCTTCCTCTTGCACAATGGTATCAACAAGGATGTTCCTCTGTTGTTTCAGAGTACGTTGAGGCTCAGGATCAAGAGGTATCAAAGGATCAGCTACAGAACGACGACCTTGCATATATTTACCAAAAGCACCTGAAAAGAAAACAAAAACAAAATTAAAAATAAAATATAAAAATTTCCTAAACTAAAAATCCAATTAAAACTAATTCTGTAAAATCCAATCAATCAAATAGATAATCCCCGGCAACGGCGCCAAAAATTGATTCGTGTGTGAGTGTGACTCAAAAATATATCAATTAATAATTTCCACACTTCGCAATAGAATGAATTCCTTGCAGAATAGGGCTATCGAAAGGGGTATCGTACCTCAGGGATTATGGTCTGATGAGTTGGAATACGGAATTAATTCTAATTAAATTTATAAGAAAATAATTCTGATTTTTAAACTAAATTAATTAAAAAGTAAAATAAAATAAAGCAAAGGTAAACAGATAGTGAAGATAATATGAGAGAAATCTAGGGTAATTGACTTCACCACTAACTCCACAATCAATGGTCAATTGAATCAACTATGGGGAATTACATCATGCATAAGTGGTGTCGGTGGCTACAAGCTCACCTTCATCCGTCAAGAAGATAACATATGATTAAGGCTAAGCCATGGACTATCTTCGATTGGCATGGGCCATCTGCCTAACTACTCTAATCTAGGGTGTAGTATGGTTCATCTTCTCTAGGCATAATCCATCAAAGCTCATAACAATATATTCAGTGATTACCATTGTGTAATAATCTCTCTCATGATCACAGAAAACAAGAGAGATTGAATTTAATAACAACAACTAAATATCTAAGACAAGATAAGAAATCATTGGAACTAAATTTACAAGACTTTTATTGCTCAATTCTATAATAAGAATCCTCTAAATTACACAATCTATGCATGTATATAAAGGTCCCCAATAATTAAAACAATCAAACCATTGATGCCTTGTTAGGGCTACATCAAAATCCTAGTGGATGAACTAGCCGCTCATGGTAGAAGAAGAAGCTTCAACTGTTGAGGAAGAAGACATCATCTTTCTGAATTATGCGTACGACTTCGTTCTCCAATGGCTCTGCAATATGTTTCTGTTCTCTTCTCAGCCCTCTTAGACTTTCCAAGCTCTGTTCTTTCCGTCTAATCTTTCCTCAACTCAGCCTCTTATTCTTCACTTTATACCCCAAGAGAATACACCAAAGTCCTAATCCAATTAGGAATAAATTAGGGTTTCCCGCAGCACTAATCAGGTGGATTTTTCCTGCTGACTTCGGCCCAACTTTTAACCCACTAGAAGTCCGATTTACGGAATTTTCGTGAAATACTAAAGTGTGCAGAATCAAATTTTGTTCAACCTTAAACAAAAATAATGTTGATTTGAGGCTCGAAAATATGACTTCTAGTTCGTTTTCCAAAACGGGATTAAGACTATATTATGCGCAGATTTGGGCTTCAGGCCCGAAACCTTCTTAAGCAACTGTAATTCTCTTGGACCTCTTTCTTGGACTGAATTGAGTTGAAATAAATGGTTGAGTGAATCTCCTTGATGTAGGCTTCATCTCACCATCTTGGATGTCTTCTTTAAAAGCCCAAAAGCTTGGTTTTAACTGAAATAATCATTAAGGCCCTGAAAATACAGAAAACACTAAAACAAAGTAAAATCACATAATAATCTATCACTAAGAGAATAAAATATATAAGTTAAGAGGCTAGAATGCGTAACATTCAACGCCTATCACATTTATCGATTACGTTATGGCTATCACTTCTTCAACTAGAAGAACGTCATGGCAGATATGAACTAAGGATGCAATATGTTCAAAAATTTACAAAAAACAACCCAGTGTAGTGTGTGAAATGTATGCAAGTGTACCGTACCCCCAAACTTAAATGAAACATTGTTCTCAATGTTTGAACTAAAAGAGTTAGAACAATGTTACCGCTGGATTTGATGGATATCAAAAAGGCAAAACATCAACCAGGATATGGTAATGGGTACACAAGTACACGGGACAAGTGGGGTATCATAACCTACACAAGTACAAACCAGCATAACATATAAGAACTGGAAAAGTAAAAAAGTACAAAAAGTAAAAGAAAAGACGACAATGAGAGAAACATAAATGAAAGCTGATAATATTCCATTAATTCAAACATGTGTGATACAAATGCTGGAATTTGTGGAATACAAAAGAATTGCTTCACAAAGCAACAAAACAGAGTGCCAACACGACACTAGACAGTTCTAGGACTGTGAATACATAAAAAAAACAAAATACTAGAAATGAAATAAAAACACAAAATACAAAATAACTAAGGCTGAGGAGGCGATGGCGGTGCAAAAGTAGAAGCATCCAGGCCCAGTGCTTGTCGAAGCAACTGCTGGATCTGCTGCTGGCCCGCAATAACTGCATCCAAACTCATGTCAGTCTGCTGGCGGTGTTGAAGTGCAAGCTGGTTGTCTTGCATCAGACTAACCATGCTTTCGCCAATTGTACCTAAAAAATCACTGGTCTGCTGGCGATGCTCAACAAACTCTAATTGCAAAGACTGGAGGCTGGCGCTGCGACACTCTAGACCCATGGCCAAATAATCGTACTCGGCGTGACTCATGGGAGAGGTATCAGAATTAGCCTCAGCCATGTTAGTGTCAGTATTCGCCGTATCAGAGGCGTAAATATCTGGATCGCCCTATTCAATTTCAGGGGCAACATTCGGAACAAGTAATAGGTGTGTAAGCATCTTACTCCACCTCTGAAAAGTAAAGTGAGGGGGTATCTCACTCGTAACCTCGTCTGGAAGAAAATGAAAATATGCACGATGAAGGAGGGTCGTGACCAGAAATGGGATTGGGAGGCGAACATTGGCCGTCCTCAGAGTGGGACGATCGATGAGCTGCTCCCTAACCCGGAACATCTGGCCCCAGATCACAGCCGGAATAGAGAACCAAAATAAGGAATGAAGGGCATACAATGCCCTCAAAAATTCACCACGATGATCCACTCGATGGCCCATGGGATGGGCATTTCACTGAAAGATTGTGTCAAAAAACCACAATTGTCACAGGCACAAAGATTAGGTGGTGTAAGAATTGGTGGGAGGATTCGAGAAATGACCCCAACACACGCGTCAGATTATGGAAGAAATAGATAGGTTGGAAGGAATATCAGAAAAATGGGGTATCTCCTCTCCTAAGTGAAGGTTATCGGGCTCCTCATGGGGACACCCGATGCAATTAGCAATGTCACGGATGGTGACAGTAATGGCGACACCGTCAATAGTGGTGTGCAATATATCCGGGGTGTCTAATTGGTAGGACATGTTCATGTAGAAGACACGAACAAGTCGGGGGTAGAAAATTTCAGAAGTAGGCACCAAGAGACCAAGCAAATGACACTCGATGACGGCCAAAAGAGACCATGCTACATATGGGTCTATTGTAAACTCATCGACATCCACTTAATGCTCGAGGTGGAAGTCCCTGGTTGCCCAGTGACCCCAAGAAATTTCATGAACTGGAATAGGAGGGGCCTCATCACTAGCCATAATCAGAGAAGGGCAGGAATGTGTAGGTAGAAGGGAACTTGGCCACACAAATTACACCTTTGAGTCGAAAAGGGGTCCGAAAGTGATCATATTAATTACGCCTAGATATATATCTAGACATCGCAAATATACTACTTATGCCTAAGTATAGTCTCTTCTCTCATTCAAACTTACTCTAATAAAAGAACATGCACAGGACCCACAAAAATCTAAACCAAAAACTCCAAAGTCTAGAAACAAAAGTACGAACCATGAGAGCACAAAACTCTTACCTTATAGATCACTAGCGGAGATGGAATGTGTGAACTTCGTTCTTTGAGAGAAAGGAAGGGGATAATCTAGATGATAGGGCTTGCTTAGGAGGTCTGGACATGCACAAAAATGTGAAGAGTCGCCAAGAATAGAGGAAGAAATGAGAGGGAGAGACGAGAGATTTGAACATTAAGTGACTTCTTACGCAGTCAATTGCCTTGGTACGATGCATCGAAGTGGCTACTTCGATGCATTATCGTTGACGATGCATCAAACTAGATATTTTGATGCATCGAAGCTAACAATGCATTGACCATCTATCGACACAAGGTGCCGAGGTTGCTGGAATTGATAGGAAAAATAGGACATTTATGTGCGAAAATAGTTCAGTTAATTTAGAGTGAGATGCTAATCCTTAGACCTAAAGGGGGTGAATAGGTCTTCTTAACCAATTTTTATGATTGATTAATTACCCATAATTATTATCAATTAAGCATCTAAACCAATCACAAAATAAATAAAGTAAGTAAGGAAAAGTTAGAGATGACACCAGGAATTTTATGTGGAAACCCAAGTCGGGAAAAATCACGGGGGTGAGGCAGAAACCCTAGAGAAACCAATCCACTATCTCAAAGCAAAGTACATCAGACTCTATCCCAGACTCACACCCACTCCACTTTGATAAGAACTTGATGCAGAACACCTTAGGCTTACAATTGTGACAACATGTCCAACTGCTGTAGACTCCCGGCTAACGTCACAGTTCTTCCAGAAGGGTTGCTGAAAGAACAAAAATATTGAGCAAGTATTTTGTTTCCTTCGTGGTGATCATTTCTCTTCCCCTTCAGATAAAATCTCTGTAGTTTCAAGGAACCACCTCTGTTGCTCTTGATCAAACTTTGTAGACTGACGTTGTCTTGAAGGTTTTGTTAATCAGATGAAGAAGAACAACACAACTTAAACACTCCGTGTGTGTGTGCTCTCAAAAATAAAATCAATGAAGATTTTTTCTCATAAATTCATCTTTTAGCTCTCAAAAATATATTCCTGTCTCTAACAGTTAAATCATTGAGTCTCTTCTTTTTCCCTACTTTAATTGAAGCATAAAGAGGTATTTATAAGGTTTAGAATCCTTAGTCTACTTGGAAAACAAGTTTGAAACACCTAAGGAAAGTTTTAGAGAAGTTTTGGTTGACTAGGAAATCAATTTGGATCAAAAAGGAAATTTTCGCGCGCATTAGCTAAGTCGGACCGGTCCTAAAAATTGGGGATCGGTGGGACTTTTGCTGAGACATAGAAATTCCAAAGTCCTGAGAAAAGTCAGACCTGTCCTAATATTTGGGGACTGGTGGGACTTTTCAGACATGTTAAATTTTTAAAGTCCCGAGAGAAGTTGGACCGGTGGGACTTAGCAAAAATTTAATTTTTACATTTAAAGCATATTTTCCAAGTCCTAAGCCCACCAAACTTCAAAACATAGTGTCCTCCCTCACATACCTATTCTAAGTCATGTCCTCATCAAATCCATGGTATCGAGACACCTTCTGTTCAGCTCCGAAGATCGAGGCACAAGATCAAAAAAAATTACAACTCGATCAACAAGTTTTGACATCAAAATTTGCCAATTATAATTATATATCTCACAATTGAAGGATCGATGCATCGTTGCTGCTGACGATGCATCGAAGCTGCAATGCATCAAAGTGGTTACTTCGATGCATCAAAACTATCTTTGATTGTAATTTTGCAAAATTGCCGCTAGAATGGAAAAATTGTTTAATCCTCAAATCATACCTCTCACCCTTAGACACATTCAAAAATATTTAGATACATTCCTTTTGGATTCAAAGGGTCACACGAAACATGATACGACTACGAAAGTTGTTGCCAAGTTTAACGTCTACGGTAAGACATGTACAATAATTCATTCATAATATCTACCCCACACCATTCGCTCTCATGATTGGCAGTATGATAAGATGAGTCAAAGGTATCCATCCTAGCGGTCATATTCCCAAAAGAAATGTCCATCACCCTAGTATGACAATTAATTCAAGCGTTAGCCGTAGCCAAGAATGGGCGACCTAGAATGATTGGAATATGCTTTGTAGGATCCTGGACAGGTTCGGTATCAAGGACTATGAAGTCCATCAGAAAATAAAATTTGTCCACTTTGATAAGAACATCCTCGATTATCCCACGTGATTGCCTCACCAATCGGTCGGCAAGTTGCAACACAACTGTGGTCGGTTTAAGCTCTTCGAGCCCTAATTTCTCATAGACCGAGTAAGGAAGTAAATTAACACTTGCTCCCAAGTTAAGGAGGGCTTGTTCGAATTCATGGTCACCAATGACACATGAGATTGTGGGAGCACCCGGATCCTTGAACTTTGGAGGGGTATTGTTTTGAATAATTGAACTCACTTGCTCAGTCAATTAGACTTTCTTAGGAACTTGGTTCCTACATTTACGCTTTTGAGTGCATAAGTCCTTAAGAAATTTAGCATAGGAGGGAATTTGTTTTATATCATCAAGAAGAGGAAGATTGATTTGTACTTGCTTAAAAATTTCTATCATATCTTGCAATTTTTCTCCTTATTTCCCAAATTGAGTTGGTTCCCTTAATCTTTGAGGAAAGGGAATAGGACGTTCATATGAAGCCGATTGATTTGGAGTTAGTGAAAATTTAGCTTCAATGACTTTATGCTTTCCCTTTTCTTTTGGATTATTAGACATTCTTTCTCTCTTATCTTGTCAATAGGATTTTCTGGCACTCTAACACTTCTTAGAGTAGTAATTGATTGAGCTTGCTCTTTATTGAACTCAAAGGAATGGGAAGCATTATCAATTACTTGAACTCCATTCGGATTGGCCACCGTTTGGCTAGGCAACTTTTCACCCTATCTACGATTCATTGCATTGGCTAGCTGTCCCAATTGGGACTCTATTTTTGCAATAGATTGTGAGTGGGTATTGATATTTTGAGTGTTACTTTTGATATTGCCTAAAGTTGCCAAAACCTTTTCCTCAAAACTTAGGTTTCGAGAAGATGATTGATTGGGAGTGTAGTAGAAGCTTGAATTTGAATTGGGTTGATAAGGTCTGGGTTGAAATTGAGATGGACCTTGTTGTCTAGGTGGTCCCTAGGTCCTTGATATTGGCCTTGGTTCCCATATTGGAATTGGGTTTGATCTCTCCATCCGGGAGTGTAAGAATTTTAGTATGACATTTGACTTGCTTGCTCTTGTGAAAATTTGGGATATTGCCCCACATGAGGGCAATCCTTTATATAATGTGAAGGGGTAGAGCAGAATGAACATACATCATATGTAGGATGAAGGGTAGGATTAGGAATAGTAGGATTGGAGGAAGAAGAAGAAGAAGAAGAATCGACTAACATAACTTGATCCAATTTCTTCTCTAAAGCTTCTATCTTCCTATCTGTTGCTTGCTCCTTACGCATTTCAAAAATATTTTTAGTTTGGGCGTTAAGAGGAGCGACTACCTTATTTTTTCTTTCATTAGAAGAACGATGAGACAAATTTTTACTCAAGTTCTCAAAGAGTATCCATGCTTCATCGGGGCTTTTTAGAAAGAATGTACCTCCACAACTAGCATCAACCATTTGTTTATGAGGCTCCCCTAACCCATCATAGAATCCTTGCACCAATTGCCATTTGAGAATAACATGGTGTGGGCAAGGCCTCAAAAGATCTTTCATTCTTTCCCATGTTTCATGAAAGGCTTCTCCCACCCTTTGAGAAAAGCCAATGATGGCTCTTAACGTATCATTAGTCTTTCCCATTGGAAGTATTTGTTTAGGAACTCTCATTGCATTTCTGCCCAAGAGTTAATGAAATTTGGCTCTAAGGAATTAAACCACTGTTTGGCTTTATCCTTAAGTGAGAAGGGAAAAAGACGAAGTCTTAAATTGTCCTCCACTTGTGCATTCAACTGTAAAGTCGAACACACTTCTAAGAATTCATGAATATGTTTATAAGGATCTTGGTTAGGAAGCCCATGAAAACAACTAAGAAGATTAATTGTTGAGGATTTAATTTCAAAATTGTTCCTCCCCGCATTCGGAAAATGAGTACAAGAAGGAGATGCATAGGTAGATGGAACATAAAAATCTCAAAGAATCTCACTGCCCGGTGGGGTGGTAAGATTGGATTTTGCAGAACATTTTGATTGTCCTTATTTGCCATGGTTTCTCTCCTATGTTCTCTAAACAATATAGGGTCCCTAGGAACACTACTATGTTGTCTAAGAGTTCGTTCAAGTTCAAGGTCGCAAGGCAACAAAGGTAATGACAAGGATCTCCTACCTTGCATATGAATAAAAGAAAACTTTAAGTTTTGCTGCCTTGATTAGACAAGAACCTACAATGAAACACTTAATAAATAAAGATAAAGATACTTACAAATAAAGAATATAAAGAATGAATTAAATTAAAATTTAAACTAGACTCAATCCTCTAATTTAGCAATTTAATCGTAGTCCCCAGCAACGGTGCCAAAAATTGTTGTGTGCGGTTGCGCTACTTGCAATTTATAAATTTACCACATGCAATAGAACGAATCCTTGAAGGATAAGGCTCTAAGTTGAGGGTGTCGATCCCACAGAGACTACGTATATATAATTCACTAAAGGTTGAGGGTTGGTTCTTGTTTAAACCCCAATCGTGTTGGTTGTTGCTTACTCTACTTTGAAAGCATAAAAGTAATTTAAATACAAAGGTTGAGAGAAGAATAAAGGACTAGGGTTAGACATCCCTGCTAACCTCGTAGTATGTCACACTGATAATAAAATTGGGGGAATTCATGCAAATCTGTACTAATGACGTGATGACAAGTCCCACCTACAACGACGTCGCTAAGAAAAAACATACACCTTAATATACTATAATCTATCTTTGAAAAACGTGATTTTTTTTATTTACCTAATTACCTACTTGGAGTGAAATCAGTGTCACTTGATTTCCCTACCTACCTACTTACCTAATTGAAGCAAAATCACCTTTTATAAGCACGGACTATGCAAATCTAGCTATGCATGTTATAGTGAAAAGTAGTCTCAAGTCATCACTTGTAGTCCTTGTGAAACATACAAGTGTTTGAAGATCATGTGAGGAATTTAAGCATTCTAAGACAAGAAGATAAATCACAACACATGAACATGTAGAATTTGTAAACTTATAATTATATAAGGAACAAGGCAAGATACATATACATCAAATACATAAAAATTCCTAATTCAATGAAGTTAGAACATATTTACAAAGTTAGGGTTTGTCAAAACCCTAGAGAAGGATTATGGTGGGCTGGCAGCACTCCATAGACAGAGATGGTCCCATGCTCAAAATGGTCTTCAAGGCTTTACAAAGCCCTCTTTGAAGCTTTCTCTCTCTAGAACTTTACTTTCTCTCTCTAAAATTCTAAAATATGCTCTCTTTTACAAGAATTGTGTGTCTTTTTTATTACATATTCTCTAGCTATATAACTGATCTGAGGCTCAAAATATCATAGAAATTTCATGCAAGGTTTTATCCAAGCAGAATTAGACAAGTGGCAAGTGAAGAAAATATCTGCAAAAAAATATCTTCAGTAGGTTCGAACGATGCATCAAAGTAGGAACTTTGATGCATCGAAGCTGCGATGCATTGAAGTAGGCACTTCAATACATCGATCTTCCTTCTTTTACAGATCTTTAACTTTCTATCTTTTTGACTCTGGTCTTGACACGCCCTTCACTATTCCTTGATGAAGACTTTGCATGAAGTATGGTAAGAAATAGGAATACATTGTTGAGCTGATAAAGGAGTTGAATTACGCCACATTCTGAGTTTGAACTTGAAATCATCAAAAACATAAAAACACATAAAAACTATACAATATGTGCAGTTATGGGATCAAGATACATAAGTAAAGGCGCGAGAATGTATAACATTCAACGCTTATCATCAAACATCACAAATGTTTCTCAAGTAAATGCAAAGTTATACAATGCATTCATAAACCTTAACTAACACATATACAATACATAACGTACCATCTTGACCTCCGTTTTTAATTTTGAAAGTGGCTATGGTTCCGAAATTGTTTCCTTAACTCATTTAATATTTCATTTGATCTAAACAAAAAGATAATATTTTTTTCAAAAATTTTTTGGATTACGAGGCCCACCTAACCCGTGTCCCAAGCCCCGTTAACCTAAAATTCTCAAATTTACCCAAACGTTCCAAAAAATTTCCAAAACCTCTAAAAGACTTTCCAAACATGTTTCTCACATTTAAAACATGCTAAACATCATTTAAAATGCATTTATGACAAAAATGATGAATAAAATGGAAATCGGTCAAAATTGGATCCGTTCTTTACAACCTCCCAACCCTCAAGGAATTTCATCCTTGAAATTAAACGTACCTCAAGTGGTGAAAAAATTGAGATACTTGAAATGCATTTCTTATTCCCGTTCCCACGTAACTCCTTCAATTCTGTAGTGTTTCTAAAGTACCTTGACCAATGGAATGGTCTTAACTTGAAGTACTTGGTCTCTAGATTCTAGAATCTAAATCGGCCTGTCTTCAAATGACATGTCCTCCTCCACCTCAAAATCTGTCCAATCTAGCACATATGAAGGGTCCGGTTCATTCTTTTATAACATAGAAACATGAAAAGTGTTATGTACACTTGACATTTGTGGTGGCAATGGAAAACAATATGCAACCTCACCTATCATGCCCTGAAACTCGAGACACCAAAGACTCTATCACTGGGTTTGAATCTTGAAGTTGAGTCCAAGTCAACCACTCATGACTTTCATACACCATTACCATTCTGATACCAGCCTTGATACCATGTTTTCACGCCCCTCCTTTCTGATACCAATATTGATATAGAAAGTGGGGGTGAACAGTGAAAGTCCAACCCAGTTCGCACTCATGAACTGCACAATTCCAGAACCTAACTTCCTACGTGTTTGTAATTTTAGAGTGATACTTAGTCCATTGAAAAGAGGATCTAAAAATACTCAATTTAAAAAAAAACTACGGTAAAATCTGAGCTAAAACAAAGAAGTTACGCCCGATTGAAGTTTGGACCAATCTCGAAACTTGCTCGTAATTACAAGGGCGATTTCGACTATTAAATTCTAATACAATACCTCAATCACTAAATCAACATGGAATCATATTTACCCACCTACGTTACCTACGTATGACTCAACCTTAATAATTTATTGTGGGTCCATTACATGACATCTCTAGATCCTCCAACACTATCTCAACAATCCACCAACCACACATTGCAATGCATCATAATGTTGGTTACGATGTATCATATTTATGATGCATCGCACAAGGTGCGTAACATCTTGCAAAATCTTTTAAAAAATGACCCAAATTATCACTTATTTTATGATGCATCGCCAATGGGATTACGATGCATCGCCAAATCACAATGCATCGTAATGGATATTACGATACATCGTAATCACTTACCCTATTAAATTAACAAACCACCAAGTTATTACAATAATCATTCTCCATCCAATTCATCATCCTAAACATAAAATCATAGAACATAATTATCAATTCTGCACAACCCAAACATCCACAAAGTGATAATTTATCACAATTAGATTCCACCTCATACACTTGAAACACAAAAATAATAATCCATGCATTATCATATACCTACTTCAAAAAGCATCAATTTTACATAATCTTCAAGAGTTATTAAACTTATCATACATAGATAGAACAGTTAAACTCTCATACACACTTATCCAAAATATATACAATTTTTCTAAGCTAGTCCACATGAAACAAGTCGACATGGACGTCTATACACATGTATCAAAACACACAAAAGCCCAAAAATGGAGTTTTTCTACTCTATAACCAACTCATGGTTGTGCATCCTCAACCACCTCCTTGCCATATCTTGAAAGTGTTAGTGTAGGGGGATGAGCAGTTTCAACGAGCTCAAGGTTAATGTATTGTGCAATCCATTCAAGGCCACATTTCATATTCAATATATAAAACTCAACTCATGTCCAACAAATATGTGTCATTCCCCCTAGCATTCTAGTCACAAGCTTAAACGTTCAATTCGTTCACGTCATGGTATATACATTAAGTATAACTTGATAACCATATAAACGCATTTCATACACATAACACATTTTCATCATATATGTAACATATGACAAAAATCAAAAATGCATAAACATCCAGACAAGTTATGTAATTCACATAAGTTATATATAAGCTACACATAAGACTCAAGCGCTCTCAGAATTGGTTCACACTCACACACACAACATAAGATACGTACCAAAGTTCCATATCTCAAGAGTTTGGTTGTTTCGGGCTACTAACCCAACTGGTTACCACCCATCTTGCACAAGGTTAAGGTCTTACAAAACCAGAAGATATATTCCCCTACTACTTTTCCACGAGCCACTTTCGAGACACAACCCCCACACTCACACAAAATATATCACATTTTGCATACACAATTACAAGTCACGATGCATTGCACACATTTCTTGTCCTAATTCAATTCTAGCATGTCATGCAAGAATCATATGAACATATACATAAGCTTAGACCCTAAAACTAAATTTTTATCATTTTTCCCAAAATCTCATATATGCCATACATAGTCTATTTTGCACAAATAAGCAATCCATGTAATATAAAACATATAACAACCATTTCTAGTCATAAGAAACATATGTATATCCATATAGAATAAGAATCTCAACCTAGAAAAATTATACATCATGTATTATGATAAATGATAAGTGTTCAATTCTATGCATTTGAACCCTCTTTATTGCATACGTTGGTTCCATTTTTGCGTTTACCAAGATATGTTTACGGTATTTTTGTGTTTTTGATGTTTTGCAGGTATTGGAGTAAATGGAGCAAAGTTGGAAGCTTTCTGCAATCAAGAGAAGAAATCAGGAAATGCAGCCAAGGCATCTCGATCAATCGAGATGTTGATTTCGATTAATCGAAATTTCAATTGATCGAGATCTCATTTCGATTGATCGAAATCTCGATCAATCGAAATTCAATTTCGATCAATCGAAAGTCTGCAGAGCCCACTTGGCCACTTGCTCACCTGCTCTCCCACTTGCAACAAAATCCCCCTTTTTGCACGACTTAGGGGGATTATCTGACTTGAACAAGACTTTTGGGGGCCTTCTTGATACAAGAGATATATATAATGATATATATATATATATATGGTGGGCCCCAAAGGAAGAAAAGAAGCCTAAAAGCACCAAAAGCCACATATATCTCATATATCTCTCAAGCAACAAAAAATCAGAGGAGAGACCTTCAGGAGAGGAAGAGAGAGAGCTGAACCAGACCAAGAAGCTTCATTCTCTTCATCAATGGAAGGGTGCAAGGCAACCATGAGCAACTAACTCTTCTACTAGGGTGTTGGTTTCAACCCCTAGCCATGTAAACTTGTTCATCTTTGTAGCTCTTGGGATTTATACTTAAATGTGGATTATTTAGCCTAGTGATTATGTACACAAATACATCTCTTTTATATATTCATTTGATATGGAATTTATTCTTGTCTTAGAGTAGATTTTGTCACTTGAATGAACAACATTTGCATATTCCACAAGAAGTGCAAATGATGGCTAGATAATGGTATTTAATTGAATGTGTGATGTTAATTTGTATAGACCATGCCAAGACAAGGTAGTTTGGATGCATGTAGTGTTCACTTAGAGAGTAGAGTAATTAGGTAGTTAGTTAGGTTGAAGAGCTGTGCTTGTTGAAGATGGATTATGATAGGTTAGCACACACATTGATCTTTTGATATGTCATTGAGGTCACAAGCCTAATGACATTGTTAGGCATTTAATTAATAAATCCCATGCTTGCTACAGTTATGAACATGTGAATGGCTAGTGGTGGAAACCAACCCTAGTTCTCTCTCCCAACTTTACTCTTTAATTTTATTGTCATTTCATTCATGCAATAGATTATAAACAAAAATCCAAAAACCTGTTTTTAGAATTAAAGTAGAATTAATCTTCCTTTAAGGCAATTTCGACTAGTCCTCGTGGGATCGATACCCTCTATATAGAACCCTATCTGCAAAGATTCGTGCTCTTGCGAGTGGTTAAATTATATTTTGATAAAAAGGGCAAAATTAAGCTTAGAATATAATTTAGTTCCGACCACATCAATAAACAATGAATGTTATGCATTCAATTCCCCTAAAATTATATGAATTAGTGTCTTAGTAATATTTATTTCATGTTTTTATTAATAATTTTAATCTTTTCATGATTTCAGGTGATTAAGGGTAATTCTGATTAATAATGGCGTAATCGGGCTATAGATGGTGCTATTGTAGTAAGAAGCTGAAGTTTGACCCATGAGATATGTGTATATTGAAGATTCAAACTAAATAGATTGAAGAAATGGGGTGGCAATGAATGTAAATGTAGGAAAGGAGCACGGGCCTATTCACATTGAAGATTGGGCTAATTCAGGCTTGAAAAGTTCTGGACCCGTGTTGGTATTCAGACCATAACTCCATACACGATTGTCAAAATGACCCAAACTCCATATTGGTTGAAGAAAATTCAATTCTGTACATTTTCATAGTTCATGAAAATTTCCTAAAATGGATGTTTACGGCACCTTTCTACCCTATTTACGCAGCTGTCACTTTTTGGGCGCAAATGCCACTTTTTGAGGCGCAAGTGCCATTTTCTTATATGAATTGGCCACTTTGGGAGGGGAGGAGTCCCGTGGGTGTTTTGTTTACAAAGTAAAAGGGGAGAAAGAAAATAAAACTAGGTAGTCTAGAGGGGAGGAACACAGAGAGATATACAGAGGCGATTCGTGACGATATGGACAAGACGATGGCGATTTCATCATCGTTCAAGCCTGGACCTCCAATCATGAGTGGCTAAACACCATTCTGGGTAAGTGACGTAACCCTAATCTATCTTTCAATGTTTTAAATTGTATATTAATTTGTGAACGATTTAATTTGTGCATTGATTGTATAACCAAGACATAGACAATTGCTGTGTTGTTGGTTTTGATTTGAATGGATTATTTCATTGCATATTTACATTTGTTCTTGTAGAATGAATGCAAGTTTGTAGTGATTAGGGTTTGGTTTTGTCACGCCCCAAAATCCAGACCACCAGGACTCCCTCGGACCGACCCGAATCCCGAGAGTAAACCCATTCACTTAACCACATGAACTATTCCAATACTAACTCCACCTTGATATCAAGCTCTGATACCATGTTTGTTGCAGCCCAATTCCCTTCTCTCAGGAACCGAGGGTGAACAAGAGATGTTCCGCCCAGTTAATGTCCATAAATAGCTAAGGATCTGAACCCTAACTTCCTGTGAATTTGTAATTTGAGTATGATACTTATTCCATTAGAAAGAGGGTCTAAAATTCTCAATTTTAAAAAAAACCACACTCAAATCCAATTTAAAACGAAGAAGTTATGCCTATTTGAAGTTTGGGGCTATTTTCGAAGTATGCTTTAAAAAGTGACGAGTTCGATGCATTGAACCTACGATGCATCGAATAAGTATCGAACAAGTATCGTCCAAAAACAACTCTTGGGACTTTTACATTCTAAAATCTCTACAGGTTTTTCGATGCATCAAAGTTAGGACTTCGATGCATCGAACTGCCCAGAAGCTGAAGCTTTGCAAATGACCATTTTTGACATTTTAGGCCATTTTCACCAACTTAATTCATCCCAACAACCTCCAAATCATACAAGAAAGGAGTCTACATCATTCACAAGTCCTAAATCATGCTCATAATGAAATTATGCATCAATATGAGTCATTCTCACTCATAACCACATTTTATCCAAAAATAAAATTATCCAAAAACTTCATTAACTCATCAAATGAAACCAAAAATTCCCAACAAGCATCACATAAACAAGTCCATTATCTTATCACATATAACAAGGTTATAACCCAAGTTATATTTATCCAAAACATAACTACAACTCAATTGAAGTCTTATGCCACAAGCCGGCATGGATAGCACAAAATATACAATATCCAAAATACATTAAGACATTACAAGAGTTTCACTTGGACACTCAAGTCCCATCTGTCATCAGTGCCTTATCTGTAAAAGAGTTTAGAATAAAGGGATGAGCACCACTATAGCTCAGTAGAGATACCCCAACTCACCTAAGTGCTGATTCGACACGACCTACATGAAAGCATCTCACCACATTACATGTTTCATCTGACATATACCATGTTCATTCACAAGCAGTGCATATATATAAGAATGCAATAAACACATATCATACTTCATAATTTAGAATGAAAACAATTGATTCGTGTGTGAGTGTGACTCAAAAAGTATATCAATTAAAATTTTTCACTCTTCGCAATAGAACGAATTCCCTGCAGAATAGAGCTATCGAAAGGGGTGTCGAACCTCAGGGACTGTGGTCTGACTGAGTTGAATATACAGAATTAATTCTAATTAAATTTAAAAGAAAAAAATTCTGATTTTTATATGCCTTGTTCTCCAATGATTCTCCATTCCAAAAGCTCTTCAAAGCTGCTGCCAAGCCTCCCGAATACAGCCCCAATTTGTCACTTTAAATAGCCAATAGAATACATCAAAGTCCTAATCCAATTAGGAATAAATTAGGGTTTCCTGCAGCACTAATCAGGTGGGTTTTTCCTACTGACTTCGGCCCAACTTTTGACCCACTAGAAGTCCGATTTACGGAATTTTTGTGAAATACAAAAGTGTGCAGAATCAAATTTTGTTCAACCCCGCTAAAAAATTATGTCGATTTGAGGCTCAGAAATAAGACTTCTGGTCCATTTTCCAAAATAGGATTAAGACTGTATTATGGGCAGATTTGGGCTTCAGGCCCGAAACCTTCTTAAGCAGCTGTAATTCTCTTGGACCTCTTTCTTGGGCTGAATTGAGTTAAAATAAATGGTTGAATGATTCTCCTTGGTGTAGGCTTCCTCTAACCATCTTGGATGTCTTCTTTAAAAGCCCAAAAGCTTGGTTTTAACTGAAATAATCATTAAGGCCCTGAAAATACAGAAAACACTAAAACGAAGTAAAATCACAAAATAATCTATCACTAAGAGAATAAAATACATAAGTTAAGAGGCTAGAATGCGTAACATTCAACGCCTATCACACCCCCAAACTTACATATTGCTAGTCCCTTAGCAATAGAATAAAACAAAACTAAAACAAAAGAACTAACAAATACTAACTAAACTACCCAACTCCACTTTCGTGGGAGAAACGATTGCATTTAGTATATGCAACAAGCCTTTAAACCCCTAGGTTCCCCCTAGTGGACGAGTATAGTCTCGTGAGGGTTTCCAGAAATGTTACCCACAAACATTCAAAATTCTGTTTCAACATTAATTCAAGAAGAAGATTACAATACATAGTTACAAACTTGCATTCAAGAATAATTCCAAACTTTCAAATTCTATAATTAAAATCAATGGTCCCCATGCATAATTCACATCAACATATCTCAAAATAATCAACTCTAGCTCCCTCGTGTAAAGTGAACTAGCAGTCATCTCATGTAGCATAACCAAGCTCTGAATATATTAATGCACATACCCCTTCAACTCACTAGCTCCCCTTATTGAAATCATACTTCCCAACATGCATACATGACTTTTTTCTTTTTTTTATTTTTTTTTTCATCATTCCTTTTTTTTTTTCATTGCTTCATTGGTTGTGCAATGTCTTGATTTATTAAGCTTTCTGAAAGATCCATGTAGCAAACTTTCAGTCAGTGACTCCCAAACCAGATGGCTTTAGGGTACTAGGCTTTAAGATACCCCGAAGAAACTAATTACTCAAATCAATCAGGCTACAAATCAAGATAACCAATGCTCATCTTTTCTCACCCTTTCACTTTTGACGCGAACACTCCGTGCTTCCTGAGGCATAGAGGCCCGGTTACTCATGAAAAGGATCAAATTGATTTGCTTATTCATCACTTTTTTTTTTCTTTTTATTGAAGTCAAGTAAAACACATTATCGGTACTCATTCTCAAGAAATACTAATTAATATCAAGCATATGTAACTCAATAACTCAAAACCACAGTCTATACCCCATAAGACTTATGCTAGTGTGTCTGTGCATGTAAGGAAACTAAAATTAATCATCCCAAAGCATGTTATTGCAAACCATGATTAAAACCACATAATTCAACCCATAGTTTTCAAGAATTTAAAACATACTCAAAAATTACAAGTTAAGCACCTACATAAGGTATTAATCCCTTGAATAATATTAAAACATTCTATCTAAAAATAAAACAAAAGAAAATAAAATAAACAAACTAAGAAAATAAAATAAAATAAACTCCTAATACAAGAAGAATTTCACAAATTTTTCCCATATGCAATAAAGCACAAAAATAGGCATTGCCTCACCCCAAACTTAAACTGTACATTGTCCTCAATGTACACCCAATCAAAGCAAAGAGAAGAGTAAGAACGATGTTACCAGAAATTCAGAGTAGTGGAAAGAAAATAGAGCACACCACTAGCATGAAGGCATGCAAGCACACCCCCAAACTTGGATGTTACAACCTGTCAAAACAGACCACTCTCCCCCAAAGACCAAGTGAAATAATATGGGTGAAAATAAATATGAAATAAATTTTTTTTTTAACCGAAGAAAGAAAGAAAAAAAACAATATGAAAAATAAAATAAAGAAGAAAGAAAAAAATAATAATAATAAAATAAAAATAAAAATACAAAAGATAGTTTACCTCCGAAAAAAATCAAAGACAAGGTGGTGTCGAAGCATCTAAGTCAGAGCTGGAATGGAGCATCAAAATCAAACAACTGGCCCATGGTCAATGCATAATTTTCTCCCCCAAAATTGTAGCACAAAACCTCTCAAAGAAATCCAACCTATTTTTCAAACGAAGTCTTCTTCCTTGTGAAGAAGAAACTTGAGAAAATTGATCATTTAATGAGGATGGAGAAAAATAGATTGGAATGGATGATGATGGTGATTAATGATGATGATCAAGTAGTGTTATGAAAGATTTCTAGAGTGTATTTTGATGTTGGAGAGGCACAAAGAGTCACCGAAGTGATGCATTTTCAAGTGGGAGCATATAAGGCATTATGAGGGAGCAAAAATAGCAAAATAGGTCAAATTGGGCCTTCAGGGGCTGGGGCGATCGATCCCCCTTGGACTGGGCGATTGATCGCCCAGCTGTAAGTCTCCTCTCTTTGCCAAATAATGGGGGCGATCGATCCCCCCTGCTGAAGCCTGTTGAGTCTCTATCACCAAGGGTCGATCGGGAAGGGTATTTTTGGAGGGTCCATCGCCTAAGGTCGACCGAGACCTCTCTTTTTCACCTATTTTGAGTCCAAATACCTTGATACATCTCTTGACATCCCCCGGAAGCAACTTATACATCAAAAACTCAAAGAAAACACATTAAAGCTAACCTAATAATGGAAGAAAAATAAAGAAAAACATAAATTGAAAAAAATAATAAAATAAAATAAAAATAAAAATAAAAGAAAACTAAAGAAATTAAAGGATAGAAATACATACAAATCCTACAATTTAACGTCCGTAGGTGATGGTCATCGACTTCAATTGAAAGTTCACCCAATGCCATATCTCTTGAGGAGATTTAACTTTGTCCCTCCTATATGATCCTCACCTCCTTATGTCGAACTCAAAGTGACCGGAATGATCTCATTGGCTTTGAAAATCACATCTCTCTGCCTTGACGGAAGATGTTTCAATTTTACCCATGGAGGAGACTCTAATGATGACATCGGAGGAGTGCTAGAAAGAATAGGCAATGGCTCAATCGGAATCCTCCAAGGTGGAGTATTTTTCATGGCCACTACATCAAGTAAATTATTCACCCCCTCAATGGACTTCTCAACATCATGTGCTAGAGCAATCGAATCAACTTCTTCAACATAATCATCAAAGCTGTCCATGAAGAAACTATCACTCTCATCTGGAGGATGTTGAATGGTATTGAAAGTATTTAATTTTACTTTAGGGTCATGAGAAATTTCAGCATTAGGATTCTTGAGCACTTCTTTTTCTTCTTCCTTCTCTCCCACCTTTTTATCTATCACTTTCCCACTTCTCAAAGTGGTGATGGCTTGAATCTGCTCATGGTGTGGCTTACTTGAAGAAGAAATATTGTCGAGGACATGAACCCCTCTTGGGTTGGCAATTGAGTGGCTTGGTAGTTTCCCCTCTTCTCTTCTACTCACAGCATTGACAAGTTGTCCAAACTGTGATTCCAGTTTGGCAATCGATTGAGAGTGAGAGTGAATCAGTTGAGCAGTGGATTGAACTGTTGCTGTAGTAGCTTGCACTATCTCTACAATAGAGTCAAGCTTCTCAAGTTTTGCTAGGACAATTGTCATATTGTCCTCAATAGCTGAATACCTTTGTGCCATAGGAACTTGTTCTTAATATAATTGTGAAGGCACATAGTTCTGAGGTTGAAAAGTGGGCTACATTGCTGCCCCTTGCTCTTGTGGAAGATTGAAAAATAGCCCAATTAAAGGACAATTATTCACATGATGCATAGGACTCGAGCAAAAATTACATGGCTCAAAAATAGGAGGATATGAAGATTGATTAGGCACTTAACCAACCGCTATAAGTTGCACCACTCTCTGTGACACATCATCCACAATGGTAGACATAGCATCTACATAACCAAACTTAAAAATATCATCTGTCCTCCTTGTATTGAATGGTCTGCTCGAACGAGATGAAGATACATGTTGCAAAGAATTGTCACTAAGATTCTCGAACAAGGTCCATGCTTCATCTTCATTTTTTAACATAAAAATGCCCCCATTTGATGCATCCACCATCTATCTGTTACTTTCTGTCAGTCCACATAGAAACACTGCACTAACTGCCACGACTAAAAATAAAAAAAAATAAAAAAAAAATTCCTAAACTAAAAATCCAATTAGAACTAATTCTAAAAATCCAAACAATCAAATAGGCAGTCCCCGGCAACGGCGCCAAAAATTGATTCATGTGTGAGTGTGACTCAAAAAGTATCAATTAAAATTTTCCACACTTCGCAATAGAACGAATTCCTTGCAGAATAGGGCTATCGAAAGGGGTGTCGAACCTCAGGGACATTGATAAGCGTTAAATGTTACACATTTATGCCTTCTTAATTGCATATGTTGATTCCATATTTATGTTTACCTTGGTATTTTTATGCCATTTTTGTGTTTATGTTATATATTAGGTTTTATCCCAAAGAAGGGCAATGTTCCCGATCAAGTGCTGACGAAGTGAAGAAATCAAGAAAAATTCATCAAGGCATTTCGCACAATCGAAAATTCAATTTTTGCATAATCGAGATTTCGATTGTGCGAAACCTCAATTTCGCACAATTGAAATTCTGCAGACTGCTACTTGCCCACTTGTCTTGCCACTTGCTTCCAAGAATGACCTTTGCACGTCCTTTTTGAGGATTTTCTGACTTCAAACAGCCAAGTGAGGGGAATACATATATAGTAGGTTAACTATATATATATATATATAGGCAAGGTGGGACCCAAGAACACAAGTGGATGGTGATATATGTATGTTTTTGGGAGAGAAAAGACACAACTTTCGGGAGGAGAGAAGGGGAGCTAAAAACCAGACCTTTGAAGCTTCACATCTCTGGCCATGAAGGATTGCAAGTCTACTATGATCAACTAACTTTCCATCTAGGGTGTGGTTGAACCCCTAGCCATGTAACTTGTGCATTTTGTAGCTATTTTGGGATCTATATGTATATGTTGATTACTTAGCCTAGTGTTTTGTATAATACTTGTAAACTTCTTCAATATATTCATTTGATTTTATTTCTTCCTCTTGTCTTAGAGTAGAAATGCTTCATTTTGAATGCTCAACATTTACAACTTCCACAAAAAGTGTAAATAATGGCTTTGTAATGGTGTTGAATGGAATATGGTGTTTCTTGCTTATATAGCCCATGCTAAGATAGGGTAGTTCGGACATATGTAGGTACATTTAGAAGGTATGATAAATAGATAGGTTGAAAAACTATGCTTATTAAAGATGGGCTATATTTAGCTAGAAATCACATGTATCTTTTGAGATGTCATTGTAGGTCACAAGCCTAATGACATTGTGTTGCATATACTTGTAGAAGATCCCATTAGCTACGTAAATGAACATGTCAAATGGCTAGAGGTGGAAACCACCCCTAGTTCTCTCTCCCTCAACTTTACAACTTGTTTTAAACTTAATAATTTTACATTCTACAAAGTAGTGTTAAACTCAACCCAAAATTCTATTTTTAGGATTAAATTGAAGATTCTCGCTTCGTAGTGTAATTCAACCAAACTCCTTGTGGGATCGATACCCTCTATAAAGAACCATATCTACAAAGATTCGTTCTCTTGTGAGTGGTTTAAATTATATTTTGATAGGCAATAGTAAGATATAAAAATAATGACATATTTGGCCACATCAAAATTTTGGCGCCGTCGCCGGGGAGTATAGTATAATTGTCGCCATTAAGGGATTAAGTCTAATTTAATTCTTAGTTTAGAAATTTATTTATTCTTTCATTTTTGTATATATTTTGTTCTTATCTCTCAAATTGTTTAATTTTAGGTATACCTCACACCGTGTAGCTCGAGATTGAAGCTTGGACTTTTTATGAGTATATAGCCTAAAGTTGTGTATTTGATTGAATTTGATTTGTTCTATTGATGCATGCTAGGTAGACGGTCATTATCACTTCCTTTGCTTCCATGTAATATTGAACTTGAACGAACACTTAGATAATATAGAGGAACCTCTAGGGACCCTATTTTGCCTAGGACTGAAAACATAGATCCAAACAATGTACAACCCCCCAATCTACCACCATATAACCCTCCTCAAGGGGAGGTTCTTAGGGATTTTTACCTCCCTACTACATATGCTTCGCCATCATGTATTCAATTTCCAAATATTGCGGCAAATCATTTTGAAATTAAGTCATCCACTTTCAACCTTCTTAGTTATTTTCATGGACTTCCAAACGAAGACCCATACAAGCATCTAGATGACTTCCTTGAAGTTTGTTCATCCTTCCGGTTGCAAAATTTCTCAGAAGATGACTTGAGGCTTCAGTTATTTTCATTCTCCCTCAAAGATAAGGCCAAATATTGGTTTAACTCTTTAGAACCTAATTCCATTTCATGGGGGGAAATGCACCAGGCATTCCTTAAAAAGTACTTCCCAATGGGAAAGACAAGTGATATTCTACGAGCAATCACCGGATTCACTCAACTTGACTAAGAACAATTCCATGAGACATGGGAAAGACTGAAAGAACTTTTAAGGTCATGTCCACACCATGATGTCCCAAAGTGGCAGCTAGTGCAAAGTTTCTATAATGGGTTGAGTGATTAACATAGACAAATGGTAGATTCCTTGTGTGGAGGGACATTCCTTCTTAAGAGTCTAGATGAGGCATGGAGACTCTTTGAGAGCCTAAGTGAGAATTCATCTCAATGCTCTTCTTCTCGAAAGGGTAAAAACACCCAATCTAGTAAGGGAGTGTTTGAATTATCAAGGTCAGATGAGGTTGTCATGCAAGTAGAGGCCCTTACTCAAAAAATTGACCAACTCATGAAGAGTGGGCTGCCTACTTCTAGCCAACCTGTTCCAAATCAGGATGGGTGTTCGTTTTGCTATAGCACTTCACATTATGTGCGAGATCGTCCTGTGGCCGATCAATCCCCCGATTATGCTCAAGAGCAAGTGAAAGCTGTGTACTCTAAACCAATGAATGATTCGTACTCAAAAGCCAAGACTTTGAAGAAAGAGTGCTAATCAATCTTGAGGCTAACACCACTTATTGGAGTCCCATTCTCAATCAATTGCTAAGCTTGAAGCTAATGCTCAATCTATGGCTAGGCTAGAAGCTCAAATAGGGAATCTAGCTAATGCTTTAAATAAAAGGGAGGAAGGAAAGTTACCAAGTCAACCGGTGACAAACCCTAAGGGTGTTCATGTGATTGATGATCCGTCATCTTCATCTTATGATGCTCCTCCTGAGTAGGTGTAATCAATCACCACCCTAAGGAGTGGCAAAGTCATAAACTCCAAAGTTAAGAAAGAAAAAGAGGAAACCATTGAGCATCCTAAAAATCCAAAAGATTCCCTCACAAATCCAAATGTGAACAAAATCTCTAAAAATCCAAAGAAAAAAGCAACTGAAAATGCTTCATCTTCTACTCTAAAATGTGACACATCATTTGAGCCTCCAGTTCCCTTTCCTCAAAGATTGAAGGAACCTTCACATTTTGGGAAGCAAGGAGAGAAAATCCAGGACATGATGAAAATTTTTAAACAAGTGAAAATCAATCTTCCTCTCCTTAATGCTATTAAGCAAATTCCCTCCTATGCTAAATACTTGAAGGACCTATGCACTCAAAAGCGTAAATCCAGGAATAATGTTCCTAGGAAAGTCCTTTTAACTGAACAAGTGAGTTCCATTTTTCAGCACCAAGCCCCTCCTAAATTCAAAGATCCAGGTGCCCCAAGTATTTCGTTCACCATTGGTAACCACGAATTTGAAAAGGCACTTCTTGATCTAGGGGCTAGTGTCAACTTGCTTCCCTTTTTAGTATACAAGCAATTAGGTTTGGGGGAACTTAAGCCCACCACAATAGTGTTGCAACTCGCCGATCGATCGGTGAATCAACCACATGACATTGTTGAAGATGTGATCATTCAAGTGGATAAGTTTTATTTTTCAGTGGATTTCATAGTCCTTGATATAGAACCTGTCCAAAATCCTACTCGGCATATTCCAATCATTCTAGGTCATCTATTTCTAGCTACGGCAAATGCTTGCGTTAATTACCGCACTGGAGTAATGGATATCTCTTTCGGGAATATGAAAGTTTGACTGAACATCTTCAATGCTTCTCACCACCTATCCAATGACAAAAGTGAATGCTTTTGCGTTGATGTGTTGGAAGATCTAGTTCAAGAAGCACTGCCCTTCATTCTTTCAAAGGATCCTCTCGATGTGTGCTTAAGCCACTTCAACTGTGATGACTATGATATTGAGCAATCTATAAGTGAAGTCAATTCACTGCTTGATGCCACTGCTATTATGAATTCCCTTAAATGGATAAGCACCGAGAGAACCTTTGCCACCTTTGTCAAATGCTTCCCAAACTCCTTTTCTCATATCCCCACCACAGCTTGAGCTTAAGCCTCTTCCAACTACTCTCAAGTATGCTTTTTTAGGCTACAATAAGACCCTCCCAGTCATCATTGCTTCCAATCTCACTAATGAACAAGAGAGGGAACTTCTCAAAGTGCTAGAAGAGCACAAGGAAGCCATAGGATGGAGTGTTGCTGATCTAAAGGGAATAGATCCTTCCATATGTATGCACCTTATACACTTGGAAGAAGATGCAAAAACCTCATGAGAGGCACAACGTCGATTAAATCCAAATATAGAAGACGTTGTAATGAAGGAGGTTATGAAATTTCTAGATGTAGGAATCATTTACCCCATCTCAGATAGCAAGTGGGTTAGCCCTACTCAAGTGGTGCCTAAGAAATCAGGCATCACTGTGTAACCAAATGACAAGGGTGAGTTAATTCCTCAGCGCACCACCACAGGATGGAGAGTGTGCATAGACTATAGGAAACTCAACCTAGCATCTAGGAAGGATCATTTCCCACTCCCATTCATTGATCAAATCCCAGAGAGGCTAGCAGGTCAAAGTTTCTTTTATTTTCTAGATGGATATTCCGGATACAACCAAGTGGCCATAGACCCGAGAGACCAAGAGAAAACCACTTTCACATGTCCATTCAGTACATTCGCTTATAGACGCATGCCTTTTGGGTTATGCAATGCACCTGCAACTTTTCAAAGGTGTATGGTGTCTATCTTTTTTGACATGGTGAAAAACTTTGTGGAAGTATTCATGGATGATTTTTCTGTCTTTGGACCTTCATTTGAATCTTGCCTCTATAATCTGTCCCATGTTCTTACACGATGTCAAGAGACAAATTTCATCCTCAGTTGGGAAAAGAGCCATTTTATGGTTCAAGAAGGAATAGTCCTAGGGCATATTGTGTCCAAAAGAGGAATAGAAGTTGACAAAGGCAAGATTGAACTTATTTCCAAACTTCCTCCACCATCAACGGTGAGAGAAATTCGTTCATTCCTTGGGCATGCCAGTTTTTACCATCATTTCATTAAGGATTTTAGCAAGATCTCTCGATCATTGTGTCACCTTCTTGAAAAAGAGTCTTGTTTTACCTTTGATGCAGCATGCCTTGAAGCTTTTGAGAAGCTGTGTGCATTGCTTACACAAGCTCCAATACTCATTCCTCTAAATTGGGCTCTCCCATTTGAGGTGATGTGTGATGCATCCGACTATGTAATGGGTGCAGTTTTAGGGCAACGTGTGAATAAATTGCCTCATGCAATCTATTATGCAAGCAAAACACTTTCTGAAGCCCAAATAAATTATACCACAACAAAAAAGAAATTGCTTGCTGTGGTGTATGCCTTAGGCAAATTTTGAGCTTACCTCTTAGGTTCAAAGGTCATTGTCTATTCTGATCATGCTGCCCTTTGGCATCTTTTGGCAAAGCAGGACACCAAACCCTGACTAATCTGATGGATACTCTGGTTAAAAGAGTTTAATTTTAAGATTAGAGATAAAAAGAGAATAGAAAATGTAGTGGCAGATCACCTTTCTAGGATTATCATAGAGACTCTAAATGATCTACTCCCAGTTTGTGAATCCTTTTCGGATGAGCAGTTTGTGAATCCTTTCTGGATGAGCAACTTTTTGTAGTCTCTCAAGAGAGCACTCCTTGGTATGCGGATATTGTCAATTTTTTGGCAACCAGAAAAATTCCGTCCTCTTGGACCAAGCAAGAGAAGGATCATTTTTTCTCCCAATCTAGATCATATTATTGGGATGATCCTTAACTCTTCAAATATTGCCCCAATCAGTTAATTCAAAAATGTGTCTCCAACATTGAATTCCAAAGCATTTTAAAATTTTGTCATATACTTGCTTGTGGAGGACATTTTAGTGCAAAGAAAATCACAGCAAAAATCTTTCAATGCGGGTTTTTCTGGCTAACACTTCATCGGGACGCATATTTGTTCTGCTGCTCTTGTGAGCGATGCCAGCACCTCGGTGCAATGTCCCGAAAAGATATGATGCCTCTCAACCCCATTCTAATTGTTGAGATATTTGATGTATGGGGCATCAATTTCATGGGACCCTTCCCATCATCCTTTGGTCATGAGTACAAACTTGTGGCGGTGGACTACATATCTAAATGGATAGAGGCTGTGGCTACCAAGTCCAATGATCACGCAGTCGTGGTCAAGTTTATACAAGCTAATATATTCAGTCGATTTGGCACGCCACGAGCCCTCATCAGTGATGGAGGTAAGCATTTCTGAAATCGGTTCCTCCGAACCCTTCTCACCAAATACTCCGTCACACATAAAGTAGCCACCCCTTACCATCCTCAAACCAATGGACAAGTGGAAGTATCCAATAGGGAAATAAAGAATATTCTTGAAAACACAATTCGGCCTAACCTGAAAGATTGGTCATTACGCTTAAATGATGCACTATGGGCCTACTGAACTGCATATAAAACTCCCATTGGAATGTTACCTTACCGGTTAGTATATGGAAAAGCTTGCCATCTCCCGGTGGAATTATAGCACAAGGCTATGTGGGCCAGTAAAGTGTTCAACTTTGACATGAAATTAGCCGGCTCAAATCGAAGGCTTCAAGTTAATGAATTGGAAGAATTGTGACATGATACGTATGAAAACGCTAAAATCTACAAGGAAAGGTCTAAGGCCTTTCATGATCGCAATATTTGAGTCAAAACATTTTCTCTGGGATAAAAGATATTGTTGTACAATTCACGGCTCCGTTTGTTCCCTGGAAAGCTCCGCTCCCAGTGGGATGACCCATTTCTGGTACATTCTGTTGCTCCTTATGGAGCGGTGGAATTAAAGGACACTAAGGATGGCACATTTTTCAAACTCAATGGACAATAGTTAAAACCATGTGTGGATGACCAAGCTAGAATGGAATATGTGGATGTCGTCAATTTGATGGATCCTATTTATGTTGACTCGTAAAGCTGATCTAAGTGTCAAGCCATAGACGTACAATTTGGCGCGACCATGGTAGCTATCATGCATCCATGAAGTCCCTCTAATCCAAATCAAATTTGTATCTAAGTATTGTGAATTAGAGACAACTAGGTATCAAATGAGGTGAAATCAGCAATTCTGCAATCATCATTTTGATTGTGCGAAATGTCCATTTCGCACAATTGAAATCTCGATTGTGCGAAATCCACATTTTGCACAATCAAGATTTGGAGAGAAATTGAAGAAACTCTGCAGAGTGCAAAGTCCCAAGAGGTGAGTTCCTTCGATAGCATTTTGATAGCACTTCGATCAATCAAAATTTTGATTGTGCGAAATGGACATTTCGCACAATCGAGATCTCGATTGTGCGAAATCCACATTTTGCACAATCATAAAGGGCACGCGGATAGCACATGCGCGAACTTATAAGTTTAAAAACTGACCCTTCACATTCACTTCACTCCTATTCGCGAGACCAACTCTTCCATCCCTCTTGGCTGAGCATTCCAAGCCCCTCACACCATTCTTCATCGTCCTCAACCATCCGTGAAGGCACATCCATCGCGATCCTCCTTCTCGCACGGTTCGACTATGTTTCTTCCAATAAGTGTAGTTACATGTTTTTTATCGCTTCTCTTTTACTTTCATTGGGTTAGTTAATTGCATGGGCATGACTAGGGAGAGGAAGCATGTGTTTCAATAGATAAATATCATTATTGTATTTGATGGTGATGTTGGGTATGCCTTGTGCACACGAACACACGGGGTGGGATGCAAACGAGAGAACTGTTTGGTTGGACTGCATTGGGATGATTGGGTGCGTGTCTTATATCGATGTGAGTCATGGGAGATTTTGATTTTGCTTTTAGCGTGAATGAAGCCCGCAATTTAAATGGCTTTCGCCATTCCTGGTAATTTTTGGTAAGCCACCGTGAGCATGTTTTGGAATACATGTTTTGATGCCCCGACGTTGAGCATTTTTCTTTTATATTTACTTCATTTTTGACCAATTGCAGACAGTCCCGAGTTATGGCTCGTGTGAAGAACCCCGGTATTCAGATTCAAGACGTATTGGGCAGAGCTTGGCGCACTCAGGGATTTCATCCCGAGCATATTTTTGATCTTGCCGAGTTTGAGAGGCATCGAGACACAGCATGGGCTATAGCAGAGTTGCAGCGACGCCGGCTTGATAGACTGTGGTGGGAGCCACCACGATCACCATTACAGTGAGCCGGATAGCACAACTCATAGGCTGCCCTCACTTACAACCTCCAGATATGGTCGGTCAGGATGGCCGTCCGCTCTTCAGGGAGTCCCTACCAGCCGACACCACCATTTTCTCCATGGTCATAGATATGTGCGATGGGGAGTTTACCACCCCAATCAGAATTGCACAAGCAAATCCATGTGTCCGACTGACTTATGGTTCTTGGATACTGTTCTTATCAAGAACGCCTGTCCTCTAAGATATGTGGCGAAGAGGCGGGGTGATCTTCTTCACTACTTATACATAGCTCAAACTGGCACATAGTTTTCTATCCCATCTCTCATATGGGGGCAGATGTATAAAGTGTGGAATGCTCTCGTCTAGAAGACGAACAAGCGAGCATCTACTTGGCAGCTACCATTCCCCTACCTGGTCATGACCTTTCTGAGGGAGGCCAATATCCCTTTCAATTCTACGAATATCCAGATCGGACTGCCTCCCCATTTCTAGCACACTCAGTGGGTTCGGGTCCGTAGGCATTTGGAGCGCCAGCAGCGCTAGGGCCAGGAGCGTGAGGACATGGACATGGATGATCCCCTTGCATTGGCAGAGGAGGATGAGCCTATAGAGGGTGAGCCCTCGGATAAGGATGATGAGGAGGAGTATTCGACCGGTCTGAGCCATGAGCAGTTCGATATACTGGCCACCGGATACTCCTGCTTGGCGGTAGATGTAAAGAGGTTGCAACAGGGTTTTGACGAGCATGTCCGTCTGACTTAGAGCCAGATGGCAGCCATGCGAGGGGATATTACATCTCTGACTCAAGGTCAGAGAGCATTGTTTGATGAGTTCAGGTCGTTCTGACAGGACCTCCAGACTCTGTTGCACGTCCCGGCCGCCGCTTCGACTTCTGCACCACCCACCGAGCCCCCTCCACCACCACCCACCCTTGATTAGTTTAGCAATTTTCTAGTTGATTTTTAGTTTTAGTTTTGTATTTATTTTCAGTAGGCGATGTAGGCCATGTTTTCAAAAATTTTTTTATGTATTCCATCGTTTCACTTTGTACTGAACATGTTTTGCATATCTATGGAATATGTTTTTGTTTCATTATACTTTTTGTCACTATTTTTCTTTTACATTTGGCATTGCTATAGCTATCTCCAATGCTCTGACTATGTATGTAGTACCAATTTAATACTTGGCATTTGCACGATACGGTTAATGATTTCTGTTTATTAAAGCTTGGTTTCAATTCCCAATACTATTGAGATTGCTTCAACACAGTATGGCTTTAATAGAGAAAGGCAGCCCCTTTGCATACTATACGTTAGTATGCCTGGATAATCAATATCTTATCGTCAATGCCTCTTAGCAAATTGGGAACCACCAGTTCAGCGTTGAGAATGAAGCGTAAAGATGCCTACAATCCTACACATGCAACGAATTCATTATGGTTGCATAATTGCTTTCTCCTTGTACTTTTATTTAATTTTTGTTCCCCATAATGCTTGTGGTATACTGTTAATTATCCATGCAGGTTTTGATACTCTTGTGGTCCAGTGATCGTCATTGACTACTGTTTCTATCCGTAACCACATTCCCGGTAATTTCATTCCTTTCTCTTCTTTTCCAATCTTTGAGGACAATGTTTGATATAAGTTTGGGGGTGTGCGATATACCACGAGCATATGCTTGCAATTGTTCAATTCTTTGGTACTTATTGACATTGTAATGCAATTTTTTTTGCATTTTTGTGTAGTATAATGAATTTTTGTGCATTTTAGCCATGATGTCATGCTGTTTAAGGGAAGACCATCCCATTTAATGCTAGAGGCAAATACAGCGGGTAGTTAGGAGCTTTGGACATTGTAAATAGCCGCACTTTTGCAAGTTATGTATTAGGTTAGAATGGTCCACATTTTTGTTCAATTTTGAATATGGTGCAGTTCTTGCCCTAAATTTGTCCTTAACAATACAAACTGGCACACATGCATTTTAAGATGTGGGGTAAGGTCTGATGGAGAATCCTGTAAAAGTTCTGTTTTTATTTGAACAGCTTAAAGAATGAGTCTTCCGGTTGTTTGCGAAAAAAAAATCATCTGTCAATAAGCCTTCTCACTCAATAAATCGAATCTCTGTGCCTCATAAAGCATAAATTTTTTGCGTATAAGTGAGTAAGGTTGAGCCTTAATGAAACGGGTGGCTTGGTTAAGCTTATCGCCTTGGAAGCTCGGCTATTAAGTCTTAAGGGTGCCTTTTCACCAAATGCCCTAAAACCCTCTGGTTTGGGAGTCATTGACCCAACACTGCTACATGGGCTTTCAAGAAAGCAAAAAGAGTTTAAGCATTGCATAGTCATATACGCATAAGCATTCATGCATGCTTCGCAGTAATGAACCACAGTGTAACGCTTTCTATGAGTTTTTCTTCTAAAAACAGATATATTTTTGTATTCTCCAAATTTGATGATAAGCCACGCATTAGAATGGATGTTCACTTTTCAAAGAGGATTTTTGGGTTGGCGTTGGTATTTTGTTCAAGCTGACCATTATGTGGGGGACTATCATCTAACTCTAATTTGCAAAGGTTCATTTTTGTTAAATATTCGTGTAGCTCCATAATACTTGTTACATTTGTCTGTCATAAAATGAGTGAGAAATCTTCCCTTATCCAATTAATGACTGATAAGTGCTCCATTTTTGCATAAATTAAATCATTCTATTTTGCATTGCTAAGGGACTAGAGATATGTAAGTTTGGGGGTGTGATAGCGTTAAATGCTACACATTTATGCCTTCTTAATTGCATATGTTGATTCTATATTTATGTTTACCTTGGTATTTTTATGCCATTTTTGTGTTTATGTTATATATTAGGTTTTATCCCAAAGAAGGGTAATGTTCTCGATCAAGTGTTGACGAAGTGAAGAAATCAAGAAAAATTCATCAAGGCATTTCGCACAATCGAAACCTCAATTTTGCACAATCGAGATTTCGATTGTACGAAACCTCAATTTCGCACAATCGAAATTTTGTAGACTGCCACTTGCCCACTTGCCCACTTGTCCACTTGTCTTGCCACTTGCTTCCAAGAATGACCTTTGCACGTCCTTTTTGAGGATTTTTTGACTTCAAACAGCCAAGTGAGGGGAATACATATATAGTAGGTTAACTATATATATATATATATGCAAGGTGGGACCCAAGGACACAAGTGGATGGTGATATATGCATGTTTTTGGGAGAGAGAAGACACAACTTTCGAGAGGAGAGAAGGGGAGCTAAAAACCAGACCTTTGAAGCTTCACATCTCTGGCCATGAAGGATTGCAAGTCTACTATGATCAACTAACTTTCCATCTAGGGTGTGGTTGAACCCCTAGCCATGTAACTTGTGCATTTTGTAGCTATTTTGGGATCTATATGTATATGTTGATTACTTAGCCTAGTGTTTTGTATAATACTTGTAAACTTCTTCAATATATTCATTTGATTTTATTTCTTCCTCTTGTCTTAGAGTAGAAATGCTTCATTTTGAATGCTCAACATTTACAACTTTTACAAAAAGTGTAAATGATGGCTTTGTAATGGTGTCGAATGGAATGTGGTATTTCTTGCTTATATAGCCCATGCTAAGATAGGGTAATTCAGACACATGTAGGTACATTTAGAGGGTATGATAAATAGATAGGTTGAAAAACTATGCTTATTAAAGATGAGCTATGTTAAGCTAGAAATCACATGTATCTTTTGATATGTCATTGTAGGTCACAAGCCTAATGACATTGTGTTGCATATACTTGTGGAAGATCCCATTAGCTACATAAATGAACATGTCAAATGGCTAGAGGTGGAAACCACCCCTAATTCTCTCTCCCTCAACTTTACAACTTGTTTTAAACTTAATGCTTTTAAATTCTACAAAGTAGTGTTAAACTCAACCCAAAATTCTATTTTTAGGATTAAATTGAAAATTCTCGCTTCGTAGTGCAATTCAACCAAACTCCTTGTGGGATCGATACCCTCTATAAAGAACCATATCTACAAAGATTCGTTCTCTTGCGAGTGGTTTAAATTATATTTTGATAGGCAATAGTAAGCTATAAAAATAAAGACATATTTGGCCACATCAGACATAAATGAATCAAGCATCTAAAATTTATGCTTCACAATACATATGCTAGTTATAAAGGAACATAACATGCATTTCATATTCATCATTCCACATATATAGTCATCTACATGTGAAAACCCTAGCATAAGTTACATATGCTCACAAAATTCACATAAGCACTTATTTGTCATGCTTCACCAATACATACATTTTCTATATGAAGAAGGCATGCATTTTAACTCATACAATATCACATAACACAAATATGCTAATTTAACACATTTTCACAAAAGTGCACCAAGCCCTAGCATATAAGTGTACATACTCATTTCTCTCACTCATTCACATTTCTTATCATGCATAACACCATATACATTTCCATTGCACATAAGAGACTAAAGAGAGTAGAAAACACTTGCATCCCAACCCTTTTACCACTCTAAAATATGCAATACACAACCCTAGCTCTCACCATTTCACCCGAAACCCTAGAATCGACAAGTAGATCAGAAAGAACACCCTACCTCGAAAATGAAGGCCTTCCAAGCACTTCTCAAAATCCCAGAAATGTCAACCTTGTCGAAACACAACTTTGTTTGGTTCAAACCAAAGCCCTAGCCGTCCCCTACGTGTCTCCCTTCTTCGATAAATCCCAAATCCAAGCCTCAAGCCTTCAAAAGCTAGAGAGAAGGTAGAGGGAGAAAGAAGAAAGAGAGAGTATCTCTACTGAAATTGACCTTTTAAGGTCCCAAGGCCGTGAAAAGACCAAAATACCCCCGGGCCACTTTACGCACCTTTCCGGACTCCGTTTTCGATTTCAAAAATTCTTACGGCCTCAAAATCACTTCCTCTACTCTCTAAATATTTCATCTAATCCATTCCAAAAATAAATATTTTTGAGAATTTTCTAGATTCCCGGGCCCACTTAAGTCGATCCCGGGTCCCTGTTTGACCAAAAGTCAAACTTTTCAAAATCTTTCAAAAACTTACCAACAACTTAATAACACTTCCCAAACATGTTCCCCACACTCAAAACATATTAAACAATATTAAAAATGCATTTATAGTAATTATTATGCAAGAAATGCAAAACCGGCCAAAATTGGTCACGGTCATTACAGGTTCTTTTCAACTTCTATGATTTTGTTAAGACAAGTTATATAATAGTTTTCACAGGTCATTCAATTTAGATTTTTTTATAATTCGTACTAAGTAAAGATGGGTTATTATATCATTAGTTAGTCAGATGTATAGGCCATGCTAAGCGAAGACGAGTTATGCTTAATTATATGTTGAATGAATCCTCTTGATAGAATTGAATTAGACTTGTAGCCATTCTTTTATGAATGCATAGATTAAACATCCCAAATTAGTACAATTGTCATTGTAAGAGATTAGTGGTGAAGTCATTTCCTAGGACTCTCTCTCTCCAAGATCTATCATTTATTTATGTCATTTAATTTCAGGATTTTAATTAAAAAATTTTTTTTTTTTGAATTAAATTAAACAAGGTCTTGATAGCTTAACAACGAAACCAACACAGTCTCTATGGGTTCAATCCCTACTTATTGCTTTACTAATTTTAGTAGAGTATTTGTAATTTTTTATAAATTCTCTTTTGTCGAGGTGTAAAACAACAACGATATTATTACATAATATTTTATTGCATTTTTCACATCGGACAAAATGGCACCATTGCAGGGGACTTCTCTGATGATTGCATTGTTAAATTTAAAGATTAAGTCTAGTTTATTATTATTTAGGACTTGTATATATTTTATTTTTAATTTTTTTAGGTGTTTTGTGTGTTTGAATATAGGTACAGGAGCTACTACACAAGTGGAAAGAAGTTGAAATTTTAGGACCTCTTGTGAGTTTTTGTATTTTAATTCATGCACTTTTATTTAGGATTGTTAGTTTATTTTAATTTTGAAAAAAAAAATTTAAAACATGTTGGTTGAGTTTGAAGATTCTTTAGAAGCATGTTTAGATTAATTTGGTTGTGATATTAATAATTTTGCATATATGGAGAATGTGAGTGAAAATTCAATAGATGTGTCTAATAAATTAGATATACTATCACGGAGATTGGACCAATTTATGGCCTTTAGTCATGCTACTACTCCTCCTCACTCGTACATACCATACGAGTCATGTGCATGTTGCTTTAGTCATTTTCATTATGTGATAAATTGTCTTACTGCGGGATAATATTATGATTTTTATCAAGAACACACACATGAAAATTTTCTATACCGGGGGATGATCCATTTTCCAATACTTATTCTCTGGGATTTGAGAACAAAGTTTTGGCTGCCCTTGACAAACTTGATGAATGAATTGGCAACCTTGAGGAAGAAACTAAATTGTTAAATTCACATTCGCAATCTATAGCTAGGCTAGAAATTCAAATTGAGGAAATAACCAATGCTTTGAATTGTGAAGATCAAGAGGAACTTCTAAGTCAGCCTATGACCAATATTGAACGCACACAACCAATTGAGTTAGACTATGCCTCCTTTGTGGAACCATTACTCATATCGGGCTCCAAAATTTTGCATGAAGAACTTAAGTGTGATCACTTAAGTCCTAATGAGAGTCCACCTTTTACCTTTATTTTTGACTTGAGTAGTGACAAATTAGATATGAATGAAAAAATTAGTCAAGAACAAGTTAAAGGGTCCTGTTTTCCTGAATTGGTCGAATTTTATTCGATTGATTCATTTTTCTTGAAACCTCACATTGATATAGATAAGAGGTGCCTAAAAATTGTTTGGATTCCGGCACAAGAAAGTGAGAAAAAAATAGGGGGGACACTCTTAGATCTCCTTAAGAGATGTGGTATAGGGTGAATCTTCCATCAAAAGTAGTAGTTAGAAAGTGTGTGTTTTTCTTTTTATTTATTTATTCTTTTGTTTGAGTTGATTTTGCTTTATTTGAATTATTATTTGTGTTTTTTTTTTCATTTTGTTGCATTCTTTTTATTTATTTATTTATTTTTATTAATTTTTTCCTTTTAATATGCGTGGTGTGTAGTTGTTTTTTATGACAGGTTCTTGCATCCAAGTTTGGGGGGATGGCCAACTCTTATTCATGTGAATTCTTTGCCAAATTTTAACAATTCTACCACCACTATAATATTGCTTTATCATTTACCATATGCTTCATGTTTTTGTTCCACATTGAGGACACTATGTGATTCAAGTTTGGGGGTAAGGAAGAACACTTTTGTTTGTTTGTTTTTTTTTTAGGTTGTTTTGTTTTAAGTTTAGATGTTTTAACATCAATCAAAAGTTTAATACTTTATGTAGGTTCTTGACTTGCAATTGTAGAGTATGTGTAAAATTTCTAGAAACTATGGTTTGAATGTAGTGGTTTAAGTGGTTATTTGCATTGACATGACTTGGAGTGGTTGACGCTAGTTCTTTTCACAATTCACATGCACACTAGCAGAGTTGGTGGGGTATGTACTAGGCTTTGAGTTATCACTTATGTGTGTTGAATATAAGTTGGTATTCCTTAAGTATAAACATTTTAAGCATGCTACACTTGTAAAAATAAAAATAATAAATAAAATTAACCTATGGTTTGTAGCCATTTTGGTTCAAGTCATTAGGTCCATCGGGGTATCTTGAAACCTAGTGCCCTAAAGTTATTTGGTTTGGGAGTCATTGACTGAAAGCTTGCTACATGGATCAATTTGAAAGCAGAACAAACCCTGGCATTGCGTAAGTGGTTAGTCTGTGGTTTGTGGCCGTTTTGGTTCAAGTCATTAGGTTCGTCAGGGTATCTTGAAACCTAGTGTCCTAAAGCCATTTGGTTTGGGAGTCACTGGCTGAAAGCTTGCTACATGGATCAATTTGAAAGCCTAATAAATCTGGACATTGCACAACCATAAATAAATAATAATAATAATAATAAAATAGAAAAAAAATTCAATGTGTTCATGTTTTGAGTGATAAATTCAATAAGGGGATTCAATGAATTCAAGAGATTTGTAGTTGATCATTTTGGAGCCAAGTTAAACCACATAGATGAATGCTAGTTCAATTTTTATGAGGGGGCTATAGTTGGTTGCTCTGAGTTGTGTTGATGTGAATTTTGGGTGAGAACCATTGTTTTGAATTATAGGATTTAGGGATTTGAAAATATTCTTGAATGTAAGTCTTTTAACTGCATTTTGTAGTCTTTTCCTTGATCAATGTTTGAAACATAATTTTTGCATGTTTGTAGGTACCATCTCCGGAAACCCTCACGAGACTTCACTCGTCCACTAGGGGTAACCTAGGGGTTTAAAAGGCTTGTTGCATATGCTAAATGCAACCGAAAATCCCACAAAAAGGGAAGTAGATTAGTTGTTTAATTTTATTTTTAGTTCTGTATTGTTAAGAGACTAGCAATATATAAGTTTGGGGGTGTGATGAGTAATGAATGTTGCGCATTCAATGCCCCTAAAATTATATAAATTATTGTCTTAGTAATATTTGTTTCATGTTTTTATTAATAATTTTAATATTTTCATGATTTCATGTGATTAAGGGTAATTCTGATTAATAATGGCGTAATCGGGCTATAGATGGTGCTATTTTAGTAGGAAGTTGAAGTTTGACTTATGAGATATGTGTATATTGAAGATTCAAACTAAATATACTGAAGAAATGGGTTGAAAATGAATGTAAATGAAGGAAAGGAGCACGGACCTATTCACATTGAAGATTGGGCCAATTCAGGCTTGAAAAGTTTTGGACCATAGTTGGTATTCAGACCATAACTCCATACATGATTGTAAAAACGATCCAAACTTTACAAGGGTTGAAGGAAATTCAATTCTGTACATTTTCATATTTCATGAAAATTTCCTAAAATGAACGTTTACGGCACCTTTTAGCCTATTTAAGCAGCTACCACTTTTTGGGCGCAAATGCCTCTTTTTGAGGCGCAAGTGCCATTTTCTTATGCGGATTTACCACTTTGGGAGGTGAGGTGTCCCGTGGGTGTTTTGTTCGCAAAATAAAAGGGGAGAAAGGAAAGAAAACTAGGTAGTTTGGAGGGGAGAAACACAGAGAGATATGCAAAGGTGATTTGTGACGAAACGGGCAAAACAATGGCGATTTCATCATCGTTCAAGCCTGGACCTCCAATTATGAGCGGTTAAATACCATTCCAGGGAAGTGACGTAACCCTAACCTGTCTTTCAATGTTTTAAATTGTATATTAATTTGGGGATTATTTATTTTGTGCATTGATTGTATTAGTAAGACATAAACAACAGCTGTGCTGTTAGTTTTAATTTGAATGGATTATTTCAGTGCATATTTACTCTTATTCTTGTAGGATGAATGTAAATTTGCAGTGATTTAGGGTTTGGTTCTTTTCAACTTCTGTGATTTTGTTAAGACAGGTTATATAATAGTTTTCACATATTGTTCAACTTATAGTTTTGATAATTCGTACTAATCGAAGATGGGTTATCATATCATTAGTTAGTTTGATGTATAGGCCATGCTAAGCGAAGACGAGTTACAATTAATTGTATGTTGAATGAATCCTCTTGATAGAATTGAATTGGGCTTATAGCCATTCTTTTCTGAATGCATAGATTAAATGTCCGAAGTTAGTACAATTGTTATTGTTAGAAGGTTAGTGATGAATTCAATTCCCAAGACTCTCTCTCTCTCCAGGATCTATCATTTATTTATGTTATTTAATTTTAACATTTTAATTAAAAATAAAACAAATTCTATTTGAATTAAATTAGACAAAGTCTTGATAGCTTAACAATGAAACCAACGCAGTCTCTATGGGTTCGACCCCTACTCACTGCTTTACTAATTCTAGTAAAGTATTTGTAGGTTTTTATAAACTCTCTTTTGTCGAGGTGTAAAACAACAATGACATTATTACATAATATTTTATTGCATTTTGCACATCGAACATATTATATGAAAAACATTCATTTTATGCCAGGAAATGAAGTTAAGCTTGAAATTAGAAGACACAACACCAACCCCCTACCTCAATAGCTTTAGTTTCATGCTATTCCACAATTTTACCAATCTCAAAGTTACCTAACTGCTACTTTGTTTAATTCCAAATGAATCCCTTGCCATGTAGAACACACTTTCCTTCTTCGCCGTCTTCTGAATTAACCCCTAACACCTTGTAAATCTAGAGAGAAGAAGAAGAACATAAAGATGAGAGAGAAGAGAGGTTCACAGCTGTTTTGAGAGAGGAAATAAGTTTTAAATATCTATCTCCTAGATATTTATAATCCTTAGGGTGCAAAAAGACAAAAATTCCCCTAGTTCAGTTAATGTACCTTTCCGACCTCCATTTTTGAATTCGAAAGAAGGTATGGACTCGAAATCACATTTACGTCTCTCCAAATATGCAAAATATTTAAATTCCTATTTCAAAAAATAAAATAAAAGGGAAAAACACTCGGATCTCTACAATCTCCCCACTTTGGGAGATTTCATTCCCCAATTCAGACGTACCTTGTGAAAGAAACAAGTCCGGGTACTTGGATCAAAATTCTTGTTCTCATTCCCAAGTGGCCTCTTTAAGTCCATGGTGTCTCTATAAGACCTTGACCAACGGGATCGTCTTTCCCCTCAACATTTTATCTCTAGTGTTAAGAATTTCCACCAGTTGCTCTTCATATGACATGTCTTCCTCAATCTCAATGTCTATCCAGTCCAAAATATGTGACGAATCCGGCTCATATTTCCTCAACATGAAAACATGAAAGACATTGTGAACTCCTTCCAATTATGGTGGCAAAGCTAATCAATTGGCTACTTCACCTATGCACTCCAAAATTTCGAAAGGTCCAATAAACCTTGGTGATACCTTGCCACTCTTACCGAATTTCATCAGCCCCTTACGTGGAGAAACCTTGAGAAACATATGGTCTCCCGCCTTAAATGACAAAGGTCTCCTCCTCTGACCAGCATAACTTTTTTGTCTACTTTGTGCCGTGATCAACCGTTGATGAATCAACTTTATCTTCTTTGTTGTCTCATGAACTATATCTGGTCCCAAGGCAAATGTTTCTTCCACCTCAGTCCCACAAACTGGTGACCTACACGGTCTACTATACAATGCCTCAAAAGGTGCCATCTTTGTACTAGCTTGGTAGCTATTGTTATAGGCAAACTCCACCAATGACAAATAGTCTTCCCAATTTCCTCCAAAATCCAAGATACAAGCTCTCAACATATCCTCCAATATTTGAATGGTACGCTCCGATTGACCATCAATCTGAGGATGAAATGCTATACTGAAATGCAACTCCGTATCAAGGGCTAACTGAAACCCTGCCAAAACTGTGAAGTAAACCTAGGATCTTTGTCTGAAATAATAGACATTGTCACTCCATGAAGCTTCAAAATCTATTCCACATATAGCTTATTGAGATTCTCTACACCATCTGTGACTCGAATAGGTAGAAAATGAGTTGTTTTAGTCAATCTGTCGACTATGACCCACACGACATAATATCCCCTTTGTGACCTCAGAAGTCCCATCACAAAATCCATGGTGATATGCTCCCATTTCCATTCCACCACCGGTAAATGTTGTAACAAACCAGCCGATCTTTGATGTTCGGCTTTCACGTGTTGACAAGTAAAACACTTAGCCACAAATTCAGCCACATCCTTTTTCATCCTTTTCCACCAATACTATCACCTTAGGTTATGATACATTTCTGTCCCACCGGGATGTACCACAAGCCTATAATAATGAAATTCTTGAAGAATACCTTCCTTACACAGAATAGGTACATACATCTTCCCTTTGAACCATAAACTCCCATCCTTATGCAAGGACCAACCTTCTACAACTTCATCACCCAAAATTCGAGTGTGAATAGCTTTCATCTCCTTATTTTACCCTTGTGCCTCAATTACCCCATTAACTAGAGTCAGCTAAGCAATAAGACTAAACAAGGTAGCCAGTTCACTAATTTCACTGAAGTATAAGTCCAAATCCGCTTATATTCTCCATTATCTTTGATTCTCGAATGGTAATGCTATCTAAAGTCCCATGTGATATTCTACTCAAAGCATCGACTACTGCATTGGCCTTTCTTGGGTGATATTGAAGATCAAAATTTTAATCTTCCATGTACTCGACTCATATCCATTGCCTAGAGTTCAAATCCTTTTGATTGAAGAGATATTTGAGACTCTTGTGATTGAAAAAGACTTTAAATTTCTCCCCGTACAAGTAATGGCTCCACCTCTTCAATGCAAAGATAACTGCCACCAATTCTAAATCATGAGTTAGGTAGTTTTGTTCGTGAGTCTTTAGTTGCCGTGACCCATAAGCGACAACTTTTCCCATTTGCATCAATACGCAACCTAATCCATCACGTGAAGCATCACAATATATAACATACCCCAACCCACATTTGAGAATGATTAAAACTGGAGCGGTAGTGAATCTTTTCTTTAATTCCTAGAAAACAAGCTCATAAGCTTCATTCCATGTGAATTTAACTCCCTTACAAGTGAGTCTCGTCAAAAGTGCCACTAACTGTGAGAAATCTTCCACAAATCTCCGCTACTAGCCCACTAACCCCAATAAACTCAAAATTTTAAATACATTCTTCGGATGTTCCCAATCCATTACGGTCTGTATCTTGGAAGGATTCACCGAAACTCCCCCTCCCGAAACCACATGTATAAGAAACTTCATTTCCAGTAGCCAAAACTCACATTTCTCATATTTAGCATATAACCAATTTTCCCTTAAAATTTATAACACTGTCCTCAAATGATTTTCATGTTCCTCCGTTGATGAATAATACAGAAGAATATTATCCATGAACACCACTACATACTCATCAAAGAATGCACTAAACAACCGGTTCATTAAGTCCATAAATGTCGCCAGTACATTTGTTAAACCAAAGGCATCACGAGGAACTCATAATGACCATATCGTGTTCAAAAGGTCATTTTAGAAATATCTTCCTCCTTGACTCTCAATTGAGAATACTCCGACCTCAACTCAATCTTGGATAAACACTTAGGTCCTTTGAGTTGATCAAACAAATAATCTATCCTTGGCAAAGGATATTTTTTCTTGATCATCACACTGTTTAGCTTTTGATAGTCAATACATAACCGTAGTGACCCATCCTTCCTCTTAGCAAATAGGACTGGTGCTCCCCAAAGTGATACGTTGGGACGTATAAAACCTTTTGTCCTTAGGTCCTCTAATTACTCCTTTAGCTACTTTAACTCTGCCAGTGCCATTTGATACAGTGCCATTGAAATGGGTGCCATACCGGGTATGACGTCAATGGAAAATTCAACTTCTCACATAGGAGGTAATTTCGTCAATTCCTCCGAAAAAGCATCCTCAATTTCACACCCTACTTCGAGAAAGATCTCTAAGTTTCCACCTTTTTCTACAGTCACAAGGCTAGCTAGAAAAAGCCATAATCTATTCGATCCCCTAATCCATAAGGTGACAAAGAATGAATTTCACTCTGTTCTCCCTTGAAGCAAAACAATCTCCCTCGGTTGTACACTCTGACACTCTTCTTCGGTTGCAATCTATGATGGCTCTAAAGGTCAATAGTCCATTCCATATATGACACCAAGTCATCTCATCAAGAAAACAAAATCAAACACCAATCTACAATTTGAAAATTTTCTATCTCACATGCTCGACAAACCATATCTAAGGTCACTTTACCCCCAACCGGTGCATCTATACTTAAAGTTCTATCCAATGTCAACACTTCTAATCCCAAAGCAGACATAAAGACAATTGATATGCAACTTTGGACAAACTGCATGCTAATATCCTTTTCTCTCAACATATCATTCATACCCTCAATAATTCATATACACCCTTATATGAAATTTACAAAATTCGTAACAACTTTCCTTGATCACACAACTCATCCTAGTTATATAATCAAATTCAAAACTCAGAAAAAATCCCGTAACTCACAAGATCCTTACTCAAGCAAATAATCATGCTGAAATCATATTTAACATGTAGGAAGGAAAACAAATATGAAGTTTTACAATACCTCGAACCATAAATGGACCTACTAAAGTCTCAGTTAGAGTGACCGCACAAGCATTACTTTGCATCCCCTATCTTGGCTGACCACTCTCCTGACAGTCTGACAACTGAATAGGAGCACTAAGAGTCGTTCCCATCGCTAGTTGCAAACTCTAGACTGACAATACAAGCTGAGGTAGCTGTGGAAGCTCAAAACTTGATTGTACCATAAAAGTTTGAGAATAGTGCTGTCGTGACCTCGTAGCACAGTTACCCTTCTTACATAAGCAATTCTTTACCACATGACCAATTTGACCACACTTATAACACCTCCTCAAATCTCCCTCAGGTGTAAGATGCAACTGTGTGCATTCTAATTTGTACTGACCCATCTGTCGGCATTGAAAACACTTCACCTTGTCCCGAGGTGATCCAGTAGGCATAGACACCATAGAGAATGAATGTGTTTGTTGTGGTCCTCTAGAGAAAGAACTACTCCCTTCATGTTTCTTCTTCAGATTACTCCCAAGATAAGTCTCAACCCCACAAAACAATCTCTCTAAACCTTTAGCCCCAACTTGACATTGGCCACATTCATTGATGATCCTAACCAACTGAGCTTCATTCGTTGACGCTTTTGGAGTAGAACTTATCCCCTTTCCATGTCCTCCCTGTTGTGCCTTGTTTCTAAAAATTCACAAGGAAGGATGATAATCACTAATGCAAAGTAATTAACCAGCTCTAAACACTTGAATCTGATGCCAACTCACTCGACACACATGAAACATAAAATTTTCCTAATCATCGCCTTAACAAGCAAAAATTAAGCACATATATCTGAACTAATGTGTAAACTGACCTATAGCCCTCGTTTTTAGGTACTCAAACCTAATTCTATCACAATCAATCCTTAACCTTCATCCTTACATTTTCGAACCTAATACCAAAATTTGTCCCTAGGTGTTCCAAACCTAGTGGCTCTAACAACTACATGTCAACACAAAATTCCAACTATCACTTGATCGGACCCTCACCCTTCGTCCTTAGGCATCTCAACCTAATGTTCTGCAAGTAATTCAGAAATGGTCAAATTCTTTCAAATCAAAAACATGGTTCAACCTTTACCCGTCGTCCCTAGGTATTATAACCTAGCTCTCTGATAGCATGTTGTCACGCCCCAAAACCTGAGACACCGAAGACTCCATCACCAGGTCCAAATCCCGAAGGTGAGTCCAAGTCAACCACTCATGACTATTATACACCATTCCCATTATGATACCAGCCTTGATACAATGTTGTCACACCCCTCCTTTCTGATACCAAGATCAATATAGAGAGTGGGGTGAATAGTGAAAGTCCCACCTAGTTCGCACTCATGAACTGCACAATTCCAGACTATGACTTTCTGTATATTTCAAATTTCAGAGTGATACTTAGTGCATTGAAAATAGAATCCAAAAATACTCAATTTTAAAAAAAATACGCTCAAATCCAAACTAAAACAAAGAAGTTACGCCCGATTGAAGTTTGGACCAATCCCAAAACTTGCTCGTAATTACAAGGGTAATTTTGTCCATTAAATTCTAATACACTACCTCAATCACTAAATTAACATGGAATCATAATTACCCACCTACATTACCCACATATGACTCAACCTCAATAATTTATTGTGGGTCCATTACATGACATCCTTAAATTCTCCAACACTATCTCAACAATCCACCAACCACACATTATGATACATCGTAATGTTGGTTACGGTGCATTGCACAAGGTGTGTAACATCCTATAAAATCTTTTGGGAAATGACCCAAATTATCAGTTATTTTATGATGCATCACCAATGGGATTATGATGCATCACCAAATCACAATGCATCATAATGGGTATTACAGTGCATCGTAATATCTCACGTTGTTAAACTAACACACCACCAAGTGATTACAACAATCATTCTCCTTCCAATTCATCATCCTAAACATACATAGAACATAATTATCAATTCTACATATCCAAAACATCTACAAAGTGATAATTTATCACAATTAGATTCCACCTCATACACTTGAAACACAAAAACAATAATCCATGCATTATCATACACCTACTTCAAAAATCATCAATTGTACATAATCTTCAAGAGTTATCAAACTTATAATACATAGATAGAACATTTAAAGTCTCATACACACTTCTTATCCAAAATAGATACAATATTTCTAAGCTAGTCCACATGTCACAAGTCTGCATGGACATCTCTACACATGTCTCAAAACACACAAAAGCCCAAAAATGGAGTTTTTTTACTCTAGAACCAACTCATGGTTGTGCATCCTCAACCACCTCCATGCCATGTCTTGAAAATGTTAGTGTAAGGGGCTAAGCGATTACAACGAGCTCAAGATTAATGTATTGTGCAATCCATTAAAGGCCATATTTCATATTCAATACATAAAACACAACTCATGTCCGACAAATATGTGTCATGCTCCCTAGCATTCTAGTCACAAGCTTAAATGCTCAATTCGTTCACGTCATGGCATATACATCAATTATAACTTAACAACCACATAAAACAAATTTCATACACATAGCATATTTCCACAATATATGAACATATGACAAAAATAAAAAATGGATAAACATCAACACGAGTCATGTAATTCACTTAAGTTACACATAAGCTACACATAAGACTCAAATGCTCTTGAAATTTGTTCACACTCACACACACACAACATAAGATACGTACCAAAGTCTCACATCTCAAGAGTTTGGTTGTTCCGGGCTACTAACCCATCCGGTTATCACCCATCTAGTGCAAGGTTGAGGTCTTATAACCCCAGATGATATGTTCCCCTACTACTCTCCCGCGAGCCACTTCCGAGACACAACCCCCACACTCACACAAAATATATCACATTTTGCATACACAATTATAAGTCACGATGGATTGCACCCATTTCATGTCCTAATTCAATTCTAGCATATCATGCAAGAATCATATGAACATAGACATAAGTTTAACCCCTAAAACTAGATTTTTATCATTTTCCCCAAAATCTCATAAATGCCATACATACTTTATTTTGCACATATAAGCAATCCATGTAATATAAAATATATACCAATCATTTTTAGTCATAAGAAACATATGTATATCCGTATAGAACAAGAATCTCAACCTAGAAAAATTATACATCATGTATTATATGAAAAATATTCATTTTATGCCAAGAAATGAAATTAAACTTGAAATTAGAAGACACAACACCCACCCCCTACCTCTATAACTTTAGTTTCAAGATATCCCACACTTTCACCACTCCCAAAGTTACCTAACCATGACTTTGTTCAGTTCTAAGCGAACCCCTTCCCGCGTAGAACACACTTTCCTTTTTCGGCGTCCGCCGAATCAACCCCTAACATCTTCTAAATCTGGAGAGAAGAAGAAGAACACAAAGAGGAGAGAGAAGAGAGGTTCGTGGCTATTTTGAGAGAGAAAATAAGCTATAAATATTTGTCTCTAAGAAATTTATAAGCCTTAGGGTGCAAAAAGACCAAAACGCCCCTAGTTCATTTAACGTACCTTCCGAACCTCTGTTTTCAAATCCAAAAGAAGCGATGGACTCGAAATCACTTCTACGTCTCTCCACATATTCAAATTGGTCTATAACAAAAATAAAATTTTCCAAAAAAATATCTGAATTCTCGGGCTCACCTGACCCCTATCTCGGGTCCCAACGACCCAAGATTTCAAAATAAGATGAATGGCTCAAAAAACTCTTCAGACCTCTAAACTAGTCCCCACATATGTAAATCATACTTAAAGCATATGAAAAACATTTAAATTCTTATTTCAGAAAATAAAAATAAAAAAATAAATTTGGATCTCTACATCACCAACTCAATCCAAAATCTTGAATGGGTCGATAAATTATGGTGCTAGCTTGCTACTATGACCAAATATCATCAAGCCTCATTGTGGTGAGACATTTAGAATGACATGATCCCCACCTCAAATGCCAAAGGTCGCTGCCTCCTCTTGGCATTGATTTTCTGACAAGTCTTAGGAGTGAGCAACCTTTGCCTTATCATTTTAATCTTCTCCATAATTTTTTAAACTATATCCAGCCCCAAGAAAACTGTCTCCCCAATCTTGGTCCAATAGAAAGTTGACCTACAAGGCCTCCAATGGAGCCATTTCAATATTAGCTTGATAGGTATTGATATAGGCAAATTCCACCAATAGAATGTGATCCTGCCTATGAGATCTAAATTTTTAATTGGCATATTTCGGTGATCAAAACTTGGTTGATCGAGTTGTAGTGTTCACTTTATTTTATGTCTTGATCATCAAACGTCTTCAAGCTGGTACTCAAGTTCGCGGACACTGTTCAATCGCTATGTACACCATATAGTATAGGTAAGTATGGTGAGGACACCTTGTACATTATTTCTGATTCTATTTTGGAAAACTAGGATTTTTGGAAAAATTAAGGTTTTTCAAAATAGGACCAGTCCCCAATTTTTTGGACCGGTCCAACTTTGTTCGGTATTTTTGGTTTCTGCAAGTTTTTACAAAGTCCCACCGATCATAGTACTTATCCTATTCCAAATAGGAAATTAACCTTGATGAAAATTCTATTTCCTGTTGGGTTTGAAACTTCTAAGAGAGTTCTATTTTGATATTTAACTTCTTTTCTAAGTAGAATTAGGACTCCCTTGCCTATATATATGTATCTATATTTTCTCTAAAAATAAGCCTAGAGAATTAATATTTTTAGAGATAGAAAGCTTTTGTTGTACAATTAGGGCAAACTACCTTTCTATATTTTGAGAGCATACATATAACTTCATGAGTGATATTTAGGATGGTGTTTTACTATTGATCAACTATATAGAGACTGCGTCAAATTATTTGCTGATCAGAGCATTGGATTTGTAGTTCTTCTCTTAGTTGTTGAAGAAGAAAGGTGAACCAGATTGTACTATGAAGGGAACATAATAATTGGAGAGTATTTTTGTTCTTCTAACAACCTTTTTGTAAGGACCGTGATGTTAGCTGGATGTCTGGAGCAGTTGGACCTGAAGTTGCAATTCTATGCCTAAGGTGTTCCGTATCAGATTCTTGACAGAGTGAAGAGGGGTGTGAGTCTGAGACAGAGTCTGCTGTACTTTGCTTCATTATAATGGATTGGTTTCCTGAGGCTTTTGCCTCCCCTATGGTTTTTTTTATCTGGGTTTTCCACGTATACCTGGTGCATTCTTTACTTTACTTGCACTTCAAGTTATTTACTTGTTATAGTTGTTTGATTAATTATTAATTGGACCTAAAATAAAATTAATTTGGTAAATTAACCAAACAAGTAAGTGAACCTATTCACCACCCTCTAGGTTTTAAATTACTTTCGCAACTACTTCTGCACCGCGCAACTCATAATTGGTATTAGAGTAGTGTTCTCAAATTGTGAGTAGTTCCTTGCAAAGTATTTCTAAAATCAAAATTTATTCTTTGTTTTCAAAAATTTTCATGGAATCTAGTATGAAAGAGGGTGGATCAGTTCAGCGAACTCCTTTGTTTAATGGTTCAAATTATACTTTCTGGAAGTTTCGCATGAAAGCTTTTCTTAAATCTCATGGTGAGAGGGTTTGGATGGCTATTGAGAATGGCTACACAATTCCTACCATTGGTACTGGCAATGTAGATGTAACTATAGATAAGGATAAAACAATAAGGTCTAATGATGAGCATGATGATGCTAATCATAACAACAAGGGTTTATATGCCATATGTAATTTTGTTGTTCCTTTTAAATTTGCCTGACCTTTTGCTTGTTCCACTTCGAAAGAAGTATGGAATATTTTACAGGTAACACATGAGGGTACCACCAAGGTAAGGAAATCTAAGTTACAAATGCTTGCCACTAATTTGAAACAATTAGAATGGATGAAGATGAAATATTTTTTAATTTTTATTCTAGGGTTATTGATATTGTTCAAAGTAGTGCTAACCTTAGTGAGAAAATTCCTTCTTTTCAGATTATCAAAAAAATCATGAGATCATTACCTGATAGGTTCCAAGCTAAGTTGGAAGCCTTAGATGAGAGCAGAGATGTTGGTACGATAAAGGTGGTAGAATTAGTTGGATCAATTCAAACTTTTGAAAACAAAAAATTTGGCTTTAAAATCTTCAAGGACTTCCACGTCTTCAAAATTTTCAAATACTTTAAATTCTTCAAAACCTAAAGTTAAAATATTGAAATTTTTGAATATAATTTAGAGAATGATGTTGCACTCCTTGCTAGGAAATTTTGGAAGATCCTTAAATATGAAAAATATAGAAATCTTAGAAAATGAAACCCTTCTAAATTCCAGAATCAAGGCTCATCAGCCAAAAGTAAGGAGAGAAAAGAGAAAGGAGGTCGAGGACTCTAAGGATTCTGAGATAACTTGCTGGACTTGTGGTGGTGAAGGTCACACATCTACTCAATGTCCAAGTCCTAAGAAAAATAGCTTTAGTGCAAAGAAAATTTCAAAGGTTAATAAGAAAGCCATGAAAGCTATTATTTTTGAGTTTGAGTCTTCTAACTCTGATAGTGATTCTTCTGTTGAAAATGATGCTTTTGATTTTGTGGCTTTATTGAATGATGATACTGCTAATAATCCTTCTTCTGATGTAGGTGAAACTGAGAAGTTTACAACTCTAAGCCAAGTTGGGTCTAATGATTTTGAAGATGAAGGAAAAGAAGAACTAACCAAGGAAGAATTGTCCAAAGTTTTTGAGGAGTTGTTTACAGAAACTATCAAAGTCAAGAGAGCTTACAAAAAGCAAACTAAGCAATTGAAGATGGTAGAAAGTGAAAAAGAATATTTGATGGAAGAAACTGAGAAGATCCAGAAGAAGATTGAAGAGAATAAAACAGAAAATTTGAATCTTCAAGGTAAAGTCAAGTATCTCGAAAGTGAGGTAAGTGAAGTTATCTCTGCCAAAGATGCTCTTGTTGCTGGAATTAATGTTCTTGAACTTGAATTGAAAAAGTCACAAGAGAAATTAATTATTTTCACTTTTGGGCAGATTAAGGTTGATAGCATGATCAGTGTTGGTAAACCTATAGGGGATAATACTGGATTAGGTTTTGTTGGGTCATCATCTAAGGAAAAACTTATTTTTCTTAATCCCAAGAACTTAAATATGCCTGAACCCAAACCTAATCCTCAACTTGAGTCTTTACATGCTAAATTTGTGTCCAATGTGTTTCATTGTACTTTTTGTTGTAAGAATGGACATAGTCAACACTATTTCTATAAAAAAAAGAAAACAATCTAATTCTGATTTTGATGTGCATAATTCTTTTGCTAAGAATAGAGTTCATGGTAAAAAGTCACATTATTGGAACAAGCCCAAAAATTCTCAAGCTAACAAGAATTCAAACAAGAAAAATGATGTTTTTATTTCTCCACAATACTTTCCTAATAAATTACATGTTAAGACAACTTGGATGAAAAAGGAAGATTTGGAGAAGTTTGTGCTTGTTGATACTATGAAATTTATTCCTAATAGGTCTTTGGGTGCAAAACCCCCTAACTAGGTCATTAGGACTATTATAGTCATGGATTGAGCTTATGTTCTTTATCTGTTTTTTCATTGGACCATATCTTTTAGTTTAGGTTAGGTTTTATTTTGTTTTGGATAATTATATGAGATTATAAGAATCATATTTTTCTAAGAAATAATGTGAATTCTTTGCATATCTTTTTAATTTCACTTTGATTTGTGAATGCATAATTGGGATACTTAGTTTGTCAATGAATGAAGTAATTGATTTTATGATCTAAGCATTGATGACTAATATGCTGTGTTTATTTCTTTTTAGTGGTGAATCTTTTGAATTCATACAAATTGTGCACTAGTCCAACTCTGAGAAAATTAATTGAAAACTAATGTGAAGTTGACTAGAGTATATTGTATGAGTAGCATTGAAAGTTGATCAATAAAAAAAGAAAAGAAAAATTGCTAAAAATCTAAGACAAAAGGAAAAGGCTACCTTTTGGATGTGTTCAAAGCTACCACTATGATATTAATCTCCAATGAGATATCTTTAAAAAGAAGTTGTTATGAGGAAATAGCTGGCTGCCCATAAGCATGAAAACCACCATCTTAGAAATAAAAATAAATAAATAAATGATAATCATTAAAAAAAATATTTGATCATGTGTAGTTATATTTGCTTATCATCTAATATGTTTTAGAAAATGAACCAAAGGAATTTGATTAATTTTTTATGAAGTTGGATTACACACACATGGATTTATTAGATGAATTTCTAATTTTTCATAAATATTTGTACATTCGAAGTTGTGCCATGGTCATGTAGTTAAGGATGAATTTTATTGATAAATTATGAGTTTTAAAATTCTGCATTTATAAATGTGTTAAAATTTTCAAAAATTTTAGGACTCATTTTGGGCCTATTTGGTACTTACTTTTGGTTGAATGTTTTTGTTTTTGGGCTAGTACTATAGCCCAAAACATGTTCGGCACCCGTTGTGCTTGTTTGAACAGTGCCAAAACAATTGTAATATATTGGGCCAAACCTGAAACACCAGTTTGATGTTTTTGGTTGTTTTATACTGTAGCGGGTCCAACACCTAAACCAACTTAAAACACAATTCCAACAGGTATAAAACGAAAAGGAAAAATTCTAGGTCATTTTCTTCAGACAACTTTCTCTCTCCTCTCCCTCTACAGCTCTGGCGACTTGAGGCGATTCAACGAAACTCTCACTTCTTTCCAATTTCGCGACGGATTTGTGCAGATCTAAGCTTCCATTTGCATTTGAGTAGAACAGGTATGTTCGTAATCCCTTATTTCATTGCGTTTGATATCCATGGTTCTCATTGAACCAAAGCTTAACCTCGTCGGCTGCTGTAATGAGCTCAACGACGACTACGCCGTTGCAACGAGCTCACTTGTGTTTCTCTCTGTGTTTATATATATATATATATATATATAGGTGTGTGTGTGTGTCCGTGTGTGTGTGTTTCTGGCCTGTAGTGAATGCTTATTAAGAATTTTTTGGAGAAAATATTTGTAAGAATTTTTTTTCCCCAGGAAAATATAATATTTTAATTAAAAAACGAGTGAATGGGCTGAGAATAAAATTTTATATCCCTGAACAATTTTTAGGAACTGTTTTCATGTCGAATAAATTAAAGGGTTTAAAAGGGTTCATGAACAAATTGGATCATATTGCTTCTACAGTGTCAGTTTTATCATCCAAGTTGCCTTTAGATTTTTTTGGTAGCTTTTGCTTTAAGTTAATATTTTATTGGTAATTTATAGATACATGAATTGCGAATATGTTCTGTTGTTGATCATTTCTAAGTGAATAATTGCTTATTTTTTTCTAATTAATTATTATTGACTGAATATCTAAATGGTAGCTAATGTGTGTTCTATACATCTGAATAACATGATATATACAAGGGAAAAGCTTACTAAATATCTTTTACACTTGGACTGGGTTTTATCTTGTTGGGTATGTGGATAATGGATATCTTGGACAGAGAAATGTTCAACTCATTTGCATTAAACTACAAATCTGTGTCATGATATAGATAAAAAATAATAGAAAAAAAAAAAGCAAGTATGAATACAGAAATATATTAATGAGAAAGTGTAGTCACATCTCTTCACCCTTTATGCGACAAGCATGCTGAGATATGGTGGGAAGTAATTTTCAACTGAGAAATGAAAGTAATGTTGAATATATTCACACCCACTTCATAGAAATCTTACAATCAATCGTCAATCCCATTACAGATGAAACTTCATTTCATGATATATAGTTGTTGGTCCCCAAAGTGGCTTGAGCTCTGCCTTTCAGAATGTTTCTTTTTTGCCTTTCATGTTTTGATTTCCTTTAAAGGAAATACCATTTCATTATTGTACTCCTTTTAAGTGCCAAGAACCAAAGGCATTAGCATCAATCCCTCTTGGTGAGGGCATAACTAGTAGAGTCTTCTAAGTGTGTGGCCAATATTATACCATGAAATACAAGGTCTTAACTCAATATAACCTTATGTTCAAGAAGTATATCATGGAATGAACAGTAAATGAAACTACATCACCCCAACATCATGAAGAATCAGACTCAAATTCTGTGTACATATAACTTCAAGTTCCATTTATGCGAGTTTATACCCATTATTAAATTCAAAAGTAAAAGCAAATACCAGCTACAGGGCAAAGCATACCTGCCAATCTCATCAACAAAATTTACTCCCCAGTGAAGAACCCACTTCCCCGGGAATATTACATCCCACGATAAGCTCCCAGTTATATTGATCCTTCCCATTATTTAATCTGATAGATATATTTCCCTCGACCTGCAAAATCAATCAATCCTTAAACATCCCTAATCAAATCCAAACACCACCCTTACTTTGCCCCCAAAAAACGAAAAAGCACTCAACTAAAAAATGAAAAAGCACTTAACTAAATTTTTGAAAACAAATTGCAGTCGGTCAAATATAGTTTTTTCTCTTTCTTTTTCCTTCTCAGGATCTACATTATACAAAATCAAATTTTCTGACCTTCGATTATCTATTTTCAACATAGTCAGCCCTTTATGTATATATATGTATTTTCAACATAGTCAGCCCTTTATGTTCATTGGGAGAGGAATTTTGGTAATTAATTAGATATAAGTACTTAATAGATCATTACCATGCAAAAAGAAAAAAAAATAGAGATTAGAAGCAATAAAATAGGTTTGTATATCTCTTCCAACCCACAAAAATGTGCTTATGATTAAGTAAGTGATCATATGTTCAACCTTAGGATTATGTGCTGAAATACAATTGTTTTTGTTGTTTCTAACCTTGAATAATGGATTGCTTTGTGCATATATAGCAATATCTTTTATCATAACATTATTGGGTTTTGTTTCTAACATAGTTTCATACAATCTTGCATACTTCCATGTTATAGGGAGTCCATGAAAAATGTAATGTTATGAAAGGAGAAATCTTATTCTCAGTGGAGAACATGAGTTTGAGTCCTGGGAACAGCCACTTCTATTGGCACAAGATTCCATTTTAAAGACTTGTGTGTGTATTATAACAATCTAGAGGTTGCAATTGTGATCTGGATCTTAATCCTGTCTAGCAGTATATGGACCAACATTGAGTCCTAGTGTTAAGTTCTATACAATTCAGTTCATATATATATATATATATATATATATATACATATTGACATGTTATGTGTACATTTTTCGGGCTAGGTCAAGAATAAATGCATCGGATTTATACAATTGGTATATTAATGCAAATGGGTATTATTTCTTGCTATTTTTGCTCTTCTCTCACCACCAAATCATGTTGTCTTTCTTATTCTAAAGTGACAGAAGTCACATTGCAGAATACTCTCAACTACCAAAAATCACCACCAACATTATAAAAAACAATGTTGTATATTTCTTTTTCTCTTTTGCCTTGTAGTACAAACATTAATTTTCTATTCCCATTATACGTAGTTCTTGCACTGCATAGTAATTTATTGTCATAAATCATTAATTTAATTATATTGGACCATTGTTATGAACCAAGTAATAATATTGTGATTTAAGTAATAATATTTTATTCTTACCCAAGTAATAATATTTTATTCTTATAAGATGGATAACGAAAATGTTGAGCAATTCTTGAACCCAATTGAATTGGACCAAGAGAGCGTAGGTGTTAGAACTAAGAAGGTCGAAGATGCAAAAGTATACTAGGATGACACCCTTGAAGAGACATTCATTCTCTTGATGGAGGAAGAAGTTAGGCAAGGGAATCATATTAGCAGCACTTTTAATTCACTTGGGTGGAGACATCTTATAGATGGGATGCTTGAAAAAACTGAAAAAAATTTCACAAAGGATCAACTAAGAAATAAATTCAACGGTATGAGGGGAGTCTATAAAGACTTCAAGAAACTGTTGTCTGAGACTGGTGTGGGGTACAACCGTGACACGGGCATGGTTGTTGTAGAAGATGAAAGATGGGAACGGTTGTACAAGGTTAGTAGAATTTATAATATTTTAAACCTAGAATGTTATTTTCATCATGTTGTATAAATTTATAACATTCCATTAAAGTTAACATTAAGATAATTAATTGTAAGTCGTCACTGGGGCCAAAAAGTTTCAAAGAAAGGGATGTAAGAACTATGACAAGTTGACCACTATCTTTGGGGATACATATGCTTCTGGGAGTCAGGTCCATCCTTCCACTAGAGTACCCGTAACCTCCCAATTACCCACACACTATGCTGCCACCCATACCATTGACTTGGGTAAGGGAGAAGGAATTGATACTAGTCCCTCCCCTCAACCTACAAGTAAGAAACCCAAGAAAGATACTTTTGCCTCCACAATGTCTGCTGTGATGGCAACCATGACTGCAAATATGACTGAGAATGCTAACATGAGAGCTGAGCGAAATGAAATTGCCATAGCAGCAGCAATAGCAGCTTCATCTTCTACCAACCTTGCATCCCATAGGTTAGAAGAGCAAGAAGTGGTTTCTCCCTCTAAAGCTGAAAGGGTGTAGGAGAAATGTAATTTATGCATTAGGGCCCTTAATGCATTAGAAGGGATTGATGATATCTTGTCACGCCCCTTAATCCGGGCCCCGAGACTCCCCCAGACCGACTCGAATCCTGAGTGTGAACCTGTCCATTAATTCCTAATGGACCATCTTAACCTTTCATTACCATAGAAGCCTAGTCACCCACTTGTAATTACCTATGCACAAGTCAACATCACCTAACCTCAATGGCCTCAACCAAACAACCCTTCGAATGCTTCCAACCCACAAATACGAACATATAACTCCTTGTGAGTTTATAATCAATATCTAAAAATGAAACCATTGGAAAGAGGGTTTAAAAATACACAATTTCAAAAAAAGAATCATCAAAATTCGATTTGAAACGAAGGAGATATGCCTCTTTGAAGTTGGACAAAACACTGTTTGAATAGTGGATGCTGTAAAAGGGGGATCGATCGCCCAAGGTCGACCGAGCCTGATTTCTTGGGCTTTTACAGGGGTGATCGATCGCCGTGAATGAGGGCGATCGATCGCCGTAAATTCCTGGCGAAATTCTACAACCCTATTTTAACCAAGACTTCATCCCAACTTCAAATTCGAATATCTCACAATCTATAAGTCCGTTTGACCCGAAATTTGGCATGGATCATCCTCGACATGTCTAGCATCCAACCCAATTAGAATCATCTAAAAATATCAACCAAAACCCAGGTTATATCCAAATCAATAACTATGGGTCGGAAATTAAACCCTTGCACTAAAACATGCATATCTTCCTCATTTTATATCCAAACAAGGCCCATGACCTATCAAATTGAAGCTAATACAATTATCCTTCAATACATATAAATTTCATCCATGCCATAAACTCAAAATGGACACTTTTGGGCACGTGTCCCCCCAATGGCTACTCTAATGCCTTAATGGTCATCAAGTATATTCACACAACATGTATTTCACAATTGAAATGTAATTCCATCAATTTTTCCTTTCCATCTTCATTTAACAATACATGCATACATTCATTCCATACTCCACTAACTCATAAATATCCATACAAGAAGTCATAACTCAAGAGAAAAATAGTTCTATAGTTCCATACTTTTCCAACACATACACTTTTCTCAAGAAGCATATATCATTCATATGATTTTCCAAGTTTATAGTCATTACAAGAATTCATACATAAGGTTCAAAATGCAACGAATTCTACCATGACTACAACTAGATCATTACCATGCCACAAGCCGGCACAGATAGCCAAATGTACAAATATCCAAAATGTAGCAAAATATAACTAAAATTCCACTCGGACACTCAAGTCCCATCCGTCATTGGCGCCTTATCTGTAAAAAGTTTAGAATAAAGGGGTGAGCACCACTGCGGCTCAGTAGAGATACCCCAACCCCCCTAAGTGCCGACTCGACACGACCTACATGAATGCATGTCACCACATTTCATGTATCATTCAACATATGCCATGTTCATTCACAAGCGATGCATATATAAATAAGAATGCATTAAACGCGTGTATCATGCTTCACAATTTAAAATGAAAGCAATAACATACCCTCGTTCATCTCTAGGACTCAACCCGGTACCCTAACATGGTTTTTGACCAACCATATAACCTGGGACACCTCTCACAACCGTCTCCCGACTTTGGCCCACTCCGCCAACGACATACTTTTGGGGCAATATTTTGCTTTACCCATTGGTGATTAGACCATATCAGCACCGTCACCACATATTTACTTACTCAAGGTGATTAGACCATATCAGCACCGTCACCGAGTGTTACGCGGCTCAAAGTGGTTAGTCCATGTCAGCACCGCCACTGAGTATAATTGAATTTAAGGTGATTAGTCCATATCAGCACCGTCACCGAATCATTGAGTGGCTCAAAGTGATTAGTCCATGTCAGCACCGTCACCGAGCATAATTGACCCAATTGACCAACACCTAATATAGACCACTTTCCCCGTTTCCTCACAACGGCCCATATATGCATTTCAAACATATTGCAATCAAGCACTCAAAATTCATGCTTCACAATGCATTCTCTAATTATAAAGGAACATAGCATGCATTTCATCTCCATAACACCACACATAGCATACATATGAGTAACTCATACATATAACCTCTCATATGCATGCAACTCCAAAATTTAGCATGTTTTTCTCATACTACACTAAATGTATAAATCTAGCACATAGAGCTCACATGCATTTAATCATCACACATTTCACATATAATCACATCAATATGTCATACATTCCACATTTATCACATATATCCCAAATTGAGCACATAATCATACATACTCACAATTTATCAATTTATGCACATTGAACCCACATGTTACACTCAACACAAGGCACACTATCTTGCAAGGAAAAGGAACTCAAGAGAAGTAGAACACATCCATCCCTCCCCTCTCACTACCACAAAACATGCAAAACACAACCTATGCCTTCCATCTTCACCCAAAATCCTAGAATCAACAAGTAGAAGAGAAGGAGAACCCCTACCTCAAAATCCAAGCTTAGAAGTGGAAGACCCAAATTTCACCAAGCTTCAAACTCCTCCAACGGCAACTTTCCACCGATCAAATCGAAGAGGAGAGTGAGGAGAACAACTTTAATTCTTGACTTTACCCTCAAATCTAACTTTTAGGCCCTCAAAACTTAGAGAGAAGGAGAGAAGAGAACTTGTAGAGAGAGAGAATGGGAGAGCCGGCCAAGAGAGAGAGAGAGGAGTGAAAAATCTGATTTTTCCTCTTTTTTTCCATGTATATATCATATATGTATAATATATTTGGCCCTTTGCAACTAAACCCTCCACCTCTCCTTATTTGCTCCTTGTTATGGGTCATTTGCACTTATTTGCAAACTAGCCTTTCCTCTTTTTCTAAAACTTCACTTAAGTCCTTAAACTTACATCCATACCCCCACGAAACTTTCTAGAATCCGTAGTTACTTTTCCCGGGTCACCCGAACCCATTTCGGTCCCCTACCCAAATTCAAAACATAAAGAGACATAAAAAGATCATTTAAGTCCACTAAGCATGTTATCAAACAATTAATCATGCTTAAAAGTTACCGACCCGTAATTATAAAAAAAAAATTCGGGTCATCACATATCTATTATTCTAAGGCCCTACAACTGCTACATGATGATGAAATGTGGAGGAATTTATTTCTTCAAATTCCTGATGAGAGGAAAGTTGGGTGGGTGATGAACCTCTGAGTGACAGTTGTTGTTTTGGATGACTGTATAATAATAACTATTCTGATGCTTTACTTCATACTTTTGAATTTGGATGACTGTAGTATTATAACTGTTTTACTTTTTATGTTGAATTATTATTAATAACTGATTTATCTATTTATGTTTGATGACTGTATTATGGAATATTGTGAGTTGCTTTAATTTTTAGTTTAATAACGTTAATTTTATTGTTTGTTTTGTTCTTATAGGATTGATAAATATATATGGATATAAGGACTATTTTATCTATGTATGACGACGATGAGGACGATGAGAAATATTGTTTGCTATTAATTGCAGCCACTTTTGAATATTATGGCAAACATTATGATAAGTGTGCTTGTAGGGATTCTATGCTACAAGGTGAAGAATATATAGAGGAGATTCTGAATGGACACCCAGATAGGTCTTATCACAACTTTAGGATGTACCCCCATTCCTTTTGGCAATTGTGTCATGAACTAAAATTGTTAGGACTGCAGGATTCTAAATTTTTGACAGTCCAAGAACAAGTTGGAATCTTTCTATTAACGTCACACAATCAAAGGAATCGTATAGTTGCTGAAAGATTTCAACACTCAACATCGACTATTTCAGAACACTTTAATGAGGTGTTAAAAAAAGTATGTGAGTTAGGGACTAGAATCATTGCTCCCCCAGATTTTAACCAAATTCCAAACGAAATCCTATATAACCCAAAGTTTTACCCTTTCTTTAGGAATTGTATAGGAGCCATTGATAGAACACATATCCCTGCCGTAATACCAGCCGATAAACAAATACCCTTTCGAGGCAGAAAGGGTTATACGACCCAAAATGTCATGGCTGTGTGTTCTTTTGACATAAAATTCACATACGTTCTAGCAGGGTGGGAAGGGTCTGCTAATGACTCGAGGATTTTGAATGAGTGTTTGGAAAATGAGGCATTGCAATTTCCTAAAGCACCTACAGGTAACATAAATACAATTAGTTGGATTAACATATAATTTTATGAAAAGTTATTGTAAATTAAAATAAATTGAGTAAGTTTCATTATTGATTAACATGACAGGTAAATGTTATCTGGTTGATTCTGGTTACGCCAATCAGACTGGGTTCTTGGCCCCTTATCGGGGACAACGTTATCACATGCAGGACTTTCGTAGAAATACTAGAGGACCGCGTGGTAGGGAGGAAGTGTTCAATTATAGACATTCCTCATTGAGGAACATGATTGAGCGTTGTTTTGGTATGGTAAAGATGAGATACCCTATATTGAAACAAATGCCTCCATACAAATTTTCGACTCAAACACTTATTGTTATAACTTGTTGTACATTACATAATTTTTTAAGATCCCAGGGTCAAGTTGACAATATCTTTAATCCCGAACAATCTTCTGCTTCACAACTTCAGCCCGATGACGATGATATTATTGAGGTCAATGGTACTCCACATAAAGTGTCTACAATGAATCATGTACGTGATCACATTGCTAATAGAGTGTGGGAAAGTTTAGGCCACTCTTGAAAAGTACTTCTATAACTCTTACACAATGGATAACTGTAATAACTTTCTATCGTTCTTTACTTTTGCTAATATTTATTTTGATTGTCATATTTTTCTTGTTCATTGTTGTTGTTGTTGACAAATGAATTGAGATGAAGTTGGATGTTGTGTAATATATTAGTATACACTGGGATGTTGTGTAATATATTAGTATAAACTTATATATTGTAACATATATGATATTGTACACTAAATGATAATGATGTATTGGGATATTGGAATACATTTTTAGTGGAGCAGTGCTTGTTCAACAAGTCTGAAAAAGGTCAAACTCTTACTTAAATTCTTTAAAAAGTTCGATTATAACATAGACTACATTGTAACTGTGACATGAACTTGTATTTTTTTTATTGTATGTCGATACTGCTTCAACACTTCACTTGGGTGGTCTATTTGAGTGCTAATGACTTGTGCTTGCTGAAAAAGTCTGAAAAAGGTCAACCTCTTGCTTAACTTCTTGAAAAAGTTTGATTATAACATAGGCTGCATTGTAACCGTAACATGAACTTGTGTTTTTTCTTTATTGCATGCCGATATTGCTTCAACACTTCACTTGGGTGGTCTGTTTGAATGCTAATGACTTGTGCTCGCTCAACAAGTCCGAAAAAGGTCAAACTCTTACTCCTCTTCTTTATAAAGTTTGATTATAACATAAGTTGTATTGTGTAATGGACTTGTTTTTTTTTTGTTTGCATGTGGGTACTACTCCAACACTACACGTGGGTGATATGCTGATGGTGCTGAGCTTTCTTGTCATAGAATCTGAAGTGATGCTTAAAGTGTTCTTTTATGTTAAATTGTAATCTATTTTTTTTTTAAATATATGGATTTAGTCATATTTTTTGTATTCATACAAAGTTGTTATTTTTTAAACTTGGTGGATTATTGCTATTTCGAGCATATTGTAATAATATATGTTGAAAATTTTTGTTGTTTTATATTTACACTTGGGCAGGATTGATTTATGGGAATGCACAGATTTGAAATATGTCAATTTTTAGACAAAGTTCTGTCAAAAATTTTACAAATTATTTGTCATATTTTTTTAATTTTTAGACAAATATTGTTAAATATATATATATAATTTATCTAAATATAATTTATTCTAAATATTAACAAATAACATATTATGTAAATTATAATAATTTTTAATTATTTATAATAATATAAATATTTTAAAACAAAACACTCAAACAGGTTTATGCCAAACATGTTTTTGAATTTCTGCTTCAATATTTTTGCTAACAATTGGACTTACCAAACATGTTTTTGTTGTTTCTGTTTTAAAATTTTGAAAACAGATTTTCCTTGCCAAACGTGTTTTTGATTCTATTCAAAACACACTCATAACAAAACATTTGTTCTGTTTTAGACAAAAACAAAACATCAAAACAAAAGCGCATGCCAAACTGGCCCTTTATTCTCTGAAAAATCTGTTTTGATTATTCTCATGAGATTATATATTTTTTTTTCAAAAAATCAAGAATCCAAAAATATTTTCTTTTTTTTGTGGTTTTTTTTTTTTTTTTGTGTCTTGTTTGATTGATGTGTTTATTTTTCTAACTTAAAATGGTGTTTGTTGTTAATTTAAGTTAAAGTGAGGTGAATTGAGGTCCAAATATTTAATTTTTCAAAATTCACATAGTGGGACCGGTCCCCAAATATCAGGACCGATCGCATTGCTGCAGGTTCTAAGAAACCAAAATGTGTTGAACCGGTCCCCAAATAAGAGGACCGGTTGCACTTAGCGAATGCGAAGAATTTTAAATTTTACACATGCACAATTTTGGTTTAAGTCCCTCACTCACTCTCATTCAAATACACACTCTCATATCACTTTACTCTCAAGTCTCTTACACTCTCAAGCATCCTAATACAGTAACTCATACTTAATCTTCTTCTTCTATATTTCTTTTGATTAATTGATTTTTGGAGATTGGGTGGATTGTTATTGGCTTTGTGGTGATTTGATGAAACCTAGTTCATTTATACTTGAGGATTATACCATTGCAAACCAAGTGTTTGACAAAATTCCCAAATGGAGATTTTAACCATATTTTTTTATCCCATTTGTTATGGTTGTCATGGCTTCAAACAAGGACACACCGAGTTGTCAACTAGTGTGGATAATCACATTGTCTTCACTAGAGACATGTTTGAGGATGACTTCAACTACAATAATTTCGTTAACATTATAGGTTGTTGGGCAATGAGAATTGAATGGAAAATCAATCTCATGGCGATTAAACAAGATTAGCAGCTGGAGTTTGTGCAATATTTTGAGAAAAATGGCTAGGAATCACTTTGTGATCTTCAGGAGATTGTCAAGCTGGACATGGTAAGGTATTTCTATGGCAATATGATCTCTTCTAATTTGGATGACCTGACTTTCGTTACAAAGTGTTATGGCATTCGCTTCATGGTTACCAAGGACACCATTGCATATATCTTGGGAGTCACAAAGATTGAGGATGGCATTGTCTTGCCATACCAAGTGGAGGACCGAAACTGACTAACCATAGACGACATGATTAGGGAGTTGTGCATACCTGAAGACCAGAGGCTCACACACAATGTTTCAGCATTGAATTTGGTGGTCTCACATAATCTTGATCCTCATGACCACAAGGGCAACTTGCTCAAGAGTCATGCTAAGATGCTATACCACATTTTTTGGGAAGATCCCATCAACCTTCCCGCTACAATCATGCGTACTATGATGCTAACTACTTGAAACTCTAGGTCTCATCAATTTTACCCTTCCCATAGATTATCATGGCTATTCTGAGAGGTGTTAGGGCTCCTATTCTGATGGGGCAAATGTTGAGAGATTGAAAAGGTTGATTGATGCTACTTTAATGACACGTTCAGTCAACAAGAAGGAGAAGGATAGGAAGACCCATAAGCGTAGTCAAAGAGCTAGATAGGCTGTGTCTGGAGGTCGATGAGTGTTTCAAGTTCTTACGACTAACACCCTAGTGACAGCTAATCAGATGAACCAAGTTTTGAGGTTCATTTAGCAAGGGCTTGACAGATTACATGGTAGGATAAACAAGCTTGACTCTACTATATCTGATGAGGTTGCTAATGATGCAAATGATGATTAGACTTAGACCTTAGGTCTTGATTTTTTTGTTCTAAACTAGATTTGACTTCTTTACCCCTGATGTCTAGATTATTTATTTTTACTATACTATGTTATTTTTCATCAACTGATATTATGTTTATGTTTTGGATATTTAATTGCTCAGTGATGATAATTATTTTTGCTTCGTTGTTATCTTATTCTCTCTATGTGCTTCATTGATTCTCTTTTTGTATGTTTTTCTTTGTCATTTTGTTACAAAAGGGGGAGATATATTTATCTGATATTTCTGTGTATCTGGTTAAGGGGAGATTAAAGGGAGCATTACATATTTTATCTATCTTTCTTTATTAAGCTTTCCACAGGTTGTGTTGTTTAAAGTGATGTACTGATAGGCGTTGAATGTTACGCATTCTAGCCTCTTAACTTATATATTTTATTCTCTTAGTGATAGATTATTTTGTTATTTTACTTTGTTTTAGTATTTTCTGTATTTTCAGGACCTTAATGATTATTTTAGTTAAAACCATGATTTTGGACTTTTAAAGAAGACATCCAAGATGGTTAGATGAAGCCTACATCAAAGGGAACCATTCAACCATTTATTTCAACTCAAATCAGCCCATGGAAGAGGTCCAAAATAATTACAGCAGCTTAAGAAGGTTTCAGGCCTGAAGCCCAAATCTGCGTTTAATACAGTCTTAATCCCATTTTGGAAAACAGACGAGAAGTGTTATTTCCAAGCCTCAAATTGACTTAATTTTTGCTTAGGTTGAACGCAATTCAATGCTGCACACTTTTGTATTTCACAAAAGTTCCGTGAATCGGACTTCTAGTGGGTCAAAAGTTGGGCCGAACGTCAGTAGGAAAAACCCACCTGATTAGTGCTGTGGGAAAACCTAATTAATTCCTAATTGGATTAGGACTTTGGTGTATTCTCTTGGGGCATAAAGTGAAGAATTGGAGGTGGAGTTGGGGGGTGATTAGAGAGATTGGAGAGTCTGAGAAAGCTTTAAACAGAACAGAAGACATACTTTGCAGAGCCATTGGAGAACGAAATCATATACATAATTCATGAAGATGATGCCTTCTTTATCAACAGTTGAAGCTTCTTCTTCTACCATGAGCGGCTAGTTCATCCACTAGGGTTTTGATGTACCCTAACAAAGCATCAATGGTTTGATTGTTTTAATTATTGGGACCATTATATACATGCATAGATTGTGTAATTTAAAGGATTCTTATTATAGAATTGAGCAATAAAAGTCTTGTAAATTTAGTTTCAATGATTTCTTATCTTATCTTAGATATTTAGTTGTTGTTATTGAACTCAATCTCTCTTATTTTCTGTGATCGTGAGAGCGATTATTACACAATGGTAATCACCGAATATATCATTAAAAGCTTTGATGGATTATGCCTAGAGAAGATGAACCATACTGCACCCTAGATTAGAGTAGTTAGGCAGATGACCCATGCCAATTGAAGATAGCCCATGACTTAGCCTTAATCATATGTTATCTTCTTGACGGATGAAAGTGAGCTTGTAGCCACCGACACCACTTATGCATGATGTAATCCCCCATAGTTGATTCAATTGACCATTGATTATGGAGTTAGTGGTGAAGTCAAATACCCTAGATTTCTCTCATATTATCTTCACTTTGTATTTACTTTGTTTTATGTTATTTTACTTTTTAGTTAGTTTAAGAATCAGAATTCTTTTCTCTTAAATTTAATTAGAATTGATTTCGTATTCCAACTCATCAGACCATAATCCCTGAGGTTCGACACCCCTTTCGATAGCCCTATTCTGCAAAGAATTTGTTCTATTGCAAAGTGTGGTAATTTTTAATTGATACACTTGTTGAGTCACACTCACACACGAATCAATTTTTGGCGCCGTTGCCAGGGATTATCTATTTGATTGATTGGATTTTACAAAATTAATTTTAATTAGATTTTTAGTTTAGGAAATTTTTATATTTTGTTTTTAATTTTGTTTTTGTTTTCTTTTCAGGTGCTTTTGGCTAATATATGCAAGGTCGTCGTTCTGTGGCTGATCCTTTGATATCTCTTGATCCTAATCCTGAACGTACTCTTAGATAATAGAGGAACATCCCTGTTGATACCAGTGTGCTAGAGGAAGAATTAATTGAAGACATAGCAGAAGAGAGGAATAACAACCTTGTTCCTAATACTGATGGAGAAAGGGCTAGATTGCTTAGGGACTACTATGTTCCTGAGACATATACCACACCAGCGGGTTTTCAACTACCCAATGTCATAGCACAGAATTATGAGATCAAGTCCAGCATTATTCAGATGCTACCATCTTATTTTGGACTGACTCAGGAAGACCCTTATATGCATCTAGATGAATTCATTGAAGTGTGTTCAACTACCAAAATCCACAACTTCTTTGAAGATGGTTTTAGAATGAGACTTTTTCCATTCTCCCTGAAAGACAAAGCGAAGTATTGGTTCAACTCTCTACCGGCAAGTTCTATCACGACTTGGACTCAGATGTAACATGAGTTTCTCAAGAAGTATTTTCCGATAGGGAAGACCAATCAGTTCAGACGTGCTATCACTAGTTTCTCCCAACATGAGGGGGAATGTAAGGACCGGAATTATTTTGACCGGTCCCGGATGATTTTTGGGCCGGATTGATTTTTTTTCGGATTAATTAAATTCCGGAAAGGGTGTGGATATATTTCCATACAAGTGGAAGGCGTATGTATATGTATATGTATATCTAAATATATATATGTACATAGTACCTATATTTATATTAAATTATAAATATATGGGGGGCCTTATGCAATTATGGAGAAATAGTGGTGCACATTCGTAATTTTGTGCATGTGGAGGGGCAAGAGTATGTGGTGATGTATATACATATGTGTATGTATAATTAGATGCCCATGTGATAAAAATATACATATATATATATATTGTATGTATTATGTATATACATGTGGCTGTGGGTAATGTAGAGAAAAGTTGTGGACAAAAGAAAAGAAGAAAGAAAAGAAAAGAAAAAGAAAAGAAAAGAAAAAGAAGAGAAGAAAGAGAATCGGGGAGAGAGAAAGAGAGAACCGAGAGAGAATCAGGAGAAGAAGGAGGAGGTGGTTCGGGGTGCTCACGGCGGGGCTCCGCCTGGGCGACGGCGAAGGCGGTGCGCCGGCAGCGGCTGGAGTGGCGGCCGACGGCGACGGCGGTGGCCGGTTGCGGGTTGCTGGCCGAGACCGAGGGTTTCGCGGCTGGAGTTTTGGGTTGAGCTCGGCTGGTTCGGAAGGGGTCCTCGGCAGGTGGGTTCCGGCCACGGTAGTGGTCGACGGTGGGCCAGCGACGGTGGCTCGCGGCGGTGTTGCTCGGTGGTTCGGGTTGAGCACGACTGGGTCGTGTTTGGGTCAATTTACGGGGCCACGTTTGGTCCGGTTTTTGGGTTGTTCCAGGTGTGTTTCTCCTTGGTTGTTCCGGTGGGTTGTTGAATTGCTGAGGGTGATTTGCTGAAGGAGGATAGAGAGATGGCAGCGGTAGTGGCTGTCATGGTTCGCGTGGCTGGTCACGGGTTGGCCGTGTGTGGGTTTGGCTCGATTTTGGGTCCGATCCAGGTGGGTTTTCATGGTGGCTGGGTTGTGGCTTTCTTCTTGGTTCGGTTGATGGTGGGTGAGTATGGGTGGAGCTCACGGCTTGGACAGTGGGCATTTGGCAGGAGAGTGGTGATATATATATATATATATAAATATATATATATATATTTACGGATGATGATGGTTCAGTTGTGGTGCTGGGATTTCACAGTTGAGGTGAGGGTCTATGGTGGTACCCATGGCTTCATGGACAGCCGTGATTGGTGCTTACGGCTGGGTTGATTTTGGATCAATGATGGTTGGGCTTCCATGGTTGGAATTCTCGATTGGGATTCGGGATGAGACTCGACAGATAGCCGGGTTGAGTTTGTTTGAGCAGCCATAATTTTGGGCTGCAATGTTGGAGATCTACAAATGTATAGGTTTGTGATTGATTTCGGTTAGTGGCCGGTTAGAGACAACTGCCGAATGGATGGTTTCGTGGTTGGACCAGAAATCAGAAAGGGCAAGGAAATGGTTCAGAGGATTGTCGTGTGGGCTTTGACACGGGACTGGACCAGACTTGGAAACAGGACGCTTTGCAAGCGCGGACTTAGCGAAAGCTGGACCTAAGGCAAGTTGATTCTTGCCTCTATCTCGTACATATCTTTTACGTACGTTGAGTAATTTACATATGTCTTACTTTAATCATATGTGGTATGTGTATATACATGTATATATAGGTGCTTATATATATGTGGGTATAGGCGGATGTTGTATATACAGGGATGTGAGAGGATATATACATATGCGTGTGTGTATATATATGTATGTGCGGGTTTGGGAAGCGATAACATGTTAGATTTATCGCCTAATTGCATTGTGATATGCATGTATGTATAGATTAAAGTCTATGAAGAGTATGCTAAATAATACATGTTTAGCTATATGTTGTCTTGTATGAATATGTGGCTTTTATGCATGAGGTTCAGTATATATATATAGGTGATTATATATATGGTTGCAGCGGTAGAAATGCATGCTAGGTATGAATTTACTTTTGGCGAGTATTTGAAAAGCATGTAATGTGCTAACTATTTTATATGTTCTTGATACATACGTGGGTAACGTAATATACATATGTGTGTATATGTGTTGTGATTGGAATGCATGTTAGCTTCTTGTAGTGGATACATGTGTTGAATGAGAGCATGACTGTATTTATGCTAGTGTGTGTGCATATGTGATTTATATGCATGATTTGACATGTACGTGTTTACATGTAGGTTTACGTGAATGAAATGCATGCTATCTGTTTATAGAAAATGTATGCATTGGTTATAGCATGATAAAAATATGCTAAGTTGGAATTGTTTGCATATGTGAGGTGTTATGCAAGTATTTGAACATATATGTGCTCTATGTGTTGGAATGTGATGAAAAGCATGCCAAACACTTCTTTTAGTATTCATAAGCATGGGTTGAAGCATGAATGTATTATGCTGTGTATATATGCATCCATATTGCATGTATAGGAGGGAAATGACACATACGTGGTTATATGTGGGTTTATGTAGAGGGAAATGCATGCTATGTACTTATATACTAGCTGGTGCATTGGGATAGCATAAAATGAAATGCTTGGTTACGTATGCATCCACATTGCATATATGGGAGGTTGCGGGAAAATTAACGCAAAAAGAGGTGCACGGGACTTCGGAGTGGTCCAACCGTGTCACGAGAAGTGGTATAACTATCCACTACGTATGGCCCTTGGAGTGGACCCGCCATACGAAGGCTTTACGCCTAGAACCGGAGTGTGTCCAACATTTGTGAGCTTCGGAGTTGTCCCCTCACAATTTGGCAAACCAATATATTGCCATCGGAGTGTGTCCAACAAGTATAGCCCTCGGAGTGGACCCGCCATGCTAAGGCTTAAAGCCTGGAAATCGGAGCACGTCCAATGAATGTGAGCCTCGGAGCTGTCCTCTCACATAACGGCAATCCTATACATTGCCAGAGTAGGATGACCTTTCGGAGTGGTCCAGGTCATAGGTTGGTTATCGGAGTTGTCCTAGGTCACATGATCCTCGGAGCGGGCCAATCATGTGGGGTATCGGATGAGGACCGAGAGTGAGAGTATGTGCAAGCTTAGATGCTTGTCTTTTGTATCGGATTATGACCGTGGAAGGTGAAAAATACCTTTATGCTTATGTGTTTATCTGTTAAGCATGTTTTCCTATTTAAATGCACCTTTATTGCATTTGTGATGTGCTACTTGACGAGTAGGAGATGTGGTAGTTGATTTACATCGGTTATGTAAATGTGTTGACATATATGTTCTATATACATATTGATGCATGATGTTTACTGCTTTCAAGCATGTTGAAAATGATTTCTAAAATCATGTATAGTGGATTTTGTATGTTCATATGTGCTAGAGTAGTCACATACATCATTGGTTCATGCATGCTAGGTGGGGCATGGTCTTTAAATATTGTGATATATTTAAGTGCATGTATATTTTTGAGAATATGTGAGAATCGACCTGCTGCAGCGGTGATAGTATGGTTCTACATACCTTGTTGGGCCTTTGAGCTCACCCCCTCCCAGGTTTTGCAGGTATTGCTGGTTTTGGAGTCAGTTGGGGAAACTGACAGCACAGGTTACAGAGGTAGTGTTTAGATTACTTAGAATCTAATGTATGTCCAGGATAGTGGATAGATAGATGCTTTACATTTGGATTAAATGTATAAAGCGATTATGTAGATTCAGTTCCTTCAGCTGTATTTATTCATGTGATGTATGTATTAAATACGGACATTCAAGGACCGAGACATGTATTTATGATTGTATTATGCATGTGTAGAAATATTGGGGGGACACGGGCCCAGAAGTGTCCATTTTTATTGTTTAGATATAAATGCTGGGGGGACACGTGCCCAGAAGTGTCCATATAAATTGTAAAGCAGGTGTATCATGCCAGAAGCTGATTATTTAGAGTGGGTCATGCCCAATTTTTGTAAAAATGATAAGAAATTGAGGTTGCATGATCAGGTGGTGGTTAGAGCGTGAGGGTGATCTCACGGAGTTCACACCTCGGTTTCCGGGCCTCGGGAATCGGGGCGTGACAGGGAATAATTATATGAGACATGGGAAAGATTCAAGGATCTTCTTAGGAAGTGTCCCCATTATCAAGTTCCTAAGTGGTAACTAATGTAGAGTTTTCATGAAGGACTGACAGAAGCCAACAAACAGAGGGTTGATGCATCTTGTGGAGGTACTTTTATGTTGAAGAGTGAAGAAGAGGCATGGACCTTATTTGAAAATCTCAGTGATAACTCTCTACAACATATGTCGTCTACTCGTTCTAGTAGACCTTCCACTACAAGGAAGACTGATGGGATTTTTGAGGTTGGTGCTTCAGAAGCTATGCCAACCGATATTGACTTAATTGCACAGAAGGCAGCAGCAATTATGGCTGCCAATTAAACTCCTTCTACTCCAAATTCTTCATTGTTAGGCCCTTGTGAATTTTGCTCTAGTCCTATGCATAATGTGAGCAATTGTTCTTCAATGGGTCAATTTTCTGATATTTAACATGAGCAAGTACAAGCTACATTCACTGGACCAATGAATCCTCCACGAGGTAATACTTACAATCCTACATGGAGGAATCGTCCTGGTTTTCTTATAGTAACCAAGGGGTAGCAATGCAACCATTATATCAACCTAGGAATTTTATGCCTCAATAGCAATATCAAACATAAAGTCCTATGACACAGAGAATTTCTGGTATTGAAGACAAGCTGACACTTACCTTATCAAAGTTTGATAAACTTGATTCTCTGATAGAGATAGTGCAAGCTACTGCAGCAATAGTACAATCTACAGTTCAACTAGTGCACTCTCATTCTCAATCCATTGCCAAACTAGAATCTCAATTTGGACAGCTTGCTACTTCATTGAGTAGAAGGGAAGATGGGAAGCTCCCTAATCAACCAATTGCTAATCCAAGAGGGCTGCAAGCTTCCACAAACAAACCACACCATGAGCAAGTTCAAGCCATTACCACTTTGAGGAGTGGGAAAATTATTGATAACAAGGTAGGTGAGAAGGAAGAAGAAGAAAAAGTGACCACAAGTCCAAGTGCTGCAATTCCTTATGAGCCCAAGGCTCATTTCCCACAACGTTTCCTTGAAGCATCTAAATTGGGGAAGCAAGGGGACAAGCTGCATGACATGATGGAAGTATTTCGACAAGTGAAGATTAATTTGCCACTCCTTGATACCATCAAGCAAATTCCTCCTTATGCTAAATTTTTGAAGGACTTGTGCACTTAGAAAAGGTGTTCTAAAAGTCATGTGCCAAAGAAAGTGATACTACCACAACAAGTAAGTTCTATAATTCAGCAGTGCACTCCTCCCAAGTACAGAGATCCTAGTGCCCCAACTATCTCATGCATTATCGGGGAGCACCATGTTGATAAAGCTCTTCTTGATTTGGGTGCAAGTGTGAATTTACTACCCTATTCAGTGTACTTACAATTGGGCTTGGGAGAATTGAAGTCTACCCCAGTGGTATTGCAATTTGCAGACAGATCAACAAAGCAACCTCGAGGAATTATTGAAGATGTGCTCATTAAAGTGGACAAGTTCTACTTTCCTATTAATTTTATTGTACTTGACATTGAGCCGGTTCATAATCCAAAGAGGAACATTCCAGTGATCCTTGGTCGACCTTTTTTAGCTACTGTTGATGCTTGCATAAATTATAGGTCGGGGATCATGGATATCTCATTTGGCAACATGAAGGTTAAGCTTAATATTTTCAATGCTGTTGAGAATCCTCTAGATCAGACTGATGTCTTCTTTATGGATGCTGCGGAGGTGTCTGAATCTACAGAGGAAACAAAGGTGCACAGAAAATAGAAGGAAAAGAAGGTGTCCGAAGATCAATTTTCTACTATTGTGGTCAATTTTGTATCTACTATACCATCCAAAACACTTCGGGGTGAGCAATTATTTGGAGTATCCGAGAACTCCACACCATGGTATGCAGATATTGTGAATTATTTAGCCACGGGAAAAGTGTCACGAGACTGGACTAAGCAAGAACGTGATAGATTCTTCTCTAAAGTTCATCATTACTTTTGGGAGGATCCAGAGCTATTTAAATATTGTCTAGATCAGATTATTTAGCGGTGTGTCCCAGACCATGAGTTTTAAGATATTCTCAAGTTCTGCCACTTATTAGCATTTGGAGGCCACTTCAGTGCAAGGAAGACAGCAGCAAAGGTACTTCAATGTGAATTTTTTTGGCCTTCTCTATTTCATGATGCATATGTTTTTTGTAAAACTTGTGATCGCTGTCAAAGATTGGGTTCAATGTCGAGGCGAGATATGATGCCAATGAGCCTCATTCTGGTGGTTAAAATTTTTGATGTTTGGGGAATTGATTTCATGGGTTCCACCCTCTTTTGCCTACGAGTATATTCTAGTTGGTGTGGATTATGTCTCCAAATGGGTGGAGACCATTGCACCTCAAACCAATGATCACAAGGTGGTAATCAAGTTCATGCATGAGAATATTCTTAGTCGATTCAGAATTCCTCGAGCCTTGATCAGTGATGGTGGTTCTCATTTTTTTAATAAATTCTTGAGAGGTTTGCTTACTAAATATTCAATGACACATAAGGTGGCAACACCTTACCATCCTCAGACAAGTGGGCAAGTAGAGCTGTCCAATCGAGAAATTAAGCATATTCTCAAAAAGACAGTGAGACCGGATAGAAGAGATTGGTCATTATGATTTAGTGAGGCACTATGGGCATATCAAATTTCTTACAAGACTCCTATCGGTATGTCACTATATCGGTTGGTGTATGGGAAAGCATGTCATCTTCCAGTAGAGATCGAGCACTCTGGGCAATCCAAAAATTTAATTTCGATGCAAAAAGAGCTGGAGAAGAGAGAAAGTTGCAATTGAATGAATTAGAAGAATTCAGACATGATGCTTATGAAATTTTATGAATTTGCAAAGAGAGGATGAAGGCGTTCTATGATCGACATATATCACGGAAGTCCTTCTCTCCAGGTGATAAAGTGTGGCTCTTAAATTCAAAGCTCCGGTTATTTCTCGAAAAATTGCGTTCAAGGTGGGATGGACCATTCCAGGTGATTTAAATTTTTTGTCACGGTGCTATGGAAATTTGAAGCTTTCGAGATAATACTTTGATGAAAGTCAATGGGCAAAGGTTGAAGCATTGTGTAGAAGGATTTGTGCCAAGAGGAGATGTAAAGTCCGTTGACTTGACGGATCCTGTCTATCTGACTTAATCCCTTCAGAGAGTTGATCGTCTCCTACAGATGTTAAATTGTAGGATTTGGATGTATTGCTATCCTTTAATTTCTTTAGTTCTCTTTGATTTTGATTTTTAGTTTTAGTTTTCTTAAGATTTCTTTCAATTCTAGTTGCGTTTTAATGTGTTTTCTTCAAGTTTTTCATGTATAAGTTGCTTCCGGAGGATGCCAAAAGGTGTAGCAAGGTATTTGGACTCAAGACAGGTGAAAAATGTGCTCTCGGTCCACCTTGGGCAATGGAGACTCCAAAAATACAAGTCCCGGTCGACCTTGGGCGATGGATGGTCAAACAGGCCATCAAAAGCGGGATGGATCGCCCCAATTGAGGGGGATTGATCGCCCCTTGATTTTTTCAAGGTAAACCCACAAGAAATTGGGCAATCGATCATCCACCCCAAGGGGGATCGATCGCCCAAGCCTTTTTTTTGGGCTGCCCAAAAATTCTTGCTATTTAAGGAGCCCTTCTCCTATTTTAATGCTATTACTTGCTTCCTTAACCTCTTTGAGCTCCAATTTGACTCCTACTTGAACCGGGAATTTATTTTCTTCAATTGATGATTCTCAAACAAGTATTTAACATTGATCATCATCAACATCAACATCAAAACTAGATTGATCCTCACTAGTTCTCAGAGAAACTCTCACTTTTTCAAGTTCTACATCAAAGTAAGTGAAGTTTTTCTTTGGCAAAATTGTGCAATTCTTTTTGAGGGATTTTGAAGACCAAGTTTGGGGGATATAATTGGTGGATTCAATTGTTCAATTTGGGTGAAAAAATTGTCGAAAAGAGGAGGTTGAAGGATAAACTTTTATTATGCACGCCAAGTGTTTGATTTAATTCCTCAACCAAACTTTTTCTATTTCTATGGCACCAAAGAGAGCAAGTCACCAAGGTGCTTTAAGCTCATGCAATCCTCACCGAGCAAGGCATGATCCAACATCCGGTTCTTCAAGATCTCGCCGAGATGGTATTCATGAGCGATGGCATCCAAGGGCCTTGAATTTTGAAACAATGTTTGACATAGCCGAACTTTATGGTATGTTTCCTGAGACACGATGGGGGATTTATGACATCCGTCGTCGTCGGTCAGCATCAATTTTTGTTTCACTTTCTACTACTATCTACCCGAGGCTTGTTAAGGTATTTTATCAGAACTTAATGCCGAAACTTGATGAGCGGGATGTGCTTATTTCTTCAATAGATGGAACATTAGTTTAGATTGAAATGTCATCCATTGCTATTGCCATGGACTATCCTCATGAGTGCCCAAATAATTTGACTAATATCTATACTCCTCTACCCGATGATTTGTCAGTGGGTAATTTGGTTGCACGTTTGTGTGCTAACAAATTCTCCAGACCAAAGCGGAATGCAACTTCCAAGTCTTCTATGTCAAATCATTTATGGTTCCTTGATGCTGTTTTGCTCAAGAATATATGTCTCATTGGACATAAAACTGAGAGACGTCAAGAGTTCCTTAGAGCCTTATATGCCATACATTTTGGTAGTTGGCTGTCATTCCCACAGATTATCTGGGGCTAGGTTAAAAAGTTCTATTCCAAAGTTATGGCCAAGGCACCGGACAGTGCAAGTGACTGGAAGTCTCCATTCCCTACTATCATTCATCAGTTGCTTATTGCACAGGGGTATGTAGTCCATGAGGACGAGCTTGCCTTTCCATGTGATATTCATTATGGCACACATGACTAAAATTTGAGCCGATCTCATATGCACCAAAGAGTCATAGCTGTACCAAGTGAAGTCTCTCGATTGGCTCAGGGAGGGGAACCTGTAGATATACCACCACCGGTGAAAGATCCAGAGGAGATGGAAGCAGAAGAAGAGGAGGTACATGCACATGCTGGTGGCCATGATTATCATTATTTAGAGGGACAAATTGTTGGGTTGACTGTCCAGTTTGGCACCCTACAGCCAGAGGTTTCCACACAGTTTGGAGCTATGAGGACTGAGATGGCGGATCACTTTCGTGAGACTCACCAGGATCAACTAGAGATGAGGAGGATACTGCGTGCACTAATGCGCCAGGCCAACTTGGATCCGGATGCTCAGTCACCACCACATCCTTGAATGGAGGGTAACTCTCTTTTGTATTTTATTTTATTTTTAGTTTTATTTTTCTTTCCGTAGTTAGATTTTTATTATTAAAAAAAAATTTATTTATTTTTAGGAATTTTCTCTTTCATATTTATTTTTACCCATACTATTTCATTTGATCTTTGGGGTATAGTGGTTTGTTTTGCAAGGTTGTAACGTCCAAGTTTGGGGGAGTGCATGCATTGCCTTCATGCAATTGGTGTGCTCTATTTTCTTACCACGACTCCATGGTCCTGGTAATATCGTTCTTACTCTTTTCTATGCTTTAATTGGGTGTTCATGGAGGACAATGTACAGTTTAAGTTTGGGGGTGAAGCGATGCCTTATTTATGTGCTTTATTGCATATGGGGGAAATTTTTGTGAAATTCTTCTTGTTAGAATTTTTGTTTATTTTATTTTCTTAGTTTATTCATTTTATTTTCTTTTGTTTTATTTTTAGATAGAATGTTTTTACGTTATTCAAGGGATTAGTATCTTATGTAGGTGCATAACTTACAATTTTTGGGTATATTTTAAATTTTTGAAAATTATGGTTTAAATTATGTGATTTTAATCATGGTTTGCATTGACATGCTTTGGAGTAATTAGATTTTGTTTCCTCACATGCACAGACACATTAGCATAGTCTTGTGAGGTATAAACTATGGCTCTGAGTTATTGTGTTACATATGCTTGATATTAATTAGTATCTCTTGAGAATGAGTACCGATGATGTGTTTTACTTGACTTCAATGAAAAAAAAAAAGAAAAAAAAGAAGGGAAAGAAAAAAAAAAAGAAATATATGTTGAATAGCAAATCAATTTGATGCTTTTCATAAGTAATCGGGCCTCTATGCCTCAAGAAGTACGGAATGTTCGCGTCAAAAATGAAAGGGTGAGAAACGATGAGCATTGGTTGTCTTGATTTGTAGCCTTACTGATTTGAGTAATTAGGTTTTTCGGGGTATCTTTAAGCCTAGTGCCCTAAAACCATCTGGTTTGGGAGTCACTGACTGAAAGCTTGCTACATGGATCTTTCAGAAAGCTTAATAAATCAAGACATTGCACAACCAATAAAGCAATTGAATAAAAAAAAACATGATAAAAAGTCATGTATTCATGTTTGGAAGTATGATTTCAATAAGGGGAACTAGTGAGTTGAAAGGGTATGTACCTTAATATATTCAGAGCTTGGTTATGCTACATGAGAGGACCGTTAGTTCACTTTTCATGAGGGAGCTAGAGTTGGTTGCTTTGAGATATGTTGATGTGAATTATGTGTGGGGACCATTGCTTTGAATTGTGGAATTTGAAAGTTTGAAATTATTTTTGAATGCAAGTTTATAACTATGTATTGTAATCTTCTTCTTGATTAATGTTGAAACATAATTTTGAATGTTTGTGGGTAACATTTCTGGAAACCCTCACGAGACTATACTCATCCACTAGGGGGAACCCAGGGGTTTAAAGGCTTGTTGCATATACTAAATGCAATCATTTCTCCCACGAAAGTGGAGTTAGGTAGTTTAGTTAATGTTTAGAAGTTTCTTTGTTTTAGTTTTATTTTATTCTATTGCTATGGGACTAACAATATGTAAGTTTGGGGTTGTGATAGGCGTTGAATGTTATGCATTCTAGCCGCTTAACTTATGTATTTTATTCTCTTAGTGATAGATTATTTTTTTATTTTACTTTATTTAGTTTTTTCTTTATTTTCAGGGCCTTAATGATTATTTTAGTTAAAACCATGATTTTGGGCTTTTAAAGAAGACATCCAAGATGGTTAGATGAAGCCTACATCAAAGGGAACCATTCAACCATTTATTTAAGCTCAAATCAGCCCATGGAAGAGGTCCAAAAGAATTACAGTTACTTAAGAAGGTTTCGGGCCTGAAGCCCAAATCTGCGTTTAATACAGTCTTAATCCCGTTTTGGAAAACAGACGAGAATTGGGTTGAACACAATTCGATTCTGCACACTTTTGTATTTCACAAAAATTCTGTGAATCGAACTTCTAGTGGGTCTACTAAAGCACTTCACAAATAGCATGTTATGTAAACAATTAAGCACATAAGAATTTCCCATGCAATATGTACTTAGTCTTAGCTTACACTCAAAACCTCAAATCTAGGTCAGAACCTCAATTTCAAAATCCCATGAATCATTGATGTCCTTCAATCCAATACGTGGCTTAACCATTTTCCGTCGTCCGTAGGTATTCAAACCCGGTTAAGCTCTGATACCATTCTGTCATGCCCTAGAATTCGGACCGTCAAGACTTCCCCGGACCGACCCCGAATCCTGAGTGTGAACTCGTTCACTCAACTCCATGAACTATCTCAACCACGCTCATGCGATAGTATCCATTTCTGATACTTTGCCATAACGCCCAGTTTTCCCACTCCCAGAAGACTGGAGGTTAACTATCCATTAAACCCAATGAACCCTCATTACACTCATTTATTGCAGAAGCTCAACTCAATTGTTGCATATAAATACACATAACTCAATCTCAACCAAGCTCAACGGGCCCCGTTTCAAGCCACATCTGCATGTTCCTCACAATCCAGACCTACAACTTTTCGATTAATCGAAAAGTGCATTTCGCACAATCAAAATTTCGATTGTGCGAAACCTAACTTTCGCACGATCGAAGTACTTCGCATAATCAAGATGCTTGCGAAGTAGTATCTGTAAGGACCGGAATTTATTTTGACCGGTCCCGGATGATTTTTGAACCAGATTGATTTTTTTCGAACAAATTAAATTCGGAAGGACGTTATATACATATATACATGTGGAATTATATATATATATAGAGAGATGGAGAAAATTTTGTACGTGGAATTATAGTAATGCCGGAGGATGCGTGTATATATATATATATATATGTGGAATATATTTATATTAAATTATAAATATATCTATTAAGTATATACATTATTATATATACACATAAAAGTGTGTATATGTATGGGCATATATACGTATAGGAGTATGGGTGTAAGTGTGTATATGGTATGTGGATACACTTATGTTTATTTGATGTAGTGTTAAATAGATATATATGCATATATATGTATAATATATGTATGTAAAATATGTGGCTTGGAGAATAAGAAAATGAGTGGACCTCATTTAATAGAGAGAAGCTTCAGCCGAGAAAGAGAAAAGAAAAGAAAAAGAGAAAAGAAGAAAGAAAAGGAAAAAGAGAAAAGAAGAAAGAAAAGGAAAAAGAAAAGAAGAAAAGAAAGAAAAGAAAAGAAAAGGAAAAGAGAAGAAAGAGAAATCAGGGAAAGAGAAGAAAGGAGGGATCGGGTGACGCCGAGAGGAAGAGGGAATGATCCGGCGCTGAAGACGGCTGTGGCTGCCGATTGCTCACGGTGGAGCTTCGGCCTGGACGGCGGTGGTGACTGGCTTGCGAGTTGCTGGCATCGATTAAGGGTTTCGTTCCTGAGGTTTGTGGGCTGGGTTCGCTGATTCGGTGGAGGATTCAAACAACGATGGTGCCGGCAGTGGTAGTTCTCGGCTGTTTCAGCTGGGTTTAGCCGATGGGCTGGTGACGGCGACTGATGGTGGTCGTCGGGGTGGCTCGGGTGGTGTTCGCTCGAACGATCTTCATTTCTTGGGTCAATTCCAAATGGAAGCTTCGGATTCCATGGATGTAGCTTATGGGTTGGTTTGGTTTTGGGTGTAGCTTCCAGCAAGTGGGTGTTCTCCGTGGCAAATGGCTGAGAAATTGTGGTGATAGTCCGACGGTGGCTCGGTGTGGTGGTCCTCGATGGACTATTTTGGGCGACTCTTTGGGCTGGTATGGTTTGAGTTGGTGGTCTTTTGGCCTTAGAGAAGATGGTGAGTGATGGTAGTTCCAACGGTGGAGCTGGGTCCTTCATGGCTGGGGCTGAGAAGCCGAAGATGGTGGTCCGGATACTCGATTCGGTTGTTGAGATTCTCGGTGGTAGAGAGTGGTGCTCACGACTGGGCTTGGCCGTGGGTTTCGTTTGGGCTCGGCTGGTGGTTGATGGCTGTGTCGAAGGTGGTTTGACGGCAGTGAAATAGGGGCTGGTTTTGGATTGTTTGGCAACAAGATGATGGCTCGGTTAGGGGATATTTTAGTGTGGGTTTGTGGGGCTAATGGTGGCTAGCTTTTGGGTCCCATTTGGTTCAAATGATGGTGGCTTGAAGTAGCAGATGGTGGCATTTTCCACGGCTGTTCGGACAGCTTATTTTGGTGGGTTCGGAGTGTCCAACGGAGGGTTTTAGAATTGGGTTCGGCAGCTTGCATATTTAGTTTGAGCAGCCTATAGTAGCTGGTTTGGGGTTTAGAAAATGATTATTTTGGGATCATTTATGCTAGGTTAGGAGTGCTCATAGCTTTGAATCCATGGTAGTGCCCAAGGGGCTCCTATGGTGGGTTTGATTTGTTTGGCAGGAAGGTGAATTATATATACATATATATGTGTGTGGATGATGGTGATGAATCCTTGGTAGTGGGTTAGGTTGGTGGTGGTCAGTTTCGGCGGGTTTCGATTGGTTGTTTGAATGAGATGGATTCTCAATTATTGGCGGTACATAGTAGTTGCCATGGTTGGGCTTCGGGTGATTGTCTCGACAAGAAGGGGGTGGCTGAAGGAGACTTGAATCATAGGTCTTCACTCGATAGCTACCAAGGTGGTTATGATGGCGTGTAGCAGCGGGTGTGTGTGCGGCTAATTTGGAATTTCCATGGGGGACATGATTGATGACTTGATGGCCATACTTGGAGCTTGGATGGCTTGAGATAGTGGTGTCGAAAGTGATGATTCAACTGATGGTGAAGGAGCAGCTTGGTGTTGGATTTGAATTTGGAAATGGGCCAAAGATAGCTTGAGTTGGACTCATGATTTGGGTTGTTGGCGTGGGCTTGACACGGGACTTGACCGGGCAAGGAAATGGACCGTTTTGCAAGCGCGGGCACAGTGAAAGCGAGACTTAAGGCAAGTTGATTCTTGCCTCTATCTCCTATGTATATTATAGTTATGTTGGTTAATTTTAACATATGTTCCTAATTTGATCATATGTGGTGTTTGTATATATATATGTGTATATATATATATATATGTATAGATGGATATTATATATACGTGGGATGTGAGGACATATATATACATATATATATATGTGTGTATATATATATATTTATGGTGGGAAGGAAAGTATGTTATACTGTTTAAATGCATGTACATTGCAATCAAAATTGCTACTTGTTGAGTAGGTGATGTGGTATTTGATTTACATTGTTCATGTAAATGCTTCTATTCATATATGTTTTCTAGACATATTGACGTTGGACTTTTATTGCTTGTGAGCATGTTGTAAATGATTTTCATAAATCATGTGTAGTAGATTTTGTATGTTCATATGTGCTAGAGTAACCATATACATTATGGGTTCATGCATGCTAGGAGGAGCATGGTTTTAAATATTGTGATATATTTAAGTGCATGTATATTTTTGAGAATATGTAAGGATCGACCTGCTGCAGCGGTGATAGTATGGTTTTACATACCTTGTTGGGCCTTTGAGCTCACCCCCTCCCAGGTTTTTGCAGGTATTGCTGATTACGGAGTCAGTTAAAGAACTGATGGTACTGATGGTAGAGGTGGTGGTTAGATTCCTTAGAGTCTAATTTATGTCCAAAATATTTGATGATGTTCTACATTTGGATTAAATGTATGAAGTGATTACGTTGATTCAATCTCTTCTGTTGTATTTTATTCATGTGATGTATGTATATGAGACGGACATTCAGGGACTGAGACATATTCTTTTGATCCTATTATGCATGTTGTAGAAATACTGGGGGACACGTGCCCAGAAGTGTCCATTTTTATTGTTAGATATAAATGCTGGGGGGACACGTGCCCAGAAGTGTCCATTTGAATTGAAAGCAGGTATAACATGCCAGGATCTGATTATTTAGAATGGGTCATGCCCAATTTTTGTGAAAATAATAGGAAATTGAAATTGTATGATCAGGTAGTAGTTGTTGCGTGAGGGTGATCACACGGGGTGCACACCTCAGTTTTCGGACCTTGGGAATCGGGGCGTGACAGAATGGTATCAAAGCTCTAGGTTAGAATACCTAGGGACGACGGGTGGTGTTCAGATAACATTTGGAATTATGAGGGTTAGATCAAGTCTCTGATACCAACAGAATGGTATTAGAGCTTAACCGGGTTTGAATACCTATGGACGACGGGAAAGGGTTAAGCCACGTGTTAGATTGGAAGGATTTGATTATTTTTGGATTACTATTCGAGTATGAGGTTTGGAGACCTTGGGTATCAAGTCATGGGTATGAATACCTAAGGACGAGGTGTAATAGTCCAGTTATATGATAGATTGGAGTTATGAGATGACGTGTAAATTGTCATGTCTATGGTATGGATACCTGGAATGAATGATGAGAGATGATTGTGAACTCATTTGAGGATGAGGATTGAGGCATCCTAGTGTGTACAAGAGTACTAGAGGAAACTGGGTCATGCATTCATGCTTGCTCAGGCAGAGGATGTACCGGAACCATGCGTGGTCAGGGGTACTTTCCTAGTGTTAGCCTGAGGGCTGGGACATTGGGTTGTTTAGATGCATTTCATCCCATATCATACATTTTATGTGCTTATTTGATTTAACATGCTATGTGTTATATGTTATGTGGAATATGTCATTCATATGACTGAGTATTTGCATTTTAGTGTTTCATTTTTGCGTTGCACAACTTGTAGTGACATATAGTCACACCTAGAAATTTTGATTTTGAAAATTAGCAAACCTAGGCTTCGAGCGGATCGTGACGCTGTGATGAACTTTTAGACTATGAGTCTAGGATTGATGTAGCTGTGTTGCAGTATTGCAATGGATTTTGGACTATGCCAGAATGGCATGCTAGTTGGGAAACCATGATTGACAGTGGTGGAACTGAAGTTGGAAGGACAAGTATGGCACGTTGCCGGGGTTGGGCTAACGAGGGAAAATGGCCAGGCCGGACATTTTTCTTTGATTAGTGCTTCTCTTACGACGTGTCAGGTCCAAGTGATTGTGGAATTGATTCGATGAGGTTTGACAAATAAGGAAATGAAATTTGAATGTTATGAGTATGACAACTTTTACTCATAAATGAGTGTATCATTGAGATAGTGATGATTAGTTTAAACCGCTCTTGAGGTTGTGAGTTCCGGTACATGATAGAGTACTTGAAGGAACATGTGATATTCTTGGAAGGGTGCAGACCCTGGGATGATCATTGTGATGCTGTCATTGAGACGCAGTTTTGTCTACTGACACATCAGTTAGAGGATCGGTCTCACGTGGATGCAGTTTTGTCTATTGACCCATCCATTGTGGAGACCCTTGTCATTGAGGCGCAATTTTGTCTATTGACAAGTGGTGGTGACTCTGGGCGCAGTTTTGTCCATTGTCGCATATGAGTGATGTTGTCATTTAGACGCAGTTTTGTCTATTGACACAGGTGGTGACTTTTGGCGCAGTTTTGTCCATTTTCCCATTTGAGTGGTGTTGTCAATAGAACGCAGTTTTGTCTATTGGCACACCAATTGAGGATCGGAGTCGTATGGACGCAGTTTTGTCTATCGACCCAATCATTGTCACTTAGACGCAGTTTTGTTTATTGGCATGTAAGGATTGCCCGGCGTGTCAGGATCACCCATACCTAATAAGGTATCTCTGCATTTTATTTTGGCATGTTGGGATTGCCAAGGCGTGTCAGGATCGCCTAATACCTAATAAGGTATCTATGCATTAAATTTGGCATGTTGGGATTGCCAAGGCGTGTCAGGATCGCCTAATACCTAATAAGGTATATATGCATTATATTTGGCATGTTGGGATTGTCAAGGCGTGTCGAGATCGCTAAACACCTAATATGGTATCTTTATATTTTATTTGGAGCATACCAGGATTGCCTAATATCTAGTAAGAACGTTTCTCGTTATATATAAAGCATGTTACGATTAGTTCTTGTGTAAACTTAAAACTAGTCTGCACTTGCATTAAGATAACTGATGTGTTAGTGTAGGGTGTGGGGCGACTCTATTCTTGGGTCATAGGGTTAATTGGGGATATATATTTATGAGCTAGTGGATTATCTTTAATTGTATATAAACATAAATTTGTTATCTTAGGAAAGGATTATTGGTGAAGGTAGGATAGGTTTGCCTAATACCTTGTAAGGCATTTGTAGAATATATGGAAGAAGGCATGTTAGGATTGTCTATGGTTTCAACTTAGAAATTTGTTTTATCTGTATTGTGATAATGGATGGGTTAGTTCAGAACATAGTTCTAGTTACTTCTAAGATAGGAGATTTAATGACTAAACGGTATAATTATATCTATATGTCTTTACAGTCCTCATATAGAGGGTATGTTTACCGGTTCTCTGATTGGGTTGTAGTAGAGAGAATTTGCTCGTAGGTTTAACCCACTTTGTTGATATTTCAGGTTTCAGATAGTTTCTACCTGGAGATTTGCGTGTGGAGTTCGTAGAGCTTGACAATCATCCATTCCTTACCATACTTTAGTGTAGGGACTTAAATCTGTTCATAAAGTTTTACTTTTATATTTTGCTTGGTTAAGGGGTCCGTGGGTTACTGGACTTCCAAGTTGTATCAATCAGAATAATACAATGTTATTTAACATGATTATTTATTTCAGTTAGACTTTCCTTTCAGCATTTATAATTCTTTTTCTTTTGTCATTGTATTCTATGCTTGTTTGCTATCAATTGTTAGTATTCCTCAAGTTTTGTGTATGAGACTGGCCACCTCATGCGCGGAATTTTTTGAGGGGTATTTCAACTGGTGTGAGTGGGCGGGTGCGAAGACAGACACTGGGCTGAGCTACCATAGTGACAAGGTATAGGGTGCTCAATCCCACATCGCCTGGGTGTGGAAAAGAGAATGTGCTTATATGTAGTATGTTCTCTTCAAATGGTATGCTTATATGTAGTATGTTCTCTTCAAATGGTATGAGGCCTTTTGGGGGAAAACCCAAGAGCAAAACCATGCGGGCTCAAGCCCAAGCGGATAATATCATACCATGTGTTGGAGCGGGGTGTTACAGTTGGTATCAAAGCCTGAACCCAGCCGAAGTATGCCGACGAGGATGTCGGGCCTCGTAAGGGGGTGGATTGTAGTAACCCTTGTAGATGGGTGTGAGTGGGCGGGTGCGAAGACAGACACTGGGCTGAGCTACCACACTGAGAGGGTACAGGGTGCTCAATCCCACATCGCCTGGGTGTGAAGAAGGGGTTGTACTTATATGTAGTATGTTCTCTTCAATTGGTATGAGGCCTTTTGGGGTAAAACCCAAGAGCAAAACCGTGCGGGCTCAGGCCCAAAGCGGAGAATATCATACCATGTGTTGGAGCGGGGTATTACAGTAGGTATCAGAGCCTGAATCCGACCGGAAGTGTGCCGATGAGGACGTTGGGCCTCGTAGGGGGGTCGATTGTAATAACCCTTGTGGACGGGTGTGAGTGGGCAGGTGCGAAGATAGACACTGGGCTAAGCTACCACACTGACAGGGTACAGGGTTCTCAATCTCACATCGCCTGGGTGTGGAAAAGGGGATGTGCTTATATGTAGTATGTTCTCTTCAAATGGTATGAGTCCTTTTGGGGTAAAACCCAAGAGCAAAATCGTGTGAGCTCTGGCCCAAAGCGAACAATATCATACCATGTGTTGGAGCGGGGTATTACAGTTGGTATCAGAGCCTGAACCTAGCTGGAAGTGTGCCGACGAGGACGTCGGGTCTCGTAGAGGGGTGGATTGTAGTAACCTTTGTGAACGAGTGTGAGTGGGCAGGTGCAAAGATAGACACTAGGCTGAACATCACACTGACAGGGTAAAGGGTGCCCAATCCCACATCGCCTAGGTGTGGAAAAGGGGATGTGCTTATATGTAGTATGTTCTCTTCAAATGGTATGAGGCCTTTTGGGGTAAAATCCAAGAGCAAAACCATGGAGGCACAGGCCCAAAGCGGACAATATCATACCATGTGTTGGAGCGGGGTATTACAGGAACGTCTCCTCTTAGCCAAGTTTTGGGTCTTTCACCCTAGGGGCCATCCCCTCATCTTAAATCACACTCCTGCCCCAAAATTTTCACATAGTGCACATAATCACAACAATGCGCACATCCCACACAATGAAATGCATTTTATCAAATCAATGCATTTTCTTCCTCAAATCAAGTTTGTCACGACGTCAATCACTTATTTCATGAAAATTATCATGCTTATGCAATTTTCAAAAAAAACATATCTGTCATGCATCATTCTAAAAACTCATATTTATATATTTTCACCAAATGAACACAATTTCAACAATTACCATATATTGCCTCAATATCACATATACAACACATATGAGCCCTAACTAGCATGTTAGATGTAATACCCCCAGCCAGAAGTGTGCTGATGAGGACGTCGGGCCTCGTAAGGGGGTGGATTGTAGTAACCCTTGTAGACGGGTGTGAGTGGGCAGGTGCGAAAACAGACACTGGGCTGAGCTACCACACTGATAGGGTGCAGGGTGCTCAATCCCATATCGCCTGGGTGTGGAAAAGGGGATGTGCTTATATGTAGTATGTTCGTGCGGACTCAGGCCCAAAGCGGACAATATCATACCATGTGTTGAAGCGGTGTATTACATTAGACATATACATATGTATAAATCACATATATATATATATATATACATACATATACATAAAACCCTAAACTCAAGAAATCTCAACTTGTCTTTCATGTCACAAATATGTGACCTATAGAATCAAAGTAAAGATGAGTCTAGCACCCCTACCTCAAATCCTATGCTTTGAATCCAACTTTGAGAAATCCCAGCTTTCTCAACTTCACAAAATGGAGACTTTGATTGGTTCAAACCGAAGCCCTCAACGCCCTCTACGCACTTTCCTTTTTCGGGATCTCCAAATCACACCTCAAGTGACCTAGAATCTAGAGAGAAGGGAGAGAGATGAAGTGGGAGAGGTAGAGAGATAGAGAGAGATCTATAAAATGAAATATCTCAGACCCTTTTTTATATTTATCTCAATCCTAGGGGCGTGAAATGACCATTTTACCCCCAGGTCACTTAATGTACCTTCCCAACTTTTGAATTAATTCTCAAAGACTCCGTTGGACTAGAAATCACTCCCTCAACATTCTAAATATTTCATTTAATCTATTCCCTGAAATAAATATTTTTGAGAATTTTTCAAATTCCCGAGCCCACTTAAGTCACATCCCGAGCCCCAGTTTGACCAAAAAGTCAAACTTTTTCAAAAGTTTCCAAAACTTCCCAAAACCATATTCCAACCTTCTAAACATGTTCCACATTCAAAACATGTTCAATATTATTAAAAATGCGTTTAAAGCAATAAATGAGAAAAATTGAAAAAAAGGGCCAAAATTGGACACGGTCTCTACAACCTCCCAACCTTATAGGAATTTCGTCCTTGAAATTAGAATGAACCTCAAGTGATGAGTATGAACCAGACCCTTTTCGTATGACACGTCCTCCTCTACCTCAAGGTCTGCCCAATCAAGCACATGTGAAGGGTCTGGTTCATACTTCCTCAGCATAGACACATGGAAAGTGTTGTGCACACTTGACAATTGTAGTGGCAATGCCAAGCGATAAGTAACCTCTCCAACCCGATCCAAAATATCAAATGGTCCAATAAATTGTGGTGCTAGCTTGCCACTATGACCGAACCTCATCAAACCTCTCCATGGTGAGACCTTCAAAAAGACATGATCCCCCACCTCAAATGCCAAAGGTTACCGCCTTCTCTCGCATAACTTTTCTAATGACTCTGAGCTGTAAGCAATCTTTGCCGAATTACCTTGATCTTCTCCGTAGTCTCTTGTACCAAGTCTGGTCCCAAAGAAACTGTCTCCCCTACCTCTGTCCAACAGATAGGTGACCTACACGGTCTACCATACAAAGCCTTGAATGGAGCCATCTCAATGCTAGCTTGATAGCTATTATTGTATGCAAACTCCACTACAGGAAGGTGATCCTCCCAACTACCCTGGAGATCAAGGACACACGCCCGCAGCATATCCTCCAAAATCTGTATAGTACGCTCAGACTGACCGTCCGTCTGAGGATGAAAAGCCTTACAAAAATGAAGGTCCATATCAAGTGCTGCCTGGAAACTCTGCCAAAATCGAGATATAAATCGCGGGTCCTGATTCGTGTGTGAGTGTGACTCAAAAAGTATATCAATTAAAAATTACCACACTTTGCAATAGAACGAATTCCTTGTAGAATAGGGCTATCGAAAGGAAGGGGTGTCGAACCTCAGGGACTTTGGTCTGACTGAGTTGAATTGTTAGGATTAATTCTAATTAAATTTAAAAGAAATAAATTCTGATTTTTAATTCTAAATTAACTAATGAAGTGATTGAACAAAAGTAAGAAAAACTAAGGAGTGTAGAGAATAAGATAAGTCTAGGGTAATTGATTTCACCACTAACTTCACAATCAATGGTCAATTGAACAAACTATGGGGCATCATATCATGCATAAGTGGTGTCGGTGGCTACAAGCTCACCTTCATCCATTAAGAAGATAACATATGATTAAGGCTAAGTCATGGACTATCTTCGATTGGCATAGGCCATCTGCCTAACAACTTTACTCTAGGGTGCAGTATGGTTCATCTTCTCTAGGCATAATCCATCAAAGCTTTTAATGATATATTTAGTGAAAACCATTGTGTAATAATCACTCTCATGATCACAGAAAACAAGAGGGACGAGTTCAATAACAACAATCAAGTATCTAAGACAAGATAAGAAATCATTGAAACTGAATCTATAAGACTTTTATTGCTCAATTCAATAATAAGAATCCTCTAAATTACAAATTCTATGAATGAATACAAAAATCCCCAATAATTAGAACAATCAAACCAGTGATGTTTAGTTAGGGCTCCATCAAAACTCTGGTGGCTGAACTAGCCGCTCATGATACGCCTTGTTCTCCAATGATTCTCCACTCCAAAAGCTCTTCAAAGCTTCTGCCAAGCCTCCCCAATACAACCCTAATTTATTACTTTAAATAGCCAAGAAAATACATCAAAGTCCTAATCCAATTAGGAATTAATTAGGTTTTCCCACAGCACTAATCAGGTGGGTTTTTCCTGCTGACTTCGGCCCAACTTTTGACCCACTAGAAGTCTGATTTACGGAATTTTTGTGAAATATAAAAGTGTGCAGAATCAAATTTCGTTCAACCTTATGTGAGAATTATGTCGATTTGAGGCTCGGAAATAAGACTTCTGATCCATTTTCCAAAACGGGATTAAGACTGTATTATGCGCAGATTTGGGCTTCAGGCCCGAAACCTTCTTAAGCAGCTGCAATTCTCTTGGACCTCTTCCTTGGGCTGATTTGAGTTAAAATATGGAGTTCAATGGATCCCTTTGATGTAGGCTTCATCTAACCATCTTGGATGTCTTCTTTAAAAGCCCAAAATCACGGTTTTGACTGAAATAATCATTAAGGCCCTGAAAATACAGAAAACAATAAAACGAAGTAAAATCACAAAATAATCTATCACTAAGAGAATAAAATACATAAGTTAAGAGGCTAGAATGCGTAACATTCAACGCCTATCACACCCCCAAACTTACATATTGCTAGTCCCTTAGCAATAGAATAAAACAAAACTAAAATAAAGAAACTAACAAATACTAACTAAACTACCCAACTCCACTTTCGTGGGAGAAACGATTGCATTTAGCATATGCAACAAGCCTTTAAACCCCTAGGTTCCCCCTAGTGGACGAGTATAGTCTCGTGAGGGTTTCCAGAAATGTTACCCACAAACATTCAAAATTATGTTTCAACATTAATTCAAGAAGAAGATTACAATATATAGTTACAAACTTGCATTCAAGAATAATTTCAAACTTTCAAATTCCATAATTCAAATCAATGGTCCCCACACATAATTCACATCAACATATCTCAAAATAATTAACTCTAGCTCCCTCATAAAAAGTGAACTAGCAGTCATCTCATGTAGCATAACTCAGCTCTGAATATATTAAGGCGCATACCCTTTCAACTCACTAGCTCCCCTTATTGAAATCATACTTCCAAACATGCATACATGACTTTTTCATTTTTTTTTTCATTGCTTTATTGGTTGTGCAATATCTTAATCTCTTAAGCTTTCTGAAAGATCCATGTAGCAAGCTTTCAGTCAGTGGCTCCCAAACCAGATGGCTTTAGGGCACTAGGCTTAAAGATACCCCGAAGACCTAATTACTCGAATCAATCAGGCTACAAATTAAGACAACCAATGCTCATCTTTTCTCACCCTTTCATTTTTGACGCGAACACTCCATGCTTCCTGAGGCATAGAGGCCCGGTTACTCATGAAAAGGATCAAATTGATTGCTTATTTATCACCTTCTTTTCTTATTTTTTTCTCTTTTTCATTGAAGTCAAGTATAACACATTATCGGTACTCATTCTCAAGAGATACTAATTAATATCAAGCATATGTAACTCAATAACTCAAAACGAAAGTTTATACCCCCTAAGACTATGCTAGTGTGTCTGTGCATGTAAGGAAACTACAATTAATCACTTCAAAACATGTTATTGCAAACCATGATTAAAACCACATAATTTAAACCACAGTTTTCAAAAATTTAAAATATACTCAAAAATTGCAAGTTATGCACCTACATAAGGTATTAATCCCTTGAATAACGTCAAAACATTCTATCTAAAAACAAAACAAAAGAAAATAATAAACAAACTAAGAAAATAAAATAAACAAAAATCCTAAAACAAGAAGAATTTCACACAAATTTCCCCCATATGCAATAAAGTACAAAAATAGGCATCGCCTCACCCCCAAACTTAAACTGTACATTGTCCTCAATGTACTAGCAATCGAAGTATAGAGAAGGTTAAGAACGATAATACTAGGAATCCGGAGAATGAGTGGCAAGAAAATAGAGCACACCAAGTTGTATAAAGGCAATGAAAGCACACCCCCAAACTTGGATGTTACAACCTGTCAAAATAAACCACTATACCCCAAAAACCAAGTGAAATAGTATGGGTGAAAATAAATATGAAATAAATTTTTTTTTTTCGAAACTAAATAAAAAAACAAAATAAAAAATAAAATAAAGAAAAGAAAATTAAAAATAAAAATAAAAATACAAAACATAGTTACCTCCGAAAAAATCAAGGAGAAGGTGGTGCCGAAGCATCTAAGTCATGGCCGGAATGGTGCATCAAAATCAACCAACTAGCCCACAGTTAATGTGCAATGTCCTCCCCCAAACTTGTAGCACAAAACCTCTCAAAGAAATCCAACCAAATTTTCAAACCAAGTCTACTTCCTTGTGAAAAAGAAACTTGAGAAAATTGATCATTTAATGAGGATGGAGAAAAATATATTGGAATAGATGATGATGGTGATGAATGATGATGATCAAGTAGTGTTATGAAAGATTTTTAGAGTGTATTTTGATGTTCGAGAGGCACAAAGAGGCACCAAAGCTTGAAATTTTGGGTTAGAGGAAGTAGGGCATGAAATGGGCCTTTAAAGATGCAAAATTGCATCAGTTGGGCATGTGGGGGCTGGGGCGATTGATCCCCCCAGGGCTAGGCGATCGATCGCCCAGCTGGTTGCTCTCCCAGCTTGGGGAAAAATGGGGGCGATCGATCCCCCCTTGCTTGGGCGATCGATCCCCCCGGCTGATGCCTGTTTCGCCCTCCATCGCCCAAGGTCGACCAGGACGTGTATTTTTGGAGTCTCCATCGGCCAAGGTCGACCGAGAGCTCATTTTTTCACCCGTCTTGAGTCCAAATACCTCGGTACACCTCTTGGCATCCTCCGGAAGCAACTTATACATAAAAAAACTCAAAGAAAACACATTAAAACACACCTAAAAATGGAAGAAAAATAAAGAAAAACATAAAATAAAATAAAAAATAAAATAAAACTAAAGAAATTAAAGGATAGAAATACATACAAATCCTACAATTTAACGTCCGTAGGCAACGGTCATCGACATCAATTGAAAGTTCACCCAATGCCACATCTCTTGAGGAGATTTAATTTCGTCCCTCCTATATGATCCTCACCTCCTTGTGTCAAACTCAAAGTGACCGGAATGGTGTCATTGGCTTGAAAAAACACATCTCTCTCCCTTGACGAAACATGTTTCAATTTTACCCATGGAGGAGACTCTAATGATGGCATCGGAGGAGTACTAGAAAGAATATGCAATGGCTCAATCGGAATCCTCCAAGGTGGAGTATTTTTCATGGCCACTTGATCAAGTAAATCATTCACCCCCTCAATGGACTTCTCAACATCATGTGATAGAGCAACTGGATCAACTTCTTCAACATAATCATCAAAGTCATCCATGAAGAAACAATCACTCTTATCTAGAGGATGTTGAATGACATTAAAAGGATTCAAGTTCACCTTAGGCTCATGAGAAATTTCAGCATTAGGACTTTTGAGCACTTCTTCTTCATCACGCTTCTTCTCCCCCACCTTGTTGTCACTTATTTCTCCACTTCTAAGAATGGTGATGGCTTGATATTGTTCATGGTGTGGGTTGCTTGAAGAAGAAATATTATCGAGGACATGAACCCCTCTTGGGTTGGCAACTGGTTGGCTTGGTAGTTTCCCCTCCTCTTTTCTACTCAAGGTATTGACAAGTTGTCCAAACTGAGATTCCAATTTGGCAATCGACTGAGAGTGAGAGTGAACCAGTTGAGTAGTGGATTGAATTATTTCTACTGTAGCTTGCACTGTCTCTACAATAGAGTCAAGCTCCTCAATTTTTCCTAGGACAATCGTCATCTTGTCTTCAATAGTAGAAATTCTTTGTGCCATAAGAACTTGTTCTTGATAAAATTGTGAAAGCACATAGTTCTGAGGTTCAAAAGTGGGCTGAATTGCTGCCCCTTGTCCTTGTGGAAGATTGAAAAACTGCCCAAGTGAAGGACAATTATTCACATGGTGCATAGGACTCGAGCAAAAATCACATGACTCAAAAATAAAAGGATATGAAGATTGATTAGGCGCTTGACCAACCACCATAAGTTGCACCACTCTCTGTGACACAGCACCCACAATGGTAGACATAGCATCTGCAGAACCAAACTTAAAAATATCATATGTCCTCCTTGTATTGAATGGTTTGCTCGAACGAGATGAAGATACATGTTGCAAAGAATTGTCACTGAGATTCTCGAACAAAGTCCATGCTTCATCTTCACTTTTTAACATAAAAGTACCCCCACTTGATGCATCCACCATCTGTCTGTTACTTTCTGTCAATCCCTCATAAAAACATTGCACTAACTGCCACTTCGGAACTTGATGATGAGGACACTTCCTAAGAAGGTCCTTGAATCTCTCCCATGTCTCATAAAATTGTTCCCCCTCAAATTGAGAGAAACCAGTGATAGCTCGTCTGAATTGATTGGCCCTCCCTATAGGAAAATATTTCTTCAAAAACTCATTTTGCATTTGAGTCCATGCAGTAATAGAGCTCACCGGTAAAGATCTGAACAAATACTTGGCCTTCTCCTTTAGAGAGAATGGAAAGAGTCACATCCGAAAAGCATCTTCTGAGAAGTTATGAATTTTTGTTAATGAGCAAACTTCTAAAAATTCATCCAAGTGCTTGTACGGATCCTCATGAGTCAACCCAAAATAAGATGGCAACATATGAATGATATTGGGCTTGATCTCATAGTTCTGTGCTGTGACATATAAGATAAGTCTAGGGTAATTGATTTCACCACTAACTTCACAATCAATGGTCAATTGAACTAACTATGGGGCATCATATCATGCATAAGTGGTGTCGGTGGCTACAAGCTCACCTTCATCCGTCAAGAAGATAACATATGATTAAGGCTAAGTCATGGACTATCTTTGATTGGCATGGGCCATCTGCCTAACTACTCTACTCTAGGGTGCAGTATGGTTCATCTTCTCTATGCATAATCCATCAAAGCTTTTAATGATATATTCAGTGAAAACCATTGTATAATAATCACTCTCATGATCACAGAAAATAAGAGGGACGAGTTCAATAACAACAATCAAGTATCTAAGATAAGATAAGAAATTATTGAAACTGAATTTATAAGACTTTTATTGCTCAATTCAATAATAAGAATCCTCTAAATTACACAATCTATGAATGAATACAAAAATCCCCAATAATTAGAACAATCAAACCAGTGATGTTTAGTTAGGGCTCTATCAAAACCCTGGTGGCTGAACTAGCCGCTCATGATACGCCTTGTTCTCCAATGATTCTCCACTCCAAAAGCTCTTCAAAGCTTCTGCCAAGCCTTCCCAATACAACCCTAATTTGTCACTTTAAATAGCCAAGAGAATACATCAAAGTCGTAATCCAATTAGGAATTAAATAGGTTTTCCCGCAGCACTAATCCGGTGGGTTTTTCCTGATGACTTCGGCCCAACTTTTGACCCAGTAGAAGTCCGATTTACGGAATTTTCGTGAATATAAAAGTGTGCAGAATCAAATTTCGTTCAACCTTACGCGCAAATTATGTCGATTTGAGGCTCGAAAATAAGACTTCTGATCCGTTTTCCAAAATAGGATTAAGACTGTATTATGCGCAGATTTGGGCTTCAGGCCCGAAACCTTCTTAAGCAGCTGCAATTCTCTTGGACCTCTTCCTTGGGCTGATTTGAGTTAAAATATGGAGTTCAATGGATCCCTTTGATGTAGGCTTCATCTAACCATCTTGGATGTCTTCTTTAAAAGCCCAAAATCACGGTTTTAACTGAAATAATCATTAAGGTCCTGAAAATACAAAAAATACTAAAACGAAGTAAAATCACAAAATAATCTATCACTAAGAGAATAAAATACATAAGTTAAGAGGCTAGAATGCGTAACATTCAACGCCTATCAGGTCCCTATCTGAAATAATAGAAACTGGCACGCCATGAAGTCTAAGGATCTGCTCAATGTACAATCTACTGAGAGTATCCACATCATTAGTCACTTTAATAGGAATAAAGTGAGCCACTTTGGTCAATCTGTCAACGACAACCCAAACTACATCGTGACTCTTCCCCGACCTTGGAAGTCCCGTCACAAATTTCATAGTGACATGCTCCCATTTCCACATAGCTATAGGCAATGGTTGTAACAACCCTGCCGATTTCTGATGCTCGACCTTCACTTGTTGACAAATGAGGCACCTCGCCACAAACTGAGCTACATCCTTCTTTATACCCTTCCACCAATACTGTCGGTGTAGGTTATGGTACATCTTGGTACCACCTGGATGTACTGCTAGCCTCGAGTTGTGAAACTCTCCCAGAATCTCATCCCGATAAGCTAAGGGAACGAACATCTTCCCTTGAAATTTCATGCTCTCATCTGAATGAACTGTCTATCCTTCCACCACTTCGCCACCTGAAATCCATTTGCGAATAGCCTCAACCTCACTATCCTTCCTCTGCTCTTCAATCACTTTACTCACAAGATTTGGTTGAGCGATAAGAGTAAATAACACCGCCAGCCCATCATCCTCACTGAAATGCAATCCCATTTCTGAGATTTATTCCATCATATTCCACTCCCGTATAGCTAAACTTGCTAAACTACCCTATAACTTTCAACTTAAAGCATCCGCTACCACATTGGCCTTTCCCGGATTATATTATAAGTCAAAGTCATAATCTTCCATATACTCCGTCCACCTTCGTTGTCTCATATTCAAATCCTTTTGTGAGAAAAGGTATTTGAGACTTTTATGATCCGAGAACACTTCAAACTTCTCACCGTACAAGTAATGTCTCCACACTTTAAGTGTAAAGATCACAACTGCTAATTCCAAGTCGTGTGTTGGGTAATTCTGTTCATGAGTCTTCAACGACGAGTACACTAGGATGTCATCAACGAACACAACCACAAACTTGTCCAAGTAAGCATTGAACACTCTATGCATTAGATCCATGAATGCTGACGGTGCATTCATCAAACCAAATGGCATCACCAAAAACTCATAATGCCCATATCGTGTGCGAAAAGCAATTTTTGGAATGTCCGCTTCTCTAATCCCCAACTGATAGTAGCCTGATCTCAAGTCTATTTTTGAGAAACACTTTGAGCCCTTAAGTTGATCGAACAAGTCATCTATCCTTGGCAAGAGATACTTATTCTTGATTGTTGCCCGATTCAAATTTTGATAGTTAATGCAAAGCTGCAAAGACCCGTCCTTCTTCTTAGCAAAAAGAACCGGAGCTCCCCAAGGCGAAGTACTAGGACGTACAAATCCCTTGTCTAGTAGCTCTTGTAATTGGTCCTTTAGCTCTTTCAACTCAACCGATGCCATTCGGTATGGTGCCATCGAAATGGGCGTGGTACCTGGAGCAAGATCTATCACAAACTCCACTTCCCGTTTTGGATGCAACTGTGTCAAGTCCTCCGAAAATACATCCACAAACTCACATACTACACGAGGAAGCTCTCCAAATATCTTATCATCACCATCAACTAGTAGGCTAGCTAAGAAATGTCCAAACCCTCTCCGATCACTCAAACCATGCGAAGACGACAAGTAGAAGTCATCCCGCTCCCCCACAAAACATATACTAATACCCTCTGGTGTATACAACGTCACTCTACCTCGATAACAATCAATGTTGGCTCTATAAGTCGATAGCCAATCCATACCCAAGATCACATCAAAACTAGACATCTCAAGAATGATGAAATCAAACACTAATCGATGTCCCGATATCTCGATCTCGCAAGATTGGCATACTCTACTCAAAATCACTCTACCACCAACTGACATATCAATGGATAGAACCGAGTCCAAAGATGACATCTCCAACCCCAAAGCATAACTAATGCATATGAAATGAATGAATGTGATGCACCCGAGTCTACTAAAACCCTAGCCCACGAGCTAGACAAAAGAAATATACCTCGGAACACTTCTGATGTCCTTTAATGAGCTCTTCTTGGTGACATCTTTCTATATAGATGACAAGAAGATACTTAGAATTCATAGCATGAATGTACTTGACCAATTCATTTCATGCATACTCAACATGCTAAATTACTTCACAAATAGTATGTTATGTTAACAATTTAGCACATAAAAGTTTCTAAGTAATATACACTTAATCCATAACTTACACTCATAACCTCAAATCTAGGATCATAACCTCAATTCACGATTTTAGAAGTCATCAAGTCCTTTCAATCCAAAATGTGGCTTAACCTTCCCCATCGTCCTAAGATATTCAAACCCGGCTAAGCTCTGATACCATATTGTCAAGCCCCGATTTTCGACACCCGATTAAGAGCGAGGGAAATGAGGGTGAACAGTGAAATCTAATCAAAACAACCATTTTGGAAAACTCTAACATCCAACCCAATTCTCTTAACTGCGGAAGCAACTCAATATGCATATAATTAAGTGATTATGCATAACTAACCATGGTCCTCATTGTTGAAATCATTTAGAACAATTTCAAAATAAAAGTGATTTTTGGCCCTCGTAAATAGTAATTTTTCGTAAAAAGTCCATTGTCTCATCCTACTATAGTCCCAAGAAGCGTAAAAACATAATTTAGACCTTTTGAAGAGGTTCAAAACCCTGATTTATCATCACCGGACAATAGCTAAAAAGCTACAGTAATTTCGAAATGAACAGTGCACTGCTAGAGTGCAATATGCGCAATAGTCATAAAAAAATTCGTAGAAAATTCATTTCAACTCGAAACGAGGCAAACGAAAATTCTATAGAAACTAGACTAAATATAGAAGAAGCTTGAGCCAAACTTAGTGGGTAGATGTTAGCCAAATGAAACATTTTTGACAACCAAGTTGGTGTCCAACAGAAATTGTAAAATCTGGAAGCAAACATTGTCAGATTTTTCTAAAATTCCGTGGTTGTCCAAACTTCACCAAATTAAATCTAGGAACACTATACATCTAGGGGAAGATGTGGTAAAAATTTTAGATCATTTGGAGTTGTGTAGACCCCTTAAACAAATTCGCCAAAATTCGGGCAGAATGTATTGTTTGACCGGCAATACTTTCATTTCCAAAACAAAATCTTACACACAACATTCCAAGGATCTATAAATGGTACATCTCCATACACACACCCTGATTCACACATTCATATCACCATAATCTCACAAATCCTCATACATTTCTATTGAAATCATACAAATCATTGCATATGTCATTCACACCTTAAATTCAAAATGGACACTTTTGGGCACGTGTCCCCCCCTAATGGCCATACAATTATGTTCAAAGTCTTCCATACATGTCCAACATGGCTTATACATATGAAATTCAAATATAAATATGTTGTCCAACTTTAAGAATAACATTTTCTAGAAGAGTCCATATGCTACAAGTCAGCATGGATAACCATATACACATCAAAAGGTCAAAACTCAAAAGAACTTGAAAAGTCCACTTAGCCAATCATGCCTCATCTTCCATTGGTTCCTTATCTGAAGAAAAATTTGTACATAGGGGGTGGGCACCACTACGGCTCAGTAGGAATGATCCACCCAACTCTACTCTAACTAAAGCGGCCATGCATGGATGCATATGAAATTATTACAATCTATATGACAAATATCCATGCTTTTTATCCATAAACAATCACGTTTTATAAATCATGCGTGATACTTCACATCTCAATGCATTGACATACATACATACATATATATATATATATATATATATCAAATTGAGCAAGTCACAATTTATATATATATTACTCACGCCACATAAATCTGAAAATCAATTCAAGGGGGGCTATCAAATCACTCCAATAGTAAGGGTCTCTTCGGCACCGAAACTCTGCTTATGCTTTATCGGGTTTGATAGAGTATTTGACTCCAGCTGTAAAACTATTGACGTGGAAGATAAAAACAAAGTGACGTGGACAAGAGTCTATCTTTGATCGGGTGGTCTCTGTCTCCAAGAAGGACTGGGAAACTAAAGGACTCCAACTACAATGCAACCTTATTTGATAGCTATAAATACAGAGACGGTCCAGAGACCAAGGTACGCAATAAATACTCTCTTGGTTCCTTGACAGCTCGAAAGAAACCCTTCTTATTTCTGACTTGATCGTCGGAGCGTAGTCGGCCGGCACCGCGCCGGTGTCCTTTCAATTACTCTTCTTTTATCTTTTTTCACAAGTCAGAATTTGACCAGCTCGGAGAGGATATTTGCTTCGTCAGTTGGCGCCGTCTGTGGGAACAGTCACAAAATTTGACTGTTCTATTCGAATCATACACGAAGCATGATGCACCTTCGATCTGGATTGGAAACCACGGCCATACAGGATCCCCTTATTGGCTAGGGTCCTCTAGAGCATGACCTACCTGACCTCCCAAACCCAAACGCACAAGACCCGGCAGCCAATCCGCCCGCGGGTAATGGAGGCAGATAGCCCCCTGGACAGACGGACCTTCCAGGGACACACCCCGAAGTCCCAAACGATCAGGGGCGTGTCGCAGCGTTGGAGCACCAAGTCCAGAACTTAAACCAAAGTCTGGTTCAGTTGCTCCAGCAAAATGCGGCAATTCTGCAACGCCTCCAACCTGTGGCGCCAGTGCCGTCGCCAAGTGACATAAGGCCTGTTAATCCGGAGGAGGACGACATTGAGAGAGAAAGTGAAGTCCCGATGGAGGACGCGGCTCAAAGTCAAGTGAGAGGTGGGACGAGTCACAGCTGTTTAGTCCCTCCCGAGAGGAACCAGCCCCGCGGAGATTCCGCATCCCTTGCTTACCACGATATGGAGATACAAGACCTGAGAGCCAGGGTAGAAAGCATGGCTCATGCTATAAGAGGGAAGGGCCCTGCCACCATAGAGGATTTGGTCCAACAAACCAACCTCCCTTTCTTTGCAGGGTTAATGAACTGCCCCCTGCCCCCCAGGTTTAAGATCCCCACGGTGGAAAGCTTTGATGGAACTAAGGACCCGCTAGATCACCTGGAGACTTACAAGGCCCTGATGCATCTCCAGGCGGTACCCGATGAGATCATGTGCAGAGCTTTTCCCACTACATTAAAAGGCTCTGCCCGGTCCTGGTTCAATAGTCTAAAACCATCGTCTGTCCGTTCTTTCAAAGAGTTGAGCCAACTATTTGTTGGCAATTTCATTGTTGCCCGAAGACACAGGAAACCCGCTACCTATCTCCTGAATGTAAGGCAAACTAAGGGGGAATCGTTGTGGGATTATATCAATCAATTCAACAGAGAGATGTTACAAGTCGACGCCTTGGATGATAAGGTGGCAGTCACAGCATTCATGGGAGGGCTGTTACCTTCTAAATTTCTATACTCTGTGTCTAAGCATCCCCCCGAAAGCATGTCTGAATTACTTGTGAAAGCCCAAAAATACATAAATGCCGAGGATGCCCTTGATGCCCGAAGGGACAAAGGTGATAGTGACAAGAAGGGGGACAGGAAGAGGGGAGCGCAATCTAGCAGAGAGGAACGGAACCCCAAGTATGACAGAGTCTCACAGGAACAGAACGACAAAGTCGTGCACCGCGAAAGGGGATTCAGTTTCACTCCGTTGAACACTCCTATAAGTCAGATCCTCCTCCACATTCAGGACGACCCGGCGGTGTCATGGCCTCCAAAGTTAAGAACTGATCCGGCCAGAAGATCCCGTGACAAGTATTGTAGGTTCCATCACGATCATGGCCACGATACCAATTAATGCATGGATTTGAAAAGACAGATTGAGAATTTAATTCAAAGGGGCCAGTTGCGAAGATTTGTGGTCGGCGGGGGGCAGAGAGCACAGAATCAAACGCAGGACGTAAATGAAGGCACGACTCAAAAAAACCCCCCAATAGGGGAAATTAGAGTCATCTCTGGAGGAGTCGGGGGCGGCGGAGAGTCTAATGCCGCTCGCAAAGCGCATACATGGAAAGTCAGGAATTTCTCCGAAGTCGGCGAGGTGAGTCAATCACCCGCTAAGTGCCCTCGGTTGAATGACCAGGTCATCACTTTTTCAGAGGATGACGCCAGAAAAGTTCAGCAACCCCACGATGATGCCCTCGTAGTAACATTGATTATCGCCAACTTCACAATTAGGCGGGTTTTAATTGACAATGGTAGTTCTGCAGACATCCTTTTTGTAGATGCATTCGATCAGATGAAGATTGGAAGGAACAGACTCAAAACCACCCAATCTCCGCTCGTAGGCTTCTCCGGAGAGAAACTCCTTCCCTTGGGTACGATCGACCTCCTGGTCACTGCCGGTTCAAGTCCCCGACAAGTCACAAAAATGGTAACCTTCTTTGTGGTGGATTGCCCAACCACGTATAATGTCATTCTGGAAAGGACCACATTGAATGCTATGAGAGCAGTAACCTCCACCTATCACCTTCTCGTTCGATTCCCCACAGAACATGGTGTTGGGGAACTAAGAGGGGATCAGGCCATTGCCCGAGAATGTTATACCACCTCCTTAAGGGAAAAGAAGATGTCAGAAACCCTAAACATTGAGGGACAAGAGATGGAGGAGAAAGAAGAGGGTCGTCGTGCAGAACCAATGGAAGAGCTGGTCGAGGTCGACTTGAATGAACAAGGTGCAGGAAAGAAGGTGAGCTTGGGATCGTCACTCTCACCCACCTCTCGGGAAGAGATGATACGATTCCTCAAAACAAATGAAGATGTGTTCGCATGGTCCCACGAAGATATGCCTGGGATTGATCCAACCATGGCCGTACATCGACTGAATATCGACCCCACTGCCAAGCCAGTTAGACAAAAAAGGAGAATCTTTGCCCCGGAAAGAAACACGGCAATTTCTGAGGAGGTAGAGAAATTATTGAAGGCCAACTTCGTACGGGAAACCAATTACCCGGACTGGTTGGCAAATGTGGTGCTGGTTAAAAATTCTAATGGCAAGTGGCGCTTGTGTGTCGACTTCACCGACCTAAACAAAGCCTGTCCGAAAGATAGCTTCCCCCTGCCCCAGATTGACATGCTGGTGGAAAGGACGGCAGGGTTCAAGCGGCTCAGCTTCATGGATGCCTACTCAGGATATAACCAAATTCCAATGTGGCCGTCAGACCAGGAAAGGACATCCTTTATAACAGAAAGAGAATTATACTATTATACGGTGATGCCGTTCAGTCTAAAGAATGCCGGTGCAACTTATCAAAGGTTAGTAAATAGAATGTTCAAAGAGCAAATTGGCAGGAATATGGAGGTGTATGTTGATGACATGCTCGTCAAAAGTCAGAAGGCTGCCAACCACTTGGTTGATTTACAAGAAGCCTTTGATGTCCTTCGAAGGTACAGAATGAAGCTCAATCCAAGCAAGTGTGCCTTCAGGGTATCCTCCGGGAAGTTCTTGGGCTATTTAGTCAGTAAGAGGGGGATAGAAGCTAACCCACAGAAGGTACAAGCCATCCTGGATACAAGGTCGCCCAGAATTGTTAAAGAAGTCCAAAAGCTGACAGGAAAGGTGGCAGCATTGAGCCGGTTGATTTCCCGTGCTACAGACAGGTGTCTCCCATTTTTTCAGATCCTCAAGCGGGCTTTTGAGTGGACTCCAGAATGTGAGCAGGCCTTAAACGAGCTAAAGCAGTACCTCAGCTCGCCTCCGCTCTTGTCATGCGCACGTATGGGAGAGGAATTGTACTTATACCTGGCTGTCTCCCTCACGGCAGTCAGCTTTGCACTGGTACGGGAGGAAGAGGGAGTGCAAAGGCCAGTCTATTATACCAGCAGGATTCTCAGGGGGGCGGAAGAAAGATATCCCTCTATAGAAAAACTAGCATTTGCCTTGGTCACGACGGCCAGGAAACTCAGGCCATATTTCCAAGCACACACCATTGTGGTACTAACTAATCACCCGCTCCGACAAGTCCTCTTCAAACCCGAAACCTCTGGGCGGCTTGTGAAGTGGTCTATGGAGCTAGGAGAATTCGACATTCAATACAAGCCAAGGACAACGGTCAAAGGCCAAGTGCTGGCAGATTTTAGAGCCAAATTTATATACCCCCAAGAAGATGAACAAGTTCAGCAGGAAGAGGTGGAGGATACAATCCAGCAAGACAGGGAGGACCTAATGGACCCTGGTTGCACGTGGCAGTTATTTGTGGATGGGTCATCGAACGCGCAAGCTAGTGGCGCAGGGATACTAATCAGATCTCCAGAAGGAGAAACATTCAAGTACGCCTTGCAATTCGGATTCAAGGCAACAAACAATGAGGTCGAATATGAAGCCTTGATTGCAAGGTTGAAACTAGCTGGTATCCTCAAGGTTAGGCAGTTAAAAGCTTATACCGACTCCCAGCTAATTGCCCGGCAGGTCAGTGCGGAATACGAGGCAAAGGGAGTAAGGATGAAATCTTACTTGCAAAAAGTACAAGAGCTGGTTGCCCGTTTCCAAAGGTTTTCAATCACGCGGGTCCCCCGTAGTGAAAACTTTAATGCAGATGCTCTCGCTCGACTGGCTATAGCACACGAAGCCGCCCAAGGGGGGGTGCTTGTAGAGCGCATGGACCACCCGAGTATAACAGAAGTAACATCATGTGAAGTAAACCAGGTCACCCAGGGCATGGAATGGGCAGACCCGATAGTCAAGTACATAAACAATGGTGAATTACCATCCGACAAGGCAGAAGCGCACAGAACAAGGATCAGGGCAGCTAGGTACACCTTGATCGATGGAGTCCCCTATAAAAGGGGAGTCTCCTTACCATACCTGCGATGCGTGTCGACAGGAGAAGCACAGAAAGTCATGAGGGAAATTCACGAAGGAGAGTGTGGAAACCATGCGGGGGGCAGGTCTTTGGCTCACAAGGCCATTAGGCAGGGATACTACTGGCCCTCTATGCAACAGGATGCGCTAAACTTTGTCAAGAGATGTGAAAAGCGTTAACACTTCGCCAACATCCTGAGACAACCTCCGGAAGAGTTAACACCTATAATGGCCCCGTGGCCTTTTGCCCAATGGGGAATGGATTTTGTTGGCCCTCTACCCATGGGAAAGGGGCAGACAAAATTCACAATTGTAGCAGTTGACTATTTCACCAAGTGGGTGGAAGCTGAGCCTCTGGCCACAATAGGGGAAAGGAATGTCATCAATTTCGTGTGGAAATCGATCATATGCAGGTTTGGTGTTCCAAAAGTTATAATCATGGATAATGCAAAGCAGTTTGAAAGCCGACGATTCCAAGATTTTTGTACGGAGCATGGCATAAACTATCGATATTCCTCGCCAGGCCGCCCGCAGGCTAACAGGCAGGCTGAAGTAGCCAACAAAACCATATTTAAAATAATCAAGAAACGCCTGGATGACTCCAAAGGAGCATGGCCAGAATTGCTGCCAAGCGTTTTATGGGCCTACAGGACCACCGTCAGAGTCCCCACAGGAGAGATGCCCTACTTCTTAGCTTTCAGAAGCGAAGCAGTTCTTCCTGTCGAAATAGGGGCGGTGGCGAGCCATCGAGCCAAGTATTATGACCCAGATCACAATGAGGAGGAACTAAGAGCCAGTGTAGATTTCATCAATGAGAGAAGGGAGCAAGCACAGATACGAATGGCCGCGCATCAACAGGCCATGTCCCGGTATTATAACACTAGAGTTAAGCATAGAAGTTTCCATCCTGGTGATCTAGTCTTGCGAGAAGTCACTCAAGCCACCAAACCTCACGGCACTAGAAAGCTGGCCCCTAATTGGGAGGGCCCATATAAAGTGGTTAAGACTCAGAGGCGAGGCACGTACTGGCTGGAAACCTTAGAAGGAAGACAATTGGCTCATCCTTGGAATGCCGAGCATTTGAAGAAGTTCTATCAGTAAAGTTTTTTTTTTCTCGACTTATTAGTTTTTCGTCTCATCTTCTTTAGTTTCAGCAAATATTATTGTAGAGGCAGGCTTTACTCGCCAAACCTCATGTGTCATTCTAGAGGTTGGCTCCATAGCCTGAAACCTCAAAATAGGGTCCTGACCAGTCCCATCTTTTCTTTTGTAAGTTTTATGGAATGTCAATAGAGAATGTTATTCACACCAAAACGAACTGTTATGTTTAGAAGGCAAAACCCTACGGGGGCACACCTCCACGGAGGGCCTTTGAATAAAAAGGCGGGATGAATTAATCCCAAGAAAAATACTGCCCTACGGGGATAAAGCCCTACGGGGGCACACCTCCACGGAGGGCCTTTGAAGAAAAAGGCGGGATGAATTAATCCCGAGAAAAATACCGCCCTACGGGGATAAAGTCCTACGGGGGCACACCTCCACGGAGGGCCTTTGAAGAAAAAGGCGGATGAATTAATCCCGAGAAAAATACTGCCCTACGGGGATAAAGCCCTATGGGGGCACACCTCCACGGAGGGCCTTTGAAGAAAAAGGCAGGATGAATTAATCCCGAGAAAAATACCGCCCTACGGGGATAAAGCCCTACGGGGGCACACCTCCACGGAGGGCCTTTGAAGAAAAAGGCGGGATGAATTAATCCCAAGAAAAATACCGCCCTACGGGGATCAACCCTACGGGGGCACACCTCCACGGAGGGCCTTTGAAGAAAAAGGCGGGATGAATTAATCCCGAGAAAAATACCGCCCTACGGGGATAAAGCCCTACGGGGGCACACCTCCACGAAGGGCCTTTGAAGAAAAAGACGGGATGGATTAATCCCGAGAACATTGTATAAACAACCCTACGGGGACACACCTATAAGGGTATACGAAAAAGACAGGATAAGTTAATTCTGAAACATTGTATTTATTCACGAAAGGCGTTACAAGATCATAAGTATAAACTACAGGAAAAGAACTTCGGCTACAGTACGAAGTAAAATGATGATAAGAAGTACATCAATCGGTGCCCTCATTCTCATCCCCTTTCAGTTGCAAACGGGAAAAATCTATGTCAGGCCACTCGTCTTGGGCCATGGTCCGAAAATACTCAAAACCTTCTATATAGGACTCGTCACATATCTTCTCAAACGCGGGCGAATCCTTGAAACTCTCAACCGCCGCAGCTTGATAGCCTGGTAAATCTTCGGCCCAGCGCACCAACTCCTCCTGGTTACGGCGAGCTTGGGCATTGAGAATATCAATTTCCCCAACTTGAGAGGCATGTGAAGTACGCAAAGACTCTATCTCTGAATCGAGCGCAAAGCGCTGGGTGTCGAAAGAGGCCTGTTGCTGCCCAAGTTGGTCCACTGCACGCATGTAGTCGTTGGAAACAGATTGAGCAAACGTCACACTCTGCAAAAAATCATCAAATGATATAAAACGTGACATGTCAACAAAGAGGCTTTTTGCTACTAGGCAAAAGCAAAGAATCAGGAATCCGAACCTTGGCCATGAAGGATAGAAGATTTTCGGTAGAAAAGAGTGCCCCATGTGAGCTTGCCTCATCGAGGTCATTTTGCATAACATACTCTCTGGTACGACGAACTGCAAAATTTGGGTCATTTAACATTGACCCAGGGCCGCTATTGGCACATGAAAAAGAAGTTTGGGAGCCACCACTCCCAAAAAGAGGGGTCGCAGGAGGACTGAAGAGTCTGGGGTTTCCGCCACTAAATAGTTGAGTTTGCGGCACTTGAAAGGTGCTGGGGTCAGGAATAAACCCCGAGCCAGCCGTAGAGGGAGGGTTCTCAACTGAGGGAGGAGAAGATAAATTCCCCATTCGAGTGACAGCAACCCTTGGTCTCTTTTGCCCAGAAGGGGAGGAGGAAGAAGCAATGCCTTTGCCCTTCTCCTGGAGAACCTCCTTTGGTATCCGCCTCGGTCCTCCTGCAAGTTTGGGACCATAAGCAAACAAACTGATAAGCATAATCTCCTAAAGACCAAAAAAGCAAAAGGAAAGATGCAAAAGAAAACATACCCCTGCGCGGGACTGCGACCTGGAGAGGATAGCCTAGTAACTCTAAGCCTGCGTCATTGGTCAGGGTAACAGCATCTCTTACTCTAGCGCTGGTTGCTTCTTCTAGTTTTTCCTCCTCGGCCCTGCTTGGAGGTGGCGTGGATTTCCAGGCTAAAAATAGAAAAGGAAGTAAGGCAAAGGAAAGAATGATGAATGTATATATAAAAAAAAAGTGGCCAGCTTACGGGCAGCATCCCCAGCCACCCACGAACGGGGTATGATATGAGGAGTAGGCTCCCAGCACCCAAAAACAAAGAAGAAGCGGTTCCTCCATGACTTTATGGTTTTGTTATGGTCAACTGCGACCAAACATGACTTTGCTTGGCCTCCGCCAGGGCCGCCGGAGTGGCTATGAATGTGGTGCCAATCGTTGTTCTTAAAGAGACCATAGCATGAAAAGAACCCATTTGCTGTCATTGGAATGTCAAAGAAAAAAGACTTCCACAGAACAACACAGGCCATAATAATGCACCAAGAGAGGGGTGTGAGCTGGGAAGGACATATGTTTGTCGTGCTAAGAATCTCCTGGACAAGAACTGGAACTGGGAATCGAAGACCGCAGGTAAACGCGCCCTCGTAGAAACATGTCTCTCCAGGATGGACAGAGAAAACCCGATTAGTCAGAGAAGGGGCACGAACCCGGACTCCAGCAGGGAATGAATAGCGGAGGGCCAGTTCCTCCACGTCCCGTTTAGTCATGGTGGAAGCGATATTGCGACATACAAAAAATTCATCTATCTAAGAAAAAATAGAGGAGGAAGGACGTTTGTGAAGAAGCAGAGAACTTAGATACAATCAAAGGGACACTAAGGATTTGTTGCTGGATGGAAGGGATGAGGAGGAGCTGAAATACAAGAAGACCTTTTATAGGTTTCCTCCAACGGCTCCATTCTAACGTTCAACTCCAATGGCTCAATTCCAACGTTCATCTTCGACGCAGTAATGAATGGTATCCAACGACCCCAAGGAAGGGCAACCCCGAAGGCAACTCCAGCGAAGGCAAACTCGGGCGAGGACAGTTTAAAAGGCAGCCTCCCGAGGGCCGCACCCGCGAAGTCAGCCAGTCGAGGGCAGCCACCCCCGAGGGAGGCCTGGGTGGGTCCCGGTAAAAAAAAAAAAAAAAAAAATCGGGGCCGCGCAGATGAGATGTACAGTTTGTTTCTTTCTGTTACAGATCAAATGACACGGGACAACCCAAAGAGCCAATCAGAGTGTTCTTAAGGTTTGACGAGCAATCCTCATGAACAGGGGGCATCTGAGAGAGTATTTGACTCCAACTGTAAAACTATTGACGTGGAAGATAAAAATAAAGTGATGTGGACAAGAGTCTATCTTTGATCGGGTGGTCTCTGTCTCCAAGGTCTCTATCTCCAAGAAGGACTGGGAAACTAAAGGACTCCAACTACAATGCAACCTTATTTGATAGCTATAAATACAGAGACGGTCCAAAGACCAAGGTACGCAATAAATACTCTCTTGGTTCCTTGACAGCTCGAAAGAAACCCTTCCTATTTCTGACTTGATCATCGGAGCGTAGTCGGCCGGCACCGCACCGGTGTCCTTTCGATTACTCTTCTTTTGTCTTTTTTCACAGGTCAGAATTTGACCAGCTCGGAGAGGATATTTGCTTCGTCAGGGTTACTATCCCGAAGGGAACGTCCCCTCTTGGTCAAGTTTTAGGTCTTTCACCCTAGGGGCCATCCCCTCATCTTAATTCACACTCCTGTCCCAAAATCGTCACATAGTGCACATAATCACAACAATGCACACATCCCACACAATGAAATGCATTTTATCAAATCAATGCATTTTCTTCCTCAAATCAAGTTTGTCACAACGTCAATCACTCATTTCATGAAAATTATCATACTTATGCAATTTTCAAAAAACACATATCTTTCTTACATCATTCTATATAAAATCTCATATTTATATATTTTCACCAAATGAACACAATTTCAACAATTAGCATATATAGCCTCAATATCACATATACAACACATATGAGCCCTAACTGGCATGTTAGACAGATACATATGCATAAATCACATTTATATATATATATATATATACATACATATACATAAAATCCTAAACTCAAGAAATCTCAACTTGTCTTTCATGTCACAAATATGTGACCTATAGAATCAAAGTAAAGATGAGTCTAGCACCCCTACCTCAAATCCTATGCTTTGAATCCAACTTTGAGAAATTTTAGCTTTCTTAACTTCACAAAATGGAGATTTTGATCGGTTCAAACCGAAGCCCTCAACACCCTCTACGCACTTTCCTTCTTCGGGATCTTCCAAATCACACCTCAAGTGACCTAGAATCTAGAGAGAAGGGAGAGAGATGAAGTGGGAGAGGTAGAGAGAGAGAGAGAGATCTGTAAAATAAAATATCTCAAACCCTTTTTGATATTTATCTCAACCCTAGGGGCGTGAAATGACTATTTTACCCCCGGGTCACTTAATGTACCTTCCTGACTTTCGAGTTAATTCTCAAAAACTCTGTTGGACTCGAAATCACTCCCTCAACACTCTAAACATTTCATTTAAGCTATTCCCGAAAATAAATAATTTTGAGAATTTTTCAAATTCTCGGGCCCACTTAAGTCGCATCCCAGGCCCCGGTTTAACCAAAAAGTCAAACTTTTTCAAAAGTTTTCAAAACCATATTCCAACCTTATATACATTTTCCCTGCATTCAAAACATGTTAAATATCATTAAAAATGCGTTTAAAGTAATAAATGACGAAAATTGAAAAAAAGGGGCCAAAATTGGACACGGTCTCTACACTGACACTCTTCCTCGGTAGTAATCTATGTTGGCTCTAAATGAAAACAACCAATCCATTCCGAGAATGACATCAAAACTTGTCATCTCCAAGAGTACGAAATCAAATACCAACTGTCGGTTCGCTATCTCTATCTCACATGCCCGACACACCATATCAAGAGTCATCCTACCCCCAACTAGCGTATCAATCCACAAGGTTCCATCCAAGGTAGACACCTCTAACCCCAATGTAGAAGCAAAAGTAGTTGATATAAAGGAATGTGATGCTCCTGAGTCAATTAAAACTCTAGCCCAAGAGCTAGATACAAGAAATATATATCTCACAACCGATGAACCTGCAGAAGTTTCTATTGGAGTAATAGCATAGGCACAACCCTGTATGCCCCGTCCTGCTTGACCACTCCCCTGATGACCTGATTGCGAAGAGGCAGTAGGAGTTGCTCCCCTCCCCAGTTGTGAACTCCAAAAGAGCTGTGCAAGCTGTGGCAACTGTGGAACTCTGAAACCTGGCTGTACCCCAGAAGCCTGTGAGTACTGCTGCTGTGACCTCATAGCACCATAAGAACTACTCCTCTTCTGAGGATAATCTCTCACTTCATGCCCCACTTGTCCACATCTATAGCATTTCCTTGTATCCCCTTCGGGAGTAGTTTGTAACTATTGGCATTCTGACATATAATGGCATATATGTTGACATTTGTAGCACTTCACCTTGTCCCGAGATGTTCCAGTAGGCATAGACACTTTAGAGAATGACCGTGTCTATTGAGGTCCTCTAGAGAAAGAACTACTCCCCTTATGCTTCTTCTTTGGAGTGCCCGCTGAATGAGAACCCATATTTCGTGACTAACTCCTCAAGTTATGTATCCTTCATATATCATTGTCATCCACTTCTGCCAACAGTTTCCTTCTCACCACCTCTGCATAGCTCGGTAAGTCTAAGATAGTGACCTTGGCCCTTAGTTCGAACCAAAGCCCTTTCATGAACCTCCTTGCCTTGGCTTGCTCCTTTGCTACCATCTCCGGTGCAAAGCAAGATAAGGCAATAAATTTATTTTCATAATCCATTACACTCATCCCTCCTTGGATTAAGTGTATGAATTCATTATGTAAATCTTTTTTGACCGTGTCCGAAAAATACTTCTCTAGAAACAACCTTCTAAAAGTCTCCCACTCCATGTTCCTCATGTCATGGGTGTGAGTCATGGATTTCCACCATAGGTCTGTTGTCCCCATCAATTGGATCAGAATCATTAACATCCTCAAGTTATCTTTGTTTATCCTAAGCATATTAAATACTTTGGAAACCTGTTCGAGCCAATCTTCCGCAGCCATAGGATCCGCGTTCCCATCAAACATAGGTGGGTTCATTTTCTTGAACATCTCAAGGGCTTTCATTGCCCTATTTCCACCTCCCTCAGCTTGATTTTGTGGACCTTCATTAGCAATCTAAGCCAACAATTGGATGGCAGCAGTCATCTCTCGAACTAGCTGCGCTCCATCAATTAATGGTGGTGGCGGTGGAATTTGATCCACACCACTGTCACGTCCTCGTCTCAGTGGCATGATTCTAATAAACATTTCCAATCAAAGATTAATCACACATATAGATGTTAATTAATCAATGTTACTCTCTTATAGAATCTTGTCAATGTACTTAACACAATTTAAATCACATAACACCTAAGAGTCATTGGGACCCAACCCTTACCCCACATCCATAGGTGTTCCAACCTAATATCGACATTCGACCCTAGGTATCCCAACCTAGTGTTCTAATAACAATCCAAAAATCATGAACCTTTATCCATCATCCCAAGGTGTTCCAACCTACCTTCTTGTATCAGGTATTTCACAATTTCACATGTAGTATGACCACTACCCGTCATCCCTAGGTTTTCTAATCTAGAGCTCTGATACCATGCTGTCACGCCCCGATTTCCAATACTCGAGAACCAAGGGTGATTATGTGATAAACCATCACCTCTAACTATTATTCCCACTATAGTACCTTGATTTAATACCATGTTGTCGCACTCCTACTTTTTGATACCAAGATCGATATAGAAAGTGGAGGTGAAAGATGAAAGTCTCCACCCGGCTCACACTCATGAACCACCCAATTACAGAACCTAACTCCCCATATGTTTGGGATTTTAGATTTATTCTTATTCTATTAGAACGAACATCTAAAAATACTCAATTTAAAAAAACCACGCTCAATTCTGATCTAAAATGAAGAAGTTACGTCCGTTTGAAGTTTGGACTAATCCTGGAGTTTACTCGTAACTATAAGGGCGATTTTGTCCATTTACTTCTAATACACCACCTCAATCACTAAACCAACGTAGAATCATAATTGTGTATGTATCATGACTTATGACATCACACGGGGTCACATATTTACTTCCCAAAATAATTCTCCAATTTCATTTCAACAAACACACTCAATCACACACTTCGATGCATCGAAGTGGTGACTTTGATGCATCGAACTTACGATGCATTAAACAAGATACAAAGTATCCTGTGACATGTACTGGATTTTTGTTCGAAACCCTCATCTTTAATTAACAATAAATCAAAGTATTTTACGATGCATCGACACACTTTGATTCATCACCACATTGAAGTATTTTACGATGCATCGACACACTTCGATGCATCGAAATGGTGACTTCGATGCATCGAACTCACCTAGCCTAGAACACTAACAAAACACTAAGTGATAACAATCACCATTTTTATCGCAATTCATTCTTCTAACAAACAATCATATAATATAATTATACTCCCAACAAATCCCCAAACATTCACAAAGTGATAAATTATCACCATTTAATACCACCACATACACGTATGACGAAAGAAGAAATTTATGCGTTATCATACACCTATTGCAACACAACATCATTTTTACATGGTCCTCAAGAGTCATCAAACTATCGTATATAGTTGAAAGTTTCATACATGCTTCTTATCCAAAATAGGTACAATATTTCTAATCTAGTCCACATGCCACAAGTCAGCAAGGACGTCCATACATATGTCTCAAAAGACACAAAAGTCCAAAAATGATATTCTTCTACTCTAGGACCAACTCATGATTGTGCATCCTCAACCACCTCCTTGCCATGTCCTGAAAATGTTAGTGTAGGGGGATGAGCAATTTTTAATGGACTCAAGGTTAATGTATAGTGCAATCCATTCAAAGCCACATTTCATATTCCATGCATAAAACACAACTCATGTCTAGCGATTACATGTCATGCTCCCTAGCATTCTAGTTGCAAGCTTAAAAGCTCAATTCATTTACGTTATCGCATACACATCAATTATAACTTGACAACCATATAAAACGTATTTCATACACATAGCACATTTCTATCATACATATAACATATGACAAAGATCAAAAATGGATAAACATCCACACAAGTCATGTAATTCACTTAAGTTACACATAAGACTCAACACACTCACTCGGATTTTGTTCACACTCACACACATCACCGGATGCGTGCCGAAGCTTTATATCCCAATTCCTAGTTATTTTAGGACTACTAACTCACCGGTAACCAACCCATATTGTGCAAGTTTGAGGTCTTTCAGCTTCAGAGGATATATTCCCCTACTACTTTCACCTGAGCCACTTCCGAGACACACCCCACACTCACACAAAATATTTTATATTTTGCACACACATTCACAAGTTCGATCCATTGCACCCATTATATATCCTATTTCAATACTAGTATGTCACACAAGGTTTATAAGAATATATACAGATACTTAAGCCCCCAAAAGTAGGTTTTTCATCATTTATCCCCCAAAATCCCATATATGAAATTTAAGCTTCACATTGTACATATAAACAATCTATGCAATATAAAACATACACTAACTATTTCTAGCAAGAGAAACATATATAACTCACTTTAAAACATAAATTTCATCACAAAAGATACACTTTCATATATCACATGAAAAGAAACATTTATTTTATGCTTAGACATGAAATATCAGTTGAATAAGAAGACACAACACACACCCCCTACCTCAACAGACCAAATCTCTAGCAAAACTCCAAAGCTAGCAAACCAAAAACTCTTAATTTCTTATTTTGTTCGGTCCAAAACGACGCCCTTTTGACGTAGAACACACTTCCCTTCTTCGCCGCCTTCCGAATCAAGCCCTAACACCTTCTAATTCTAGAGAGAAGAAGAAGAACACAAAGAAGAGAGAGAAGAGAGGTTCACGGATGATTTGAGAGAGGAAATAAGCTATAAATATCTATCTCCCAAATATTTATAAGCCCTAGGGTGCAAAAAGACCAAAACGCCCCTAATTCACTTAACGTACCTTCCCGACCTCCGTTTTTGAATCCGAATGAAGCTATGGACTCGAAATCACTTCTACGTCTCTCCAAATATTCTAATTGGTCTATAACCAAAAATAAAAAATTTTGAAAAAATCCGAATTCCCGGACTCATTAGACCTCATCCCGTGACCCCCGTTGACCGAAAACTCAAACTTTCCCAAAAGTTCCTAAAACTCTTCAAAACCCTAAAACAACTCTCCAGATATCTTTCTCACATTCAAAACACATTAAATATCATTTAAAATGCATTTAAAGCAAGAAATGACAAAAAAAAAATGAAAACCGGCCAAAATTGGGCACGGTCTCAACAGTGTATGGCCCTGAGGGGAGGTTTATGTGTTGTGTATTTTTGTTAGTTTGGTATGGTGCTGGGTGTTTGGTTCTTACTTGTATAGCGGACATGGGGATTCAACATCTTTAGTCTAATTGTTGTTATTCCCCCTTGGGGAATGCCCTAAGCCAAATTTTAATTTGACTTTGTTTCAAATTTATAAAAACACTTAGTTTTCAAAAAAAAAAAAAAGGGAGACAATTGTAAGAAAAAAAAATATATATATAGGTATATATTTATTTTTGTAAGCAATATTTCATTAGCAATCAACCAAACATAGAAGCAATGCCTCTAAAACAAGGGAATTAAGAAATTTTATTCCAAAAATCTACTACCAACAAGAAAAGGAAAGAGAAACCAGCAAAAGAGTTAGCAAACCAATCATTTAGAAACAAAGACACAAACCATCTGCAATTACTTTGAAAACTTCTTAAGAAAATTATCGATTCTGGTATTAGCTTTTCCCAATAAGTTTCTAGAGTAACTAGTTCTTACTTTTCAATTACATGTTCTGTTTAATCTCAATTAGAATCAACCTTCAATGCCAAAGTTTAGTTTATGAAACTTGCTTTTTCTTATGCTAGAGATATTTCAAAACAAATATCTCTTAAAGGCTATTTATATTGCTAGAAATTCTCTGAGATTTTTTTACTAACGTACATTCTTAACTTCACATTTTAAGCATGTTTTTAATCACTGTTTTGTCAGAGTAAGCATAGGTACATTCTCCTATTTTATATGTATACATGCATTGTTACTATTTTTTATTTTTTTGATAATTTAGATTTCTTTGTTGATAAGTATAGGGGAGCAGAAATAAAGAGAGATTCATTGGCCTTAGTTACTATTTTTTGTTGATTTTATGTGATAATATCATAAAATCATGCAGAGCCATGATAATATTTTGTGAGAGTGTCAGCTTTGAGTCAGTAGTTAAATGCTTAAATTGTTCTATTTGTTCGAGCTTCTATAAGTTACTTCTTTACTCCTTAATATAATTGCAGTCCACTGATTTAAAGTTTATAGGCGTCTGATATGAACTTCACAAGCATTTGTATAGTATTTACACCTCAGTTTGTTGTGTGTGAAAAATCTTAAACTTCGGCTACAAAGGTTTGTTTACTTTTGGTAAGTGATTAGAAAGTTCCAAGAAAACAACATTAAAAATGAATGTAAGAAATACAATTCTAGTAACATGGTGTGAATACAAGGTGCAAAGAAGAACTATGGTCAATTAATGTGTAAGGGCAACCATTTTATCCTATCTTGGTTCAATCACCCATAAGAAGAGAAGGTTGAAGAGGGACTAGACATATAAAAAACCAGAGTTGGTATGATCTACTGTAAAGGTGCTTTAAAGTGTTACAAGATCAACACCAATCAAATTAGGACCCATTTAATTCATAATAAGGTAATAGGTAGTCATTTTAGATTAAAAAAAAAATAACCATTTTAAAGAAGGGTGTTTCTTCATGGATATGTAGCAAGCTACAAAAGACTAATCCTTGATAAGGTTTAGGTATAACAACTAAAATGGTTATAACATGTTCAAGAAATAATGAAGACTAATTGCATCATCAAGAAAAATGACATGGTTCAAGTTAAAGGTACTATGAGGACAAGGGAAACATCAAAAAGTAATATTTTTGAGGTATTGAAAAAAGGTATTGCAGCCTATCATTTAGATATATGGCCCTGCATTGAAAATGGAGAAAAAGAAACTGAAAGATTAATCTAAGTAGTTAGCTAAGGTTTTGTTAAATTAATTCTACTAGAATGGTATGTGGGGTTGAGACCACATTCAAAGTTAACTTGGTTTACAAATCTCAATTAAGAGATGTAACAACAACGAAGAAAATTGGAAATAAATTGCTTTTGTCTAATATCAATGACTCACTTAGGGGATTTTCTAGGAAAAACATGTGAAGAATGGAACTGAGACAGAGAGTAAAACAAGTACTCCAAAATCAAGTTCAAGGGGAAACGCAGGGTGACACACAAAGGAAATAATTCCAATAAGGAGTGGGAGACGCAGGGGGAGAGTTCAAAAGAGTAGTCTGTTTCATTTCACAAGATTATAGGAAGAATAATTGATACAAGGATTGGCACAGTCTCCCACGCAGAGCCAAGTTCTGTGGCAGTTATAGGTGATGCCACTTCATATAATCCAACAAAAAAAAATTTAAAATATCAGTAATTCATGTAGGCTCTGCATAACAATAAATTTGGAAGTCCCCTTGCCATTTAAACATATAATTCAACAAGAAAATGGGCATTTCATATCTCAATCTCATTCACCTCGAAGTCCTCTTGTAGAACAGATTGCAAGGCAGAAATTGTAGTTTGTACAGTGGAAAGAATTTGTTGATATTAAAAATCCAAACATATATATGTATATATATGTATGTGTGTGTGTTGGCATTCAGAAAGTATAAGACAATCACAGATCCGTTGTTGACATCCCAAGACAATCTCGAGGAAAAACACAAAAAGCTAAATAATTAGGGGATAACATAATTTTTATTCTGTTTATACATCTTTTTAGAAAGGGAGGAGGACTAAGCCCGTTGGCATGCCAAGGAAGACAATTGTGAGGACAAAAGAAGCATTGATGTAGTCATTGAAAAAGCATAAAAACAACAAAAAGTGTGTTTTGAAAACAAAAACAAATAATGAAACTTTTGGCATAAAATGTATACATATATTTTTATTTTACTTTTTATTCTAGAGCAATCAAATATCACTCTTCAATATAAAGAGGACACAACTCAATTGCTGGAAATGGGCTACACATCTCTTTTGAATTTATCTACCCAAAACATGATGTAATTTTAGTTTAACCAGGCCAATTAAGAGGAACACTATAACTGCTCCACTTAACTGTGCAAATCCCAATTCATCTCCCGGTAACATTCCTCTTGCAACAGAAGTGAGGTTGAACTAAATACATATGCCAATTTTATCTGTTCATTTTCATTTCTATAGGTAATTTAAATCCTATAAGTTTGTCAAAACCGTTGTACTACAAGTGTTGACATGTCATTTGAAAGGAAGGGGTGGGGTTAAATTCTTGTACAAAAATCTTAAATTTCAAAATCTCCATTGGTACTTGGCAAAACTCAATAGCTGTTGTACTATTATATTAGTTGCAATCTTTTAGTTAATAGGTATAAAAGAGGATCTAGAGAAAGTGTATATGTGGTAGTCCTCCACTTGTTCATGCTTATTAGGTCCATTAATTCAATCTTTTCTATCAGAGTTGTTGTTGAGTTTGCCAGAACTTTACACGTATGTAAATACACACGCACGCGCACACACACACACACATATATATATATGACATAGAACATTATGGGTTGACAATTATGTTCATCCGATTTAATAGATTTTAATTTTGGTTGTGCAGACTGGTTTGTCCAAATCTGGGAGAATGCTTGTTGAATTCATTTGCATATGGCATGCATTTATTTATGTATTCTCTTTTGTTACTGTTAACTTGTATGTTTTAACAGGTTGGAGTTGTGAGGAAGGAGAATCCTGTGTTTAGAGTGTTGTCTATGGAGGAGATTGAGGAACATTTGACTGCCATAAGTGAGTGTGATTAAATACTAGTCAGAATCTGAAAATGCATTCAAGTAGTCATTCAAATTTTATAAATTGAAAGACTCGCTTTTTCATTCGACTAATCATTAGACCTGTTATTAAATCAGATTGCTTGAGTTTTAATTGTAACAGTGGACTTTGATTTTGAACTACAATTGTAATTGTCTAAAGCATTTGTTGGACTTTGACTTTCTCTCAAAGAAATAAAAATAATAAATGGACATCAAATGCATGAAAAGATAAAAAGGAAAAGAGTGTAAACAGGATAAATAATAAGTACAAACCTACAATTGCGGACATAGGCACAATGTGTGAGACAATGCTACTAAAATTAATTTATTTTTGGATTCAAAATACCCATAAGCAAAATGAAGATGGAAAAATACTAACTATAAAACGTTTTCATTGTGCACACCTTTTGGGTAATAAATTTGGACATTGAGAAGCATCTAAAAAAGTGTTGGAAACAGAAATCTTGCCAACATGCACAGGACACATCAATTTTCAATAGTGAGAAGTACCTCACATATTATTGGCATAATCAAGAATAGAAAATTGTTAAACTAAGCAATAATCATGGCCAACATTGACAAATCAAGAGAAGACTCAAGGCAACAAAACTTTAGTTATACTGACAACTATAAATATAAGTAACACATTTTTCCCAGGATAGCTTAACATGTTCAAACCTAGCACTAAAAAATTTAGCACTTCACTAGTTTCTAAAGTATCAAAGCCAGTGCTATAGAGATAACTGTTCCAAAAAAGTGAAATTCAAGAAAAGTTTTGTTTAATGACATTCACATGTGCCAAACAAAATATATATCTATGACTAGATGCCTATTTGAAAATCTAATACTCAAAAATGATCAGTCAAGGTACTTCCAGTCTTGCTTCTCTATCCATTTTTTGGTCTATAAATGTTCCTAAATTACAAGGGGTTTATCCTTAGAAGCACCTTACAGATCAAGAAGTTTATAGGGTTTTGAAAATCATGAGAGAACAATCATAAGTTAAGGATTACAAACCTCACAGTCACGAAAAGAGATACTTAAGTAGACTTACACAAAATCTTTTCGCCCAAAGAAAACTTGAATGTAGATGATACAGTATTAGATTTTAATTACAAACGATAGAGCTCTCTTTGGAGTTTGAAGCACTATTTTTTTCCCTTTTCTTTGTGTGTGTGTTGGGAGTTTACAATCTTTGAAGCACCTTATTATCGGAGGAAGACGTGAGTTTGAAGATCATAAGTCGTAACCAGAAGATGATTTCTCCTGGTTACCTAATTTTGTTTACATCATGAAATAAAAAGACAAAACAACAATACTAAATAAAAAAAAGAATCCCTACACAATTTGAGAAACTAGTGAAAACTAGTGCTCCATATTTTTACAATTTAAGAAGCTGTAACCCAAAATTTTCAATAACACATTTTAGTTGTTTTCCAAAAACCATCACTCTTTTCACTTAGTTTTTCAAAAATTGTTTTCAAAAAACACATCCAAGCAGGTTAAAAATGTATTTTTTGATTTTTTGTCACTTCCAAGTGGGAGCCTTATGCACTGGATGCAACCTTTTCTTTTTTTTGGACTTTAATGAGTCGATTTCCCATGTTTAACTCTAGGGTCAATGGCTATGGAGATCAAATTGAATCGCGCCATTAGAGGTAGGTTCATATAGATGTACAAACCTATGACTATCATGTTACAAAAAAAAAACCTATGACTATTTGGATAAGGAATGGTTTAGGATGAACTGCATGGTCTTCGTCTTCCCATTGCTAGTTGCACCTACTTGGAATTGGCTACACCTACCCCGCACTCACTCGAAGGCTTTCTCATATCATATGGAAGTCGTTCAGCTTCTGAAAATAACAACTTTTTACTATTGAACTCCTCTTTTTTCTCTTAGAATATGTATGAAGAAAATTATATGACATGAGGGAACAAGTCACAACATTGTCAATTAATAAATATGATGTGGTTCAAAGTATTCTGATATGTTTTTAGTATTTCAAATGTGTTCAAATCCAATTTCAGGTAAGAAGACTACAATCTGAAAAAATAAAACGAAAAACATTACAACAATCAAGTAGATAAAGTAAGGATTATGTGTCAAATTCTTTGACCAAGCTTCAAAATTAGCCAGGAGACACAATAACAGTAACCCAACAATATATGCCAACTAGTTAATTTGACTAGACTTACACAAGCTCAATTCTACATGCAAATGTTTCACAACCTATTTTCTAGAATATTTATTATTTAATATGGAAATTAAAATCTAAAATCATGAATCAACAGAATATGCACATTAGCTCAAAAGTTATGTGAACCACAAGGAAGCTTTATGAAGGAGAGAAACTATATATTAAATTGAATAAGTGAGATTATCCGCTTGTCACATATTCGAGAAGCTCACTTTACGTTTTTCATACAATTTGCACAACATAAGACTTTGGAAGATGATATGAGTTATAATTATAAATAAAAGGTAATGAAACTAAGATGAGGTCACACTGTATTGGAACCAAGTTATCTTGAGTAGAATGAAGAGATCTGGAAAGACGGTTTGGAGTTGCTGGCACTTTTTTGGTCATATTATTCAGTATTCAACTAGTCAATCAAGGAAAATTTTAGACATAATAGATAGCACAAACAATTATAATACCATAATTCTGAAACAAGAGATAGAATATCCTAACATCAGGATGAAGAATAAAATAAAATTTGACAAATTACATCCCTCGCTAAACCTAAATAAAACCCTTAAAATTTTAAGAAAAAAGGCTGAATTGCTAAAACTGAATAAAAACCCTAAAATTGAAAACAAAAATCATCATTTAATTTGATTAAATGATAAAGTTTTAAGAGAGAAGAATCATTGTACCTTCAGCTTGTGGATTTGGTGAAGAAATCTAACATTGAATGACAGAGGGCTAGTGGATTTAGAGAAGAGAAGAAAACATTGAATGAAAAAGGCTAATGGATCGATTCATTGGCTCTGGTGGTGAGTTGTTAAACATCTAGAGATGATACGTTGGCTGATTGGATGTGTCTTTTGCCAAAACTAATTTGTGTTGAAGATGTTGAATCCCTGGGTGAACTGATCTAGTAATGAGATGAAAAATGTCTAGATCAGAGATGAAGATGAGCTGGTAATGAGATGCAATCTGGTGATGAAACTTCTAGAGATGAGATCTAGTGATGATAGCAAAGAGAGATGATTCGGTGAACGGATCTGGTGATGAGATGTGAAGTATTGATGGTATGTGTGTGTGTGATTATAGATGAAAAGTCTCAAAAATTATTAAACAATGTAGTAGAGGTGTTTGGGTTTACTATTCGAGTCCCGCCAAACAATTATGTAGGCGTGCTATAATTTTTAGAGCCATTTGGGACGGTCCAAAACAATTGTGCGCAAAAACTAGAGTCATTAGTGACGATCAGAGCCTTTTGGGATGGTCCAAAATAACTATGCCCAAAAACTAGAGTCATTAGTGACAGTCCAAGTTCACCGTGCCTAAAAATAGGAGTATTAGCGACAGTTTTTTGGGTTGTCCCTAAAAAGCATATTTATTGTAGTGCGTGAGAATGAAATGCATCAACTTGACTATGATATGCATTTGATGAGGGTTGTGATATGATTTTGTGCCAATGTGAACTTATGTGAAAAGCGCATTTTTGGGGCATGTGTGAGAAATTAATAAGGGTTTCAAAATCCTAGGGTGCAAGACCCAAAACTTGGCCAAGTGGGTGTCGCTTCCATCAGGTTAGTAGCCCAAAAAGCGTGAACATAGTATGCAGTCCCAAAGCAACCCTTACTATGAATTGTAACAAGCAAAGTCCTCAGTTGAATTGATTTCTAACATTATGTGGTGTGAGTTTATTTGTGAAATGTGATTTCCTTATAAACTGCTTCTTTTGAGAATTATGATTTCATTTAATTGCCACATATTGAAATATGAGACATCATATGTTTTCGAAAACCTTATTATTTTGGGTTAAAAACTCATTTAAGCATGACATGTAGGTATTGGAGGGTTCATGTACATTTCATGCATGGCTGGGTTGTGGGTAATTATATGCCAAAATGGCAATATGAGTAAGTGATTCCTGTATATGGTTGGGGCATGATCTTTATCGAGATGCACAAATTTATATATTTTGAAAATATGTGGTAATTGACTTGCTGAAATAGTGATAGTATGTTCAGCATATCTTGTTGGGCTTTAAGCTCACCCCCTCCCAGGTTTTGCAGGTAGTGCCGATGACACAGAGTCATTAAAAGGATTTGTTAGTGCCTATTGAAGAGATACTGATTAAATTCATATCGAATTTAAATCTTGTCCAGAAGATAGGATAGATGATTTATTTGTGGATTAAATGTATTAGACAATTATGTTGGATAATTCTCCTGTTATAATTATTCATGTGATATTATGTATTTGAGATGGATATTCAGGGTGTGATTTATTAAAATTGAGGAGTATGACTTTTCTTAGAATGTAAAGAGAGAAAATTGGATTGTATGGATCGTTGTGATTATTATGTTTCTAGGACTTGGGAATCAGGGCGTGACATAAAACTGCTAAAATTAGATGATGTTATATATTGCGTATATAAAAATATTTAAAAGTTGAGCCAAGATTTCATTGTACAGTGGAAGTGAAGAAATCATGTATAGCAAATTATGCTAGATTGCCAGGAGAAAAGACTTTCCATGAGTTGAGTTGTAAAGGTTTTAAAATTTGACAAATTTTAGAAAAATTTGACAAATTTTAGAAAAATTTGACATCTTATTTGATTTATGAAAGTTTAACTTATTTATTTATTTTATTTTATTTTTTAAACTTATGTCAGCTTGTCTTTCTTTTTGACATAAGTTGATTTCAGCACTGTAATGGTGTAATATTATAGTATTGGTGTGGGGGGCTTCTCGGTAGTTCAAATTCAAGAGATGCATTTGTCACCAGTAAAATAGAAAGCCTTGGAGTCTTCCCATTTCAAATTGGTTTGTATGTGAATCTGATTCTAGTTCATCTCTCATTTCAAGATTTTTATTTTATTTTTTGTATATTAGTTTTTCTTTCTTCGAGGTTTGGATTGATTTCTAAAATCTATGCCTGTTCAGATCCCTCTTCCTTTGATGTTGAGTTATGTGACTTGTCTTTGCTGGTTATACTTTTTTAGCCACCTTGTTAATAATACTCTTCAAAAGTAAATAACTTCATTTTTTACCAAAGGTCATTCTTTGAGGCAAGTGGCAAGACAAGTGGGTAAGTGGACAAGTGGCCAACTTGTAGTCTACAGAATCTTGATTGTGCGAAATTGAGGTTTTGCACAATCGAAATTTTGATTGTGCGAAATCAGAATCTCGATTGTGCGAAATGTCTTCTCCAATTTCTTGATTTCTTCACTTCCACTGCATTTGGTTGGAAACATCGGCCTTTAAAGGTCATTATCCAGATACGAGATTTCATTATCCAAATACGAGATGTGCAAAAGTCATTCTTGGAGGCACGTGGCAAGACAAGTGGACAAGTGGCCAACTTGCAGTCTGCAAAATCTCGATTGTGCAAAATTGAGGTTTCGCACAATCAAGATTTCGATAATGAGAAATGGATGATTTCGATTGTACGAAATCAGAATCTCGATTGTGCGAAATGCCTTCTCCAATTTCTTGATTTCTTCACTTCCACTACATTTGGTTGGAAACATCGGCCTTTTTGGGACAAAACCTAAAATTCAACAAAAACACAAAAATAGCATAAAAATACCTAGGTAAGCATAAATATGGAATCAACATATGCAATTAAGAAGGTTTAAATGCGCAGCATTTAACGCTTATCACACCCCCAAACTTACATATTGCTAGTCCCTTAGTAATGCAACATTAAAAATAAAATGAACTAACTTATGCAAAAATGGATCATTTATCAGTCATTAACTAAATAAGGGATGATTACCCATTCATCTCATACCTGAAAAATGCAACAAGTATTATGGAGCTATGTGGACATTTAACAAAAATGAACCTTCGCAAACTAGAGTTAGATGACAGTCCCTACATAGTGGTCAGTTTGAACAAAATTATCAACGCCAACCCTAAAATCCTCTTTGAAAAGTGAACATCTATTCTAACGTGTGGCTTATCGTCATATTTGGAGAATACAAAGAACACATCTGTTTTTAGGAGAAAAACTCATTGAAAGTGCTCGACATTGTGGTTCATTATCGCGAAGCATGCATAAATGCTTGTGCGCGGATGACTGTGCAATGCTTAAACTCTTTTTACTTTCTTGTAAGCCCATGTAGTAGTGTTGGGTCAATGACTCCCAAACCAAACAAGTTTAGGGCATTAGGTGAAAAGACACCCTTAAGACTTAATAGCCGAGCTTCCAAGGCGATGAGCTTAAACAAGCCACCCGCTTCATTATTACTCAACCTTACTCACTTATACAGGAATACTCCCTATTTCATGAGGCACAGAGACCCAGTTTATCGAGTGAGAAGGCTTATTGCACAAATTTTTTTCTTTCTTTTTTTTCTTTTCGCAAACAACCGGAAGAAGTCATTCTCTAAGTTGTTCAAATAAAAACAAAAATTTATAAGATTGTCCATCAGACTTATACCCTACAACTTAAAATGCATGTGTGCTAGTTTGTGCTGTTAAGGACAAATTTAAGGTAAGAACTGTACCATATTCACAATTAAACAAAAATGTGGACCATTCTAACCTAATAGATAGATTGCAAAAGTGCGGGTATTTACAATGTCAAAAGCTCCTAACTACCTGCTGCATTTGTCTTGAACAGTTGTTGGGATAACATCTTCCCTTAAGAAGCAAGACATCATGGCAAAAATACACAAAAATGCATTACAACGACAATAAACAAAAGATTGAACAGTTGCAAGCATATGCACATGGTATACCGCACCCCCAAACTTAAATCAAACATTGTCCTCAATGATTTGAAGAGAAGATAAATGAACGAAATACCGAAAAAGCGATTCTTGATAGAAACAGTAGTCAATTACGAGCAAGTGGCCATGTGAGTAGTAAAACCTGCATGGATCACCAACTGTATACCACGAGCATTATGAGAAACAAAAAGTAAATAAAAGTAAAAAGACAAAGCAATTATGTAAACATATTTTTTTTTATTATTATTATTATTTTTTTTGGCATCATTACGCTTCATCCTAGACTCGGAACTGGTGGCTCCCAATTTCATAAGAGGTATATGCGATAAGATATTGATTATCCAGGCACATTAACGTATAGTATGCAAAGGGGCTGCCTTTCTTTATTAAAGCCATACTGTGTTGAAGCAATCTCAATAGTATTGGAAATTGAAACCAGAATTTAATAAATAGAAATCATCAACTGTATCGTGCATATACCAACTATGGAATTGGTACTACATACATAGTCAGAGCATTGGTGACAACGATATGAGGCGGAATGTAAAAGAAATACAGAAAATAGAAATCATAATTGAAACAAAATTTCATTAATTAATGTGCAAAATATTTTAAGTACAATGTAAAATGATGGAATACATAAAAAGATCCAAAGACATGGCCTACCGAAAATAAACATAGAACTAAAACTAAAAATAAAATAGGAAAATGCTAAACTAGTCCAGGGTGGGTAGTGGTGGAGGTGGCTCGGTGGGTGGTGCAGAGGTCGAAGCAGTAGCCGGACCAGATAGCATAATCCGGAGGTCCTGCCAGAAAGTTTAAAACTCATCAATTAATGTCCTCTGACCCTGGGTCAAAGATGTAATATCATCCCTCATGATTGCCAGCTGACCCTGAGTCACCTGGACGTGCTCGTTAAAGCCCTGCTATAATCTGTCTACATCCACCGCCAAACAGGAGTACCTAGTGGCCAATATAGCAAATTGCTCATGGCTCAGACTGGTCGAATCATCCTCTACCTCCTCATCTGACGGCTCACTCCTGCAGGCTCATCATCCTTTACCAGTGCCAGGGGGTCATCCATATCCATATCCATATCCTTATACTTATGCCCCTGGCGCTACTGGCACTCCAGATGCCTACGGACCTGTACCTAGTGAATATGCTGGAATCGAGGAAGCGGTCCTATCTGGATGTCAATAGTGCTGTAAGGGATATTAGCCTCTCTGAGAAAGGCTGTGACCAAGTAGGGAAAAAGTAGCTGACAAGTAGTAGCTCTCTTGTTCGTCTTCGGACGAGAGCGTTTCACACTTTATACATCTGTCCCCATATTAATGATGGGACAGAAAACCACATGCCGATATGAGCTGCGTATAACCAACGAAGAAGGTCACCCCCGCGCTCTGCCACATGTCCTAAAGGACATGCGTTCTTTATAAGGATAGTATCCAAAAACCATAAGTCCCTCGGGCACATGGATTTGCTCATGTAATTTTGACTGGGGGTTAGTAAACTCCCCATTGCATATATCCATAACCATGAAGACTATGGTAGTGTCAAGCGGTAAGGACTCCCTGAAGAGTGGGCGACTATCCAGGTCAACCATATCTAGAGGCTACAGGTGCAGACAGCCTATCAGCTGGGCAATCTGAATCATCATGATGGTAATCGTAGTCCCTCTCACCACGGTCTACAAAGTACCGGGCATGGTGCACGAGTATGTCATGTGCTCATAGAAAACCTACACCAGCCTACTGTATGCAATGTTAGATGGTGGCTAGAGCAGTCTTTCAAGCCAGCGTCGTCGCAACTCGGCCATGGCCCATGCTATGTCACAGCGTGTCTCAAACTTCGCAAAGTCAAATCTATGCTCGGGGTGAAATCCCCAAGTACACCAAGCTAGCCTCGGCACATCTCGTATCTGGATACTGGGATTCTTCACATGAGCCATATCTCGGAACTGTCTGCAATTATTCCAAAAATGAAGTAAATCAAGAAGAATGCTCCAAGTCATGGCATCAAGACATGTATTCCAAAACATGATCACGGTAACTTAACAAAGATCACTAGGAATCATGAAAGCCATTCAAACCATGGACTCCATTCATGCGTAAGGAAAAATCTAAATCTACCGTGACCCACATGGATATACAAATCACAACGCACCCCAACCAAATGGTTCATTCGTTTGCACCCCACTCCATAGACTCGTGTGTGCACACGTACCCAACATCACCTTCAAAGGTTGTAATGACACTAATCTATTCAAACACACGTTTCTCTTTCATAAATATGCCCATACAATAAACTGAACCCAAGGGAAGTGAAAGAGAAACTATGAAAGACATGGAACTAGACTTACTCGAAGTATCGCAGCTGAACCATGCGAGAAGGTGGATCCTGATGTGGTGCCTTCGTAGATGATGGAGAACGATGATGGAGGTTGTGAGGGGGGAGTTGGGGTGTTCGGTCGAGAGAGATGGAGGTATGGGTCACGAGAGTGAGAGTGAAATTAAGGTGAAGGGTCACTTTTTAAAATATATTAGCTGATGCATGTGTTGTTCGTGTGCCAGTCTCGACTGTGTTAAATGGACATTTCACATAATCGAGATTTTGATTATGCGAAATGGTCATTTCGTACAATCGAAATGTCGATTATTCGAAGTGCTATCGAAATAGTATCGAAGGAAACCAACTCTCGGGACTTTGCACCCTGCAGAATCTCTTCATTTTTCCTCAAAATCTTGATTGTGGAAAATCAGGGTTCGCACAACCGAGATCTCGATTGTGCGAAATGTCCGATCTAGTTTTTGCTCTTCTTCTCCCTCCTCCCAAAAGTTGTCTCTCCTCTTGCACAAAATATGCATATATGTCCATCACCAAATGTCCTTGGGTCCCACCATACCTATATATCTATAAAATCCACCTAATATATATATGTTCCCCTCACATGCTTCTTTGAAATTAGAAAATCCTCAAAAAGGACATGCAAAGGTCATTCTTGGAGGCAAGTGGCAAGATAAGTGGACTTGACGTGTCCAAGTATGTAGCAAATGGGACTTTCTAGAATTATATGCAACACAATGTCATTAGGCTTATGGCCTATAATGACATATCAAAATATAAACATGATTTCCAACTAAAGATAGCCTATCTTCAACAAACATAGTCCTTCAACCTATCTACTTGTCCTACCTTCTAAATGCCTAAGTGCATCCAAACTACCCTATTTTGGCATGGGCTATATAAGCAAGAAACATCACATTCCATTAAAAACCATTACAAAGCCATCATTTACACTTTTTGTGAAAGTTGTAAATGTTGAGCATTCAAAATGAAATATTTCGACTCTAAGACAAGAGGAAGAAATGACATCAAATGAATATATTGAAGAGGTTCACAAATGTTATACAAAATACTAGGCTAAGTAATCAACATATAAATATAAATCCCAAAGTTGCTACAAAATGAACAAGTTACATGGCTAGGGGTTTCACCCACACCCTAGATGGAAAGTTAGTTGAACATAGGAGACTTGCAATCCTCCATGGACAGAGATATGAAGCTCCAAAGGGTCTGGTTGTTGCTCTTCATCTCCCTCCTCCCAAAATTTGTCTCTCCTCTTGCACAAAATATACATATATGTCCATCACCAAATGTCCTTGGGTCCCACCACGCCTATATATCTATAAAATCCACCTAATATATATATGTTCCCCTCACATGCTTCTTTGAACTCAGAAAGTCCTCAAAAAGAACGTGCAAAGGTCATTCTTGGAGGCAAGTGGCAAGACAAGTGGACAAGTGGCCAACTTGCAGTCTGCAGAATCTCGATTGTGCAAAATTGAGGTTTCGCACAATCGAGATTTTGATCATGCAAAATAGATGTTTCGCACAATCGAGATTTCGATTGTACAAAATTAGCTTTTCGATTGTGCGAAATGCCTTCTCCAAATTCTTGATTTTTTCACTTCCACTGCATTTGGTCAGAAACATCGGCCTTTTTGGGACAAACATAAAATTCAACAAAAACACAAAAATAGCATAAAAATACCTAGGTAAACATAAATACGGAATCAACATATGCAATTAAGAAGGTTTAAATGTGCAGCATTGAACACTTATCAACCTCTCTACCTCTTAATGTGAGAGGAGGGGTTCGAGTCCCCAAAGGGACAAAATGGATGTGTAAGTTTCTTTCCAATCAACAGTGATTTGTATTTTTTTTTGGAGATTTTTTCCTTATTGAAAACTGGGTTGTCAGAGTAATTATAACAGTCAGTGACATATACCATATCCTATTCTTGCTTCTATTTTAGTCTTAGTGATACCGAGCATTATGCACTGCATTTTGGGTGTGATTTGTACCAAGATAAATGCTTATTGTTTGATCATGTGTGTTTGATCAAGGCTTTCTTCCTTTAAATATTTGAACTTGCCGGCTGATCAGGTTAAGTTCCAAAGGACTAATCTAATCATCCTCTAGAGAAAGAAGATATCTTGGGAGATGAACATAACCCATGCATCCTATAATCACACAACAAATAAAACATATAAGAAAGTATGCGCACCATACACCATGGTTAAAAACAACCTAAAAATTAGTTTCTAAGCTTAACAACACTAGTGATAAGTGTTCAATACTATGCATTTGAACCCTCTTTATTGCATATGTTACTCCCGTTATTACGTTTACTGAGGTACGTTTACGGTATTTTTGTGTTTTTGATGTATTGCAGGTTTTATACCAAAATGAGCAATGTTTGAGGCCATTTGAAGTTGAAGAGCATAATTTAGAAATGAAGCTAAGGCATCTCGATCAATCGAGATGTTGATCTTAATCAATCGATATCTCGATTGATCGAGACATGCATTTTGATTAACTGAAATCTCGATCAATCGAGATTCCAATCTCGATCAATCGAGATTCTGCAGACCCACTTGCCCACTTGCTCACCTACTCTCCCACTTGTAACAAAATCCACCTTTTTGCACGACTTGGATGGATTTTCTGACTTGAAGAAGACACAAGGAGATATTATTGATTTAGTTGGTATATATATTGCTATATATATATACATGGTGGGCCCCAAGGATGAAAAGTAGCCAAAAATGCACAAAAGGAGCCATTTTCTCTCATTTAACATATACATACATAGAGACTTTCGGGAGAGGGGAAGGAAGAGCTAAACCAGACCTTGAAGCTTCATTTTCTCCATCAATGAAAGAGTGCAAGGCTGTCATGATCAACTAATTTCTCTACTAGGGTGTGGGTGAAACCCCTAGCCATGAAAACTTGTTCATTTTTGTAGCATTTTTTGGGATTTGTATTTAAATGTTGATTACTTAGTCTAGTAATGATGTACACTTATACATTTCTTATATATATTCATATAATGTTGTTTTTATTCTTGTCTTAGAGTAGAATCCATCTTATGAATGCACAACACTTGCATCTTCCACAAGAAATGCAAATGATGGCTAGGTAATGGTATTTAAATTGAATGTGTTGTTCTTGCTTGTATAAACCATGCCAAGATGAGGTAGTTTGGATGCATTTAGGTTCACTTAGAGAGTAAGGTAATTAGTTAGGTTAAAAAACTATGCTTGTTGAAGATGGATTATGATAGGTTTGCACACACATTGATCTTTTGATATGTTATTGAGGTCACAAGCCTAATGACATTGTTAGACATTTAATTTTATGAATCCCAAGCTTGCTACATTTATGGACATATGAATGGCTAGTGGTGGAAACCACCCCTAGTTCTCTCTCCCAACTTACAACTCTTTAAATTTAGTGTTTTTACATTTCATGCAATAGTTTTAAAATAAAAATCAAAACCTTTGTTTTTAGAATTAAAGTGGAATTAATCTCTCTTCAAGACAATTAACAACTAGTCCTCATGGGATCGATACCCTCTATATAGAACCATATCTACAAAGATTCGTGCTCTTGCAAGTGGTTAAATTATATTTTAAAAAAGGGCAAAAATAAGCTTACAATTACAATCAAGTTTAGCCACATCAACTAGTTTTATAACTTCTGAGACTGGAATCAAAAGCTAAAAGAAAATCAGAATTCGGTTTCCTCAACCTATCAGTCTTTCCCTTCTGTTCTTAATTTGGTCCTTGCGATTTCAAACATGTACTCATTTCATGTGTCTCGTACATAGGTTTTTCATTAGATGACATATGAACCAAAACATACCTAAAGGATCAAAAATGCCTTCTTTGCAACATATTCTTATTGGAGTTTTTCACTTCTTTGTTGTAGTTTGTCGGGGTGGAGGCACAACTTCGCTTTTTGATAAGCCTTCTTCACATGAGAGCTTTCTGTTCGGTTTGTTGGGGAAATCTCGCACCAGCCACTCTTGAGCCATAGGATCTATATTCAATGCCAAACAAATATAATAAGGTTATGCACATAGCTACTTACATGCCCAACACTAGAGAAGATTGATCAACATTCAATATATACCAGGGATAGAGCTCTTACATGACGCAGTGTTGAGAGCAACAACCGGATGTTAGCTTCCTTACCAGCTGACCACAGCTTTATTTTTTCATCAAGTAGCTCCATTTCTATCTGTTCTTTTTGCAAGGGAAGAAGAGCACTTATCAAACACTTGGTGATTGTTTTTTTTTCTTCAGAAGGTTAGGCAAATGTATATTGAAGAGTAAATATTTACAAGGCCCATAAAATGGCCAATAGAAAGGCCCAAACATCATGCCAGAACATCAGCCCCATTAGCTATCAAAAACCAAACATCTAGTATAAGCCCACTTGATAGGCCCATAATTCAAATTCAGATTTAACCGTTATATAACAGCCAAAAAAAGTGTAATACCCCGCTCCAACACATGGTATGATATTGTCCGCCTTGGGCCCGCACGATTTTGCTCTTGGGTTTTACCCCAAAAGGCCTCATACCATTTGAAGAGAACATACTACATATAAGTACATCTCCTTTTTCACACCCACACCCAGGCTTTAATTGTTTTAATTGTTTGGTTAATTGGACTTAAAATTGAATTAATTAAAAATTAAGCAAACGAGCAAGTGATCCTATTCACCCCCCTCTAGGTTCTAAAATACTTTTCGCAATTGCTTCTGCACCGCGCAACTCACAATTGGTATTAGAGCAGTGTTCTCTAATTTGTGAGTAGTGCCTTGTGAAGTATTTTTAAAATCAAAATTTATTTTTGTTTTCAAAAATTATCATGGAATCTAGTATGAAAGAGGGTGGATCGATTCAGCGAATCCCTTTATTTGATGGTTCAAATTATACTTTCTGGAAGTCTCACATGAAAGCCTTTTTAAAATCTCAAGGAGAGATAGTTTGGATGGCTGTAGAGAATGGCTATAAAATTCCTACGACTACCACTAGTGATGGTGATGCCGTTGTGACTGTAGAGAAGGATAAAACAACATGGTCAAATGTTGAGCATGAAGATGTTAATAATAACAACAAGAGTTTATATGCTATATTTAATTCCGTTGTTCCTTCTGAATTTGCTAGAATTTCTGCATGTTCCACTTCGAAATAACTATGGGATATTGATGTGGTTGAAACTAAATTATATTGTAAGCTTAATTTTTCCCTTTTTTTCAAAATATAATTTAACCACTCGCAAGAGCACGAATCTTTGTAGATAAGGTTCTATATAGAGGGTATCGATCCCACGAGGACTAGTCGCAATTGTCTTAAAGGAAGATTAATTCTACTTTAATTCGAAAAAAACAAATTTTTGAATTTGTGTTTAAAAACTATTGCATGAATGAAATGACAAGAAAAGTAAAGAGTTTAAAGTTGGGAGAGAGAACTAGGGTTGGTTTCCACCACTAGCCATTCACATGTTCATAAGTGTAGCAAGCATGGAATTTATTAATTAAATGTCTAACAATGTCATTAGGCTTGTGACCTCAATGACATATCAAAAGATCAATGTGTGTGCTAACCTATCATAATCCATCTTCAACAAGCATAGCTCTTCAACCTAACTAACTACCTAATTACTCTACTCTCTAAGTGAACACTACATGCATCCAAACTACCTTGTCTTGGCATGGTCTATACAAATTAACATCACACATTCATTTAAACACCATTATCTAGCCATCATTTGCACTTCTTGTGGAATATGCAAATGTTGTGCATTCAAGTGACAAAATCTACTCTAAGACAAGAATAAATTCCAAATCAAATGAATATATATAAGAGATGTATTTGTGTACATAATCACTAGGCTAAATAATCAACATTTAATTACAAATCCCAAGAGCTACAAAGATGAACAAGTTTACATGGCTAGGGGTTGAAACCAACACCCTAGTAGAAGAGTTAGTTGCTCATGGTTGCCTTGCACCCTTCCATTGATGAAGAGAATGAAGCTTCTTGGTCTGGTTCAGCTCTTTCTCTTCCTCTCCCGAAAGTCTCTCCTCTCTAATCTGATGTGTGTTGAGAGATATGAGATATGTGTGGCTTTTGGTGCTTTTAGGGCTTCTTTTCTCCTTTGGGGCCCACCATATATATATATATATTAATATATATATCTCTTGTATCAAGAAGGCCCCCAAAAGTCTTGTTCAAGTCAGACAATCCCCCTAAGTCGTGCAAAAAGGGGGATTTTGTTGCAAGTGGGAGAGCAGGTGAGCAAGTGGCCAAGTGGGCTCTGCAGCATTTCGATTGATCGAGATTGAATCTTGATTGATCGAGATTTCGATCAATCAAAATGAGATCTCGATCAATCGAGATTTTGATTAATCGAGATCAATATCTCGATTGATCGAGATGCCTTAGCTGCATTTTCTGATTTCTTCTCTTGACTACAGAAAGCTTCCAACTTTGCTCCATTTACTCCAATACCTGCAAGACATCAAAAACACAAAAAATACCATAAACATATCTCGGTAAACGCAAAAATGGAACTAACATGTGCAATAAAGAGGGTTCAAATGCATAGAATTGAACACTTATCACACCCCCAAACTTACATATTGCTAGTCCCTTAGCAATACAATATTACAAAAATGAAATCAACTATCTTATACAAAAGTTTAACCATGCTCAGTCATCAACTAGATAAAGGGTGATCATCCGCTCATTTCACATTTGGCAAATGCAACAAGTATTACAGAACTATGTGGTCATTAGCAAAAATGGACTTTCACAAGCTATAAATGAACGACAGTCCCCACATAATGGCCAGCCCGAACAAATATAACAATTCTAACCCCAAAATCCTCTTTGAAAAGTGAACATGCATTCCAACGTGTGGCTGTTGTCATATTTGGAGAGGAAAACGAACAAATCTGTTTTTAAGAGAAAAACTCATTGAAAATGCTCGACACGGCTGTTCATTATCACAAAACATTCATGATTGCTCATGTGCGGATGACCGTGCAATGCTTAGCTCTTTTTGCTTTCTTGCAATCCCATGTAGCGGCGTTGGGCCAATGACTCCCAAACCAATTGATTTTAGGGCATTAGGTGAAGAAGCACCCCTCGGACTTAATGACCGAGCTTACAAGGCGATGAGCGTAAACAAGCCACCTGCTTATTATTGCTCAACCTTACACACTTATACGCGAATATTCCCTGCTTTGAGGCATAGAAATCCGATTTATTGAGTGAGAAGGCTTATTGCATATTTTTCTCTTTTTATTTCTTTTTTTTTTTTTTACAACAACCGGAAGAACTTATTCTTTACGTTGTTCAGATAAAAACAGAAATTTTCAAAAGTTCTCCCTCAGACTTATGCCCCACAATTTAAAATGCATGTGTGCGAATTTGTGCGGTTAAGGACAAATTTAGGGCAAGAACTGTACGTGCTTGAATTTGGACAAAAATGTAGACCGTTCTAGCCTACTATAAAGCTTGCAAAAGTGCGGGTATTTACAATGTTAAAGTTCTTAACTACCTGCTGCATTTACCTCAGACATTTAATCGAATGACTTCCTTTAATGACCGAACATTGCATGCGTATGCAAGTGGTATAGCATACCGCACCCCCAAACTTATATGCAACATTGTCCTCAATGTTTGGACAAGAAGAACAAGGAAAGAAGTTACCGGGATGGCAGAATGCGAGAAAAATGGTATTCCACAGCAGCGGTCATCTTGTAAATAAGGAAAACCTGCACAGAACACCAACTGGATACCACGAGCATTAAAAGGAACAAAAAGTAGATAAATAGAACATAATGAAATAATCATGCACAAACTGACAATGCCAATATCACTGTATATCTAAGGGTCTGAACTGGTGTTTCCCAATTGTCTAAGAGGTCTATGCGACAAGATATTGACTATCCAGGCACGCTAACGTATAGCATGCAAAGGGGCTGCCTTTCTTTATTAACGCCATACTGTGTTGAAGCAATCTCAACAGTATTGGCAATTGAAACCAGGCGGTAATAAACAAAAATCATCAACTGAATCGCATATAACAATTAGACAAGTGGTACTACATACATAGTCAAAGTATAGAGAACAGATATATTGACAGAAAGCATAAATAAAGACAGTAAAGATAACACCTGTTATAAAAGAAAATATAATGTATTCCATATAGATGAGAATGAGTTTGAGTACAAAGTGTACATGTAGGTGAAATACTCAAAAAGAAACTAAACATGGCCAACATGGCCTATGAAAAATAAAGAAAGAAAAATACAGAAAATAAAGCAGAAAAGAGGAATAAAATGCAGCTACTCGAGGGCGGGTGGTGGTGGTGGAGGCTCGGTGGGAGTAGAAGTGGAGGTGGAGGCTCGACCAGCGAACAGGAACTGCAGGTCCTACCGGAAGGCTCGGAACTCGTCTAAGATCGCTCTCTGACCCTGTGCCAGAGAAGAAATGTCTGTCCGAATGCCTGCCAGCTGACTCTGCATCACCTGGACGTGCTCGTCAAAACCCTGCTGGAGCCGCTCTACGTCAGCCGCCAGGCAGGAATAGCCCGTCGCTAAGATATCATGCCACTCTGCAGCGACATCCATCTCCTCCTCCTCCATCTCCTCCTCCTCGGACTCAACCCCTGCAGGCTCTCCCTCATCTGTCTCCACCGGGGCATCCATATCTACATCGTCTGGTGGATCACCCTGATGGTCCTGTCGCTCTAAGTGTCGCCTCACCCGCTCCCACTGAGTAGATGTGAAGCGGGTGGGCGGTGCCAACTGGATGTCAGTCCGACTGACCGGTATATTGGCACTGCTGAGAAAAGCGGCGATCAGGAAAGGGAAGGGAAGCCGCCAACTAGCTGCTCGCCTCATCCTTTTGTTGACGAGGCCGTCCCAGACTTTGTACATCTGCCCCCAGATCAGCGATGGGACAGAAAACCAAGCGCCCGTGTGGAAAGCATAGAGGCAACGGAGGAGGTCGCCCCTGCGCTCTGCCACGTGCTGCAGCGGACACGCATTCTTGAGGAGAACGGTGTCCAGGAACCAATATCTGCTCGGGCACATCGATTTGGACGTGCAGTTGTGGTTGGGCGTGGTAAACGCCCCGCCACACATGTCCATCACTATCGAGAAGAGCGTAGTGTCTGCTGGGAGTGCTGCACTGTAAAGTGGCTGACCGTCCGGGCCAACCATGTTTGGCGACTGCTGGTGAGGGATGCCGAGCATATGAGCAATCCGGCTCGGCGTAATCGTGATCGTGACAGTGGCCACGACCGTCTCTAGTGTATCTGGCACGGTGCAGGAATAGGTCATATGCTCGTAAAAGACCTGCACTAGGCGCTCGTGTGCCACGTCGGTGGGAGGCACACATAGCCGGTCGAGGCGACACCTCCTGAGCTCGGCAACCGTCCACTCGGTGTCGGGACGCCTCTCGAACTCGGCTAAATCGAAAATCTGCTCCGGGTGGAACTTTTGAGACCGGAAGGCTCGCCCGGGCACGTCGCGAACAGAACCGGCAACGTTCTTCACCCTCGCCATAGCCTCGGAACAATCTGCACTTGATTCCAAAAATTACGTAAATAAAAGATGAATAAGAAGAAAGCTAAACTACGAATAAACTAAAAGAATAAAAATAAAAATAAAGTCCTAGTCCATGGTACTGACAAGAATGCAAAAAGTCGCTCTCGAAGAGGCAATGCGAACGGATGCAACCGAAACGAAGGTGCCGCGGTTACACACCGTACACAAAGCGTTTGAAACGAAGAGAATGCCAAATCTCACTCTTACATGAATTCCTACCCCCCGAAACCCACAAAATCTCGTTACAGATATCGCAATCGCACCCATCCACCCCAACATTATCTAACTATGTTTATTACGCCGTAAAACTATCAAAAATGGCGAGAGAGTGTACAAAAAGTAGCCATGCATCACTTACCTCAAGAGAAAGAAGATGAACGGCTCAACAGAAGAAAAGCCCACTCGCAGCCGTGAAGAGAAGATCGCACAAGTGCTAGCGGCGGCTTCGGACTGCGTCGGATGGCGGCGCGTGATCGGGAACGGTAGATCGAGTGCTCGGGAGTGCTTGGAGAAGGCTTGGATCGCGCTGAGGAATAGAAGAATTCAGATGGTCTTTTAAAATGGGAGGGAAGCCCAACGGTTTAAATAGATTTTCGGCTCACGTGCAGGCCCCGCGTGCATCTCGATTGATCGAGATGTGCATTTCGATCAATCGAGATTTCGATTGATCGAGATTTCTCTTCGATCAATCGAAATCAGCTTCGATCGATCGAGATTGTCTCTTCGATCAATAAAAAATTCCTTCACTGAATCACCCTTTTACTTCGATCAATCGAACATTTAATTCATTCAATCGAACTTTTATTTCGATCAATCGAAATCCCATTTCGATCAATCAAAATTTTCGATCGATCGAAGACCTATCGAAGTGCAATCGAAGAATACTACCTCTCGGGACTTTGGACTTGGCAAATCTCTGCAATTTTTCAATCAATCGAGATTGAAATATCGATCAATCGAAATCTCGATTAATCGAGATCCTGGTTTCGATCAATCGAGATGCTCAAAAATAGTCAGCTTGAGTTATGCTTCAGGGACTTGGATACTTGGGAATTAGATACTATATTGCTTAGATACAAACCTACTTTGGATTTAAAGGGACATCATGGAGGCATGATAGCTACCATGGCTTCGCCACCTTACACGTCTATGGCGCGACTTCCGGATCGGCTCACGAGTCAAAATACACGGGATCCGTCAAGGTGATGACATCCACGTATTCGGTGGTGACTTGGTCATCCACGCACACTTTTAAGCGCTGCCCGTTCACTTTGAACAATGAGCCATCTTTCAAGTCCTTCAATTCCACCGTGCCGTGGGGAGCGACGAAATTAACCAAAAATGGACCATCCCAACGGGAGCGAAGTTTTTCGGGAAACAAGTGGAGGCGTGAGTTGTACAACCATACTTTTTGGCCCGGCGAAAATGTTTTGACTCGAATATTACAATCATGAAAGGCTTTGGACTTTGCCTTATAGATTTTCGCATTCTCATATGCGTCATGTCGCAATTCTTCCAATTCATTTAATTGAAGCTTTCGATTAGAGCCGACCTTTTGCATGTCAAAATTGAAAGTTTTGGTGGCCCACATAGCTTTATGCTCCAATTCAACCGGAAGATGGCACGCTTTGCCATAAACCAACCGATAAGGTGACATTCCAATGGGAGTTTTATATGCGGTTTGGTATGCCCATAATGCATCGTTTAGTCATAATGACCAATCCTTCTGGTCGGGCCGAACAGTTTTCTGAAGAATGTTCTTAATCTCCCTATTGGATACTTCTACTTGGCCACTGGTTTGAGGATGGTATGGGGTGGCCACTTTGTGTGTGACGGAGTATTTGGTAAGCAAGGTTCGAAGGAATCGGTTACAGAAATGTTTACCCCCGTCACTGATGATGGCCCGAGGCGTACCAAACCGGCTAAAAATATTAGCTTGAATGAATTTAACCATGACTGCGTGATCATTGGTTTTGGTAGCAACGGCCTCTATCCACTTAGATACGTAGTCCACCGCCACAAGTATGTACTCATGACCAGTAGAGGGTGGGAATGGTCCCATGAAGTCAATGCCCCACACATCAAATATTTCAATGATAAGAATAGGGTTAAGAGGCATCATGTCCTTCTGGGACATCGCGCCAAGGCGTTGACATCGCTCACAAGAGCGGCAGAATGAATATGCATCCCGATGAAGTGTCGGCCAAAAAAATCCGCATTGGAGAATTTTTGCTGCGGTTTTCTTAGCACTAAAGTGCCCCCCACAAGCGAGTGTATGACAAAACTTGAGAATGCTTTGGAATTCACTGTTGGGCACACACCTTCGAATTATTTGATCGGGGCAATATTTGAACAATTGAGGATCGTCCCAATAATATGATCGTGATTGGGAGAGAAAACGATCCCTCTCTTGCTTGGTCCAAGAAGATGGTATTTTACCGGTTGCCAAGTAATTAACCACATCTGCATACCAAGGGATACTCTCTTGAGAGATGACAAAGAGTTGTTCATCCGGGAAGGATTCACAAACTGGAATGGAATTATGGAGCGATTCAACAAGAATTCTAGACAGGTGGTCAGCCACCACATTTTCAGTTCCCCTTTTGTCTCTAATCTCAAAATTGAACTCTTGCAATAAGAGTATCCATCGGATCAACCTAGGCTTGGTGTCCTTTTTGGCCAAAAGATGCCGGAGGGCAGCATGGTCCGAATAGACAATGACCTTTGAACCTAATAAATAAGCTCAAAATTTGTCTAATGCGAATACCACAGCAAGCAATTCCTTTTCCGTTGTGGTATAATTGATTTGAGCCTCGGAAAGGGTTTTACTTGCGTAGTAGATGACATGTGGCAGTTTGTCTACTCGTTGCCCTAAGATTGCACCCATGGCATAATCGGATGCATCACACATAATCTCAAATGGGAGAGCCCAATTCAGAGGGATTAGAATTGGAGCGGTTGTAAGCATGGTGCGGAGTTTTTCAAAAGCGTTAAGGCACCCTTCATCAAAGGTAAAGCAAGACTCTTTTTCAAGAAGGCGACACAAAGGCCGAGAGATCTTGCTAAAGTCTTTGATGAAACGGCGATAAAAACCCGCATGCCCAAGGAATGAACGAATCTCCCTCACCGTTGATGGTGGAGGAAGTTTGGAAATGAGTTCAACCTTGGCTTTATCAACTTCTATTCCTCTCTTAGACACAATGTGCCCTAGGACAATACCCTCTTGAACCATAAAATGGCTCTTTTCCCAACTAAGAATTAGGTTGGTCTCTTGACATCGTTTGAGAACACAAGCTAGATTTTGGAGGCATGATTCAAACGAAGGTCCAAAAACAGAAAAATCATCCATGAACACTTCCAAGAATTTTTCCACCATGTCCGAGAAGATAGACATCATACACCGTTGAAAAGTCGCCGGTGCATTGCACAACCCAAAGGGCATGCGTCTATAAGCAAATGTGCCGAAGGGACATGTAAAGGTGGTTTTCTCTTGGTCCCTCGGGTCTATAGCAACCTGATTATAGCCGGAATATCCATCCAAAAAGCAATAAAAACTTTGCCCGGCTAATCTCTCCAATATCTGATCAATGAATGGGAGGGGGAAGTGATCTTTCCGAGTGGCTGAATTTAATTTCCTATAGTCTATGCACACTCTCCAACCCGTGGCGGTGCGTTGGGGAACTAATTCACCCTTGTCATTTGGTTGCACCGTAATACCAGACTTCTTCGGAACCACTTGAGTGGGACTAACCCACTTGCTATCAGAGAAGGGGTATATGATTCCCGCATCTAGTAACTTCACCACCTCCTTCATGACAACGTCCTTCATATTTGGATTTAATCGACGTTGTGCCTCCCTTGAGGTCTTAGCATCCTCTTCCAAGTGTATGCGGTGCATACAAATAGAAGGATCTATTCCCTTGAGATCTGCCACACTCCAGCCTATTGCTTCTTTGTGCTCCTTGAGCACCTTTATGAGTTCCAACTCTTGGTTGTTTATGAGATTGGAAGTGATAATGACTGGAAGAGTCTCATTTGCGCCCAAGAAAACATACTTGAGTGTAACCGGCAGGGGCTTAAGCTCAAGTTTTGGTGGGGAAATTAAAGAAGGAGTTTGGGAAGTTTTGGACAAAGGGGGCAAGGGTTCTCTCAGAAATCTCCATTTAGGCAAATCCATGACAGTATTAACATCGAGCATGGAATTGACTTCACATATAGCTTGCTCAATGTCAAAATCATCACAGTTGAAGTGATTTAGGCATGCCTCTAGAGGATCCTTGGAAAGAAGAGAAGGAAGTGCTTCTTGAACAAGGTCTTCCACAACATCGACACCAAAGCACTCACTTTCGTCGTCGGATGTGTGGTGGGAAGCATTGAAGATGTTCAAGCGGACTTTCATATTCCCAAAAGAGATGTCCATCACTCCGGTGCGGCAATTAACGCAAGCGTTTGCCGTGGCCAAGAATGGACGACCTAGAATGATAGGAATATGACAATTTGGATTTTGGACCGGTTCCATGTCAAGGACTATGAAGTCCACCAGAAAATAGAATTTGTCCACTTGAATGATGACATCCTCAATGATGCCACGTGGTTGCTTCACCGAACGGTCGGCAAGTTGCAACACAACCGTGGTATGCTTGAGTTCCCCCAAACCTAGTTGTTGGTAAACTGAGAATGGAAGCAAATTGACACTAGCCCCTAGATCAAGAAGTGCTTTTTCAAAAGATTGATTTCCGATGGTGCACGAAATGGTCGGAGCACCCGGATCTTTGAATTTAGGAGGGGCATGGTGTTGAAAAATGGAGCTTATGTGCTCAGTTAAGAGGACTTTCTTAGGAACATTATTCCTAGATTTGCGCTTTTGAGTGCACAAGTCCTTCAAGAATTTTGCATAGGAGGGAATTTGTCGAATAGCATCAAGGAGAGGGAGATTGATCTTTACTTGTTTGAAGATCTCCATCATGTCCTGGATTTTCTCTCCTTGCTTCCCGAAATGAGAAGGTTCCTTCAATCTTTGAGGAAAAGGAACCGGAGGTTCATAAGAGGTGTCAAGATTTGGAATCGATGACGACCCAACTTCACTTGCCTTTCCTTTTAGATGTGAAGGGGTATTTTGCAAATTTGGATTTAACGGAAACGATTTTGGATTTAATTGGGATTCTTTTGGATTTTTAGGTTGCTCTTGGAATTTCTTTCTCTCTTCCTCCCCTACCTTGGAATTAATGATTTTACCACTCCTTAAGGTTGTGATTGATTGAACTTGCTCCGGAGGAGCATTACAAGTTGAAGATGATGGATCTTCAATCATATGGACACCTTTGGGGTTCGCCACCGGTTGACTTGGCAACTTACCTTCCTCCCTTCTATTTAAGGCATTAGCTAGTTGCCCGATTTGAGCTTCTAACCTAGCCATAGATTGAGCATTGGCTTCAAGCTTAGAGATTGATTGAGAGTGAGTTTGCAATAAGCGGGTGTTGGCCTCAAGATTGCTTATCACTCTTTCTTCAAAGCTTTGGCTTCTCGGAGGAGGTGGTGGTTGTTGGTAATTAGATCTTTGATTGTAAGGTTGAGGATTTGGCCTATAATGAGGCTGCTGAGAGTGGGAATTGAAAGAGTTTTGCCCTTGGAAAGAGGGACTTGATTCTTGAGGTTTCCATGAGAAAGCCGGATGGTTCTTGTAACCAGGATTGTACGTGTTTGAATATGGATCATTCATTTGTTTAGAGTACAGGGCATTCGCTTGCTCTTGAGCATAATCGGGCGATTGCCCTGCAATAGGACAATCTCGCACAAAATGTGAAGTACTGTAGCAAAACGAACAACCTTCCTGATTTTGGACAGATTGGTTTGGAGTAGGCAGCCCATTTTTCATGATTAAATCCATTTTTCGGGATAGGGCTTCTACTTGCATGGCAACCTCATCTACCCGTGAAATCTCATGCACGCCTCTACAAGGTTGGGTGGCCTTCCCTTTCCTAGTGGAGGAGCGTTGAGCTGAATTGTTGCTTAGGGTTTGAAAAAGTTTCCATGCCTCATCGGGGCTTTTTGAAAGATATTCACCCCCACACGCGGAGTCTATCATTTGTCTATGTTGCTCACTCACCCCATCATAAAAACTTTGCACTAGCTGCCATTTTGGGACAGCATGATGCGGACAAGATTTTAAAAGATCCTTTAACCTCTCCCACGTCTCATGGAATTGTTCTTGGTCAATTTGGGTGAATCCGGTGATTGCTCGTCGAATATCACTTGTCTTACCCATTGGGAAGTATTTTTTCAAGAACTCTATTTGCATCTCCGCCCAAGAATGGATTGAGTTAGGTTCTAAGGAGTTGAACCAACTTCTAGCTTTATCTTTTAGGGAGAAGGGGAACATACGCAGCTTTAGATCATCCTCCATAAAGTGTGGTACACGAATAGTGGAACACAGGGAAAGGAAGTAATCTAAGTGCCGGTACGGATCCTCATTAGGGAGACCGTGGAAGCTATTAAGAAGATTGATGGTGGAGGACTTTATTTCGAATTGAGTTGCCGCTACATCCGGAAATTGGATACATGAAGGTACTTCAAATGTAGTCGAAAGGTAAAAGTCCATAAGCAACTCTCCTTGAGGAGGTGGTGGTGGAGGTGGTTGTTCATGATTAAAAGGAGGTAGTCCGGGAGGTTGTCTCTCATTTGGATCCATGTTTTCAGTCCTAGGCAATATAGGGTCCCTAGAGGTTCCTCTACGTTGTCTAAGTGTTCGTTCAAGTTCAATGTTACACGGAAGCAAAGGAAGTGACAAGGACCGTCTACCTAGCATGCATTAACAATCGAACAACACCTCAATACACAAAGTAACAATTGTCTTTACAAAAAGAATAAATGAATCCAAACCACTAATATTAGGCGTTATACTCACAAAGGGTTCCAAGTTTACTTCTCTTTGATGCCCGCTATGTGGTATACCTAAAATCAAGAAGTTTGAGAATTAAGAACAAAATATATACAAAAAGAATGAAAGAATTTCTAGCCTAAGAATTAAACCAGATTTAATCTTCCAATGGCGACAATAAAACCGTAGTCCCCGGCAACGGCGCCAAAATTTTGATGTAGTTGAAACTAAATTATATTGTAAGCTTAATTTTTCCCTTTTTATCAAAATATAATTTAACCACTCGCAAGAGCACGAATCTTTGTAGATAAGGTTCTATATAGAGGGTATCGATCCCACGAGGACTAGTCGCAATTGTCTTAAAGGAAGATTAATTCTACTTTAATTCGAAAAAAACAAATTTTTGAATTTGTGTTTAAAAACTATTGCATGAATGAAATGACAAGAAAAGTAAAGAGTTTAAAGTTGGGAGAGAGAACTAGGGTTGGTTTCCACCACTAGCCATTCACATGTTCATAAGTGTAGCAAGCATGGAATTTATTAATTAAATGTCTAACAATGTCATTAGGCTTGTGACCTCAATGACATATCAAAAGATCAATGTGTGTGCTAACCTATCATAATCCATCTTCAACAAGCATAGCTCTTCAACCTAACTAACTACCTAATTACTCTACTCTCTAAGTGAACACTACATGCATCCAAACTACCTTGTCTTGACATGGTCTATACAAATTAACATCACACATTCATTTAAACACCATTATCTAGCCATCATTTGCACTTCTTGTGGAATATGCAAATGTTGTGCATTCAAGTGACAAAATCTACTCTAAGACAAGAATAAATTCCAAATCAAATGAATATATATAAGAGATGTATTTGTGTACATAATCACTAGGCTAAATAATCAACATTTAATTACAAATCCCAAGAGTTACAAAGATGAACAAGTTTACATGGCTAGGGGTTGAAACCAACACCCTAGTAGAAGAGTTAGTTGCTCATGGTTGCCTTGCACCCTTCCATTGATGAAGAGAATGAAGCTTCTTGGTCTGGTTCAGCTCTTTCTCTTCCTCTCCCGAAAGTCTCTCCTCTCTAATCTGATGTGTGTTGAGAGATATGAGATATGTGTGGCTTTTGGTGCTTTTAGGGCTTCTTTTCTCCTTTGGGGCCCACCATATATATATATATATATCAATATATATATCTCTTGTATCAAGAAGGCCCCCAAAAGTCTTGTTCAAGTCAGACAATCCCCCTAAGTCGTGCAAAAAGGGGGATTTGTTGCAAGTGGGAGAGCAGGTGAGCAAGTGGCCAAGTGGGCTCTGCAGCATTTCGATTGATCGAGATTGAATCTTGATTGATCGAGATTTCGAACAATCAAAATGAGATCTCGATCAATCGAGATTTCGATTAATCGAGATCAACATCTCGATTGATCGAGATGCCTTGGCTGCATTTTCTGATTTCTTCTCTTGACTGCAGAAAGCTTCCAACTTTGCTCCATTTACTCCAATACCTGCAAGACATCAAAAACACAAAAAATACCGTAAACATATCTCGATAAACGCAAAAACAGAACTAACATGTGCAATAAAGAGGGTTCAAATGCATAGAATTGAACACTTATCAGATATTTTACAAGTAACTTATAAGGGTACCACCAAGGTATGGAGATCTAAGTTACAAATGTTTGCTACTAAATTTGAAACAATTAGAATGGATGAAGATGTTTTCTAATTTTTATTCTAGACTTAATGATATTGTTCAAAGTAGTGCTAACCTCGGTGAGAAAATTTCTTCTTTTCAGATTATTAGAAAAATTATGAGATCATTGCCTGATAGGTTTCAAGCTAAGTTGGAAGCCTTAGATGAGAGCAGAGATGTAAATTCAATGGAGGTGGCTGAGTTAGTTGGATCAATTCAAACTTTTGAGATGAAATATCCAAAGCTTCATAAATCAAAAAATTTGGCTTTAAAAACCTCAAAGACTTCAAAGTCTTTAAGTTTGTCAAATGGTTCAAATTCTTCAAAATCTAAAGTTGAAAAAATTGAAAGTTTTGAATATGATTCAGATAATGATGTTGCACTCCTTGCTAGGAAATTTAGGAAGATTCTTGACTATGAAAAAGGTAGAAATTTAAGAAAAGAAAATCCTTCTAAATTCTGAAATTAAAGCTCATCATCCAAAGGTAAGGAAAGGAAAGAGAAAGAAGATGACTCTAAGAAGACTGAACTTACTTGTTGGACATGTGGTAGTAAAGGTCATACATCTCCAAGTCCTAAAAAAAATAGCTTTAGTGCAAAGAAATGTTAAAACAAGAAAGTCATGAAAGCTATTATTTCTAAGTCTGAATCTTCTAACTCTAATAGTGATTCTTCTGTTGAGAATGATTCTCTTGCTTTATTGAATGGTGATACTGCTAATGATTCTTCTTCTGATGTATGTTAAACAAAGATATACACTACTCTCAGTCAAGTAGGGTTTGATGATTCAGAAGTTGAGCAGTCTGATGTAGAACCATGTGAAAGCAAGTTGCCAGAACTCTTTGAGAAATTGCTGGAAGCTTATAATAAAAAATCTGAGAAGCTGAAGCAAGAAAAATCTGAGAAAGAGACTTTGAAGAAAGAGAATGAAGATCAAGTGAATTTGATTGAAGAAAGTAAAACAGAATTTCTGAATCTTCAAGGCAAAGTCAAGTTTCTCGAAAGCAAGGTAAGTCAAGCTATTTCTGCTAGAGATGTTCTTATTGCTAGAATTAATTTTCTTGAGCCTGAATTGAAAAAATCATAAGAGAAATTAAATGCTTTTACTTCTGGACAGATTAAGCTTGATAGTATGATTAGTGTTGGTAAGCCTGTAGGAAATAAGACTGGATTAGGTTTTGTTAGGTCATCATTTAAGGGAAAAATTATTTTTGTTAAATCCAAGAACTTGAATATGTCTGAACCTAAACCTAAGTCACAAGTTGAGTCCTTGCATGCTAATGTTGTGTCCAATGTGCTTTATTGTACTTTCTGTGGTAAGAATGGATATAGTAAACACTATTGCTATAAAAAGATAAGACATTCTAATTCTGATTTTCATGTGCATAATTCTTTTGCTAAAAATAGGGTTCATGCTAAAAATTCACATTATTAGAACAAACCCAAAAATTTTCAAGCTAAAAATAATTCAAACAATAAAAAGAAGAATGTTTTTGTTTCACCACAATTCTTTCCTGATAAATTATATGTTAAAACTATCTAGATGAAAAAGAAAGATTTGAAGAAGTTTGTGCCTGTTGATACTATGGAATTTATTCCTGATAGGTCTTTGGGTGCAAAATCCCCTAACTAGGTCACTAGGACTTTTTATGGTAATGGATTGAGCTTATGTTCATTATTTATTTTTCATTGGACCATATCTTTTAGGTTATGAAAGGTTTTGTTTATTTTTAGTAATAATCATTTGACATTATAAGAATCATATTTATCTGAGAAATAATGTGAATTCTTTATATTTCTTTTTAATTTCACTTTGATTTGTGAATGCATAATTGGGACACTTAGTTTTTCAATGAATGACGTACTTGATCTTATGATCTAAACATTGATAACCAATACACTGTATTTATTTCTTTTTAGACGTAAATCTTCTGAGTCCATACAATTTGTGCACTAATCTAACTCTGAGAGAATTGATTGAAAACTAATGTGAAGTTGACTAGAATATATTGTATGAGTAGCATTGAAAGCTTAAATGATCAATAAAAAAAATTATGAAAAAATTATGTTTTTATTTAGCATAAAAAAAATGAAAATTTGCTGAATATCTAAGACAAAAGAAAAAAGCTACCTTCGGGATGTGTTCGTAGCTTCCACTACAATGTAAATCTCCCATGAGATATCTTTAAAAATTAAAGAGTTGTTTTGAGGAAAAATAGCTAGTTGTCCGTAAGAGTGAAAGCCATCGTCTTAGAAATAAAAAAAATGATGAAATTCAATAAAAAAAAATGTTTGATCATGTGTTGCTATATCTGCTTATTATCCAATATGTTTTAGAAGATGGATCAAGGGAATTTAATTAATTTTTGATGAAGTTGGATTGCACACACACACTTGGATTTATTAGATGAATTTCTAAATTTTTATAAATATTTGTGGGTTGGGAGTTGTGTCATGATCATGAATTTGAGAATGAATTTTATGTATAAATTATGGGTTTTAAAATTCTGCATTTATAAATGTTTGAAATTTTTCAAAAATTTTAGAACTCATGTTATTCTCTGAAAAATGTGCTTTGATTATTCGCATGAGATTATTCATGTTTTATTTTTATTTTCTTTTGAAAAAGTTTTAAAAATCCAAAAATATGTTTTATATTGATTTTATGGTTATTTTTCATACTTTGTGTGCTTAATTGCTAAATCAAGTTGAGATGAGGTGTAATTGGTGAATTAGAGATCCAAAGTGTAAATTTTTCATAATTCACAAAGTTGGACCGGTCCCAAATTTTGAGCACCGATCGCACTTCCGCAGGTTCTGAGGAACCGAGAAAAGTTGGACCGGTTCCCAAAAATTAGGACCGGTCGCACTTAGCGGATGCCCAGTTTTTGTGGAATCCGCGCGCGCGCCTTGATGTTTTAATTTGCATTCCTCATATATGCATGCACACACTCTCATAGCACTCTATCTCAAGTCTTACACTCTCAAGCATTCTTAAAATAGTCCAACTCACACACATTCTTCTTATACTTTATTTCTTTATGGATAATGTGATTATTGGAGGTTGGGATTGAACTTTTGAAGATTATTGGTTGGTTGTTTATTGATTTAGGTGATATTGTGTAAACAAATACCTTCGAAACTTGAGGTTTATACCATTGCACATAAGGTGTTCGATTAATTGACTCAATGGAATTTTTTATTTACTCTATTTTTCTTAAAATTTCATAAATCCTCAACCTGTCTTGTGCTACATCATTTTGGTTGATATTTGTGATTGATTTTGGATGGAAAATGGTGGAAGGGATTATCTTTGAAGGATTTGAGTTGATTTTGAAGTAATTGATCAAATAAGTTGTGCTCAATTTTTTTTTAATCTTACTCCCCAAGTGTTTGAAAGAATTCTTTAATGGAGCTTGTGATCTTGTTTATGCTTCCATTCGGTGTAGCTCTAATGGATAAATCTAAAAGAGCTAGAGGAGTGTTTTTTAAAGTGAAAAGGAATGTTGCTTTGAAAGACTTTGGTTTGGAGTCCTTATGTGATTTGGATAACATATTTTTATTTGGATGTTTTATCTTTTATAACCAAATTATTTGTCATTATCATTGAGGTGAATACAATTGTTATGACTCAATTGTTGATGTTCTTGATCTAAATAACTGATATTATTTTATAATATTTGAGGACAAATCTTGATAAGATCATCTATAGAGGATAATGATTCGAGCTTTATGAGTATCCAATGTATCTTTGATAATAGGCATCATTCATTCTCTAACATCACTGATGATAACTAGTTTTAGGCTTTGATGATTCAGACTAGTTCATCTGTTTGCTAAGTTTATGACTTAGACTTGTTTATTTTTGGATACACATGGTGTCTTTGATTAGGTTGAATGTTTATTCTATGGATACCATACTTGTGCTTGGATCATACTTTTGTGGACTTTGATACAAATTTTAATGGATGGAGTTACTTGTCCAAGGATATCTTTTTGATAAATGTTGATATCTAGTTTTTGGAGCTCATGATGATGATGAGGATTAAGTCTTGATGATAGACTTAGTTATGTTTTGCTAAACTTTGAGTAGTTAACTCTATTTTGTCTAAGTTTGATGCTTGACCCTACTGTATCTGATGATGCTACTAATGATGCAGAGGATGATTAGACTTTAGGTTTTGATATCTTTTGTTCTAGACAGTTGTTGACTTCTTTATCTTTGATGTCTAGATATTTATTTTTGTTATGATGTGTTTATTCCATCAACTGATATGTTTTGAATATTTATTTGATCAGTGATGATAATTTTTGCTTCCTTACTATCTTATTCTCTCTATGTGCTTCATGATTTATATGGTTATATAAATCTCTTGGGTATTACTTTGTCAATTTGTTCTAAAAAGATGGAGAAATGTTATGAGATTCTTTGACAAAGGGGGAGATATATTTATCAGATATTTTTCCTTAGGAGATTAAGAGGGAGATATTGATATTCATGATTATATTTCTTTATTAAGCTTTTCACAGGTTGTGTTGTTTTAGGATGTGCAGGTACAACAGGTTTTTCTTCTAACCATCTTGAACACACAAGTAAAGCTTTTGTTGAACAGATCTTTATTTCTATGTATTTTTGAGCAACATTGTAATCTAATTTTTCCAATGGGTTAGGTTATAATTGTCTAGGTTGTTTTGTCATGAAATTGTCAAAAGGGGAGATTGTGAGATATAAATTTGTAATTGGCATATTTCGGTGATCAAAACTTGATTGATCGAGTTGTAATTTTTGTATTATTTTATGTAATCGATCATCGACAACTTCGAGCTGACACTCAAGTGCATAGAGGCTGATAAATCAATTAGAACACCATATAGTACAGGTAATTATGGTGAGGACACTCTCCACTTTTTAATTCTGAACCTATTTTGCAAAACCAAGGTTTAAATGAAAATTTTAGGGGTTTTCAAAGTAAGACCGGTCCCCAATAATTAGGACCAGTCCAACTTTTCTCGATAGTTTAGTTTCCACAGGTTTTCAAAACGTCCCACCAGTTTTATTTATTTGGCACCGGTCCCACTTCACCTGTTCTAAATAGGAAATAAATTTTCATGAAAATTCTAATTCCTATTGGGTTTGAAACTTCTAGGAGAGTTCTATTTTGGTATTCAACTTCTTTTCTAAGTAGAATTAGCACTTCCTTGCCTATATGTATGTATCTATATTTTCTCTACGAATGGGTGAAGAAAAAGCCTGGACTATTATTTTTAGAGAGAGAAGGTATATACAATATAATTGGGCTATATATTTTTAAGAACACACCTCCATACTTCACGAGTGATATTTAGGATGGTGTTCTATTTCTGATTAACTGCTCAGAGACTGCATCAAATCTATTTTCTGATCAGAACATTGAATTGAAGGTTCTTCGCTTACTTGCTTACTGAGGAAGGAAGGTGACCAGATTGCACTACGAAGGGAACGAAATACTTACTGAGTATTTTGGTTCTTCCAACAACCTCTCTGTAAGGATTGTGACATTAGCCGGAAGTCTGCAGCAGTTGGACGTGTTGTCGCAATCATAAGCCTGAGGTGTTCCGCATCAGATCCTTGACAGAGTGAATAGGGGTGTGAGACTGAGACAGAGTCTATTGTACTTTGTTTCATCATAGTGAATTGGTTTCCTGAGGCGTGCTGCCTCCCTCCATGGTTTTTTCTATCTTGGGTTTCCACGTATATCTGGTACATTCTTTTCTTTACTTGCACTTTAATTGTTTGGTTAATTGGACTTAAAATTGAATTAATTAAAAATTAAACAAACGAGCAAGTGATCCTATTCACCCCCCCTCTAGGTTTTAAAATACTTTCATAACCGCTTTCGCACCGCACAACTCATAATATTATACCATGTGTTGGAGCGGGGTATTACAAAAAGAATCCTGTTAGCACCTGAGAGTTAAGCTACCTAGAATTGAGAGAAAGAACATTCGATATATCATAGTCCATTATATATATCAATATTACATTTCAGCTTTGCATTTGAATTTTTTCCCCAAAAAAACTCATCATCTAACAGTCAGAAATGCTTAAAAAACCAATTTGATGGTTCAAAATATCTTTTCCTATCTACAGTCTAAAATTAATCTCCCAATCTTCAATCAACGGTCACGATTCACTCCCACTTAAATTCAAATTTAAAACTTCACCTACCTAAATTCAAATTTAAATTCCACCACTCATTCACTTCTTTTATTTCTTTTCTCTCTCCTCTTTTATATCACTCTCTTTTTTCTCTCATATTTCTTTTCTCTTTCCTCATTTTTTTTCTCTCCTCTATTTTTATATATTGCAAATACAGATTGTGTTCATGTGCAATATCAACAAAGGATTTCAACAAAACAAACTCTCTTTATGCCTGATATATTGCAGATCTATGCCCTGTAAACCACAATTTTGCACCTTCATCTTCATCACCACCAAGACCCAGCCACCTCCCAATTTTGCACCCTCAAAGAAGAACGGTGCATCTTATAATTGAAGAAGAATGTCACTTGGTCAATCCCACATTCCTCCGCCGCCGCCGCCGCCAGAGGTGGCCCATGCAGATCCGATTTATCCAGTGACCTCGCCAAACACGATCTCAGATCGATGGCGCCACATACCTTCGGAGGAGTATAGATCAGCTCATCTACAGGCAAATTTGAGTTCTCCGAATACCTCACTGAGCCTGTACGTATCGTAGAAGCGGTGAGACTGCTGGGTTGATTGAATCTCTTGGACATTTTCTCTAGATTGGAAGAGTGTAGGTGAGATCAGTTTCTGCTTTCATTGCAATGGTATTCACTGGGATCGAATCAACAATCGCAAAGGTTGGAAGAAGAGTCATTGTACCACCACTGCTGCTCCCCACCCTCTCTGCATCCCCTTTCGCTCCCCACCGATCGACTTCCCCACCAGATCCACTAATTACTCCGCCATCCGGAGTGTCGCTGCTGCCAAAGCTCCTATGTCGAGCCCCATACAAATGTGAATGAATTTTTTCTTTACAGGTGTGAGTGATGGAGCGACAGATTTAAGAGTTACCCAGATATCTTTGGCTATGGTTTAATTGGTTGTTGTGATTATTTCTGTAGAATGATGCCTTCCCGTTCCTTGGTTTGTGCTATGCTTATTTCATTAGTTTATTATTTCATTAGTGCTTATAGATAAAATTTTTGTAAAATTGTCTAAATCTACACTATTGTTGATTATTTTTATTTTCATTAGTTACACTTTCCTTATCAACAAAAAAAACTTTGGTGGTGCTTCAATGGTTCTTTGGGTCGGTGGTAATAGAGTTCGCTAGAGACTATACGGTGAGTGGTGTTTGACATTGGAGCTTCTATGGTGGCTTTGAGCTTTGTCAAAAGAGACCCAGATGTTGGAGCTTCTATTTTGCAGAAGCTTACGAGATAGTATGATAGACCCACACTTAAGTTTAGAGAGAGAGAGAGAGAGAGAGAGTGTGTGTGTGTGTGAGTTTGTAGCTTTTGCTTTTTTAAATTTTTTGTTTCTGATTTGTTTATTGGTTGGACATGCTTCCTTTTACCGTGGAGTCCCATCTCTCTCTCTTTCTCTCAACTCTCTCTATACTTTTTTTTTTCTTTGTCTTGATTGATAGCCAAGGAAAAATTCGGAGATACTTAGTTTACATTTTGTCGACATAATCTGGAATTGATTTTTGGAGACTGAATTGAAGACTTTGCTCCACTTAAGTGTGGGGTCCATGACATGACTTTCTCTTAGTCAAGCCTTTCATTGTTGATGGACTTTTGTTTTGTTTTATTTTTTTTTTTTTTCAGTCTGCTGTGCTGTGTTTTCAAACTATTTTTATATAGATTATTCATTTATAATAATAATAGACCTACTTTATTCTTTTTTTTTTCTTTATTGTACTCTAATATTAATTACTTTTTCCAAGTCTATATGTTTATTGATTTTATTTTCTAACAATATCATTTTTATTCTTTTTATATATATTTTTTGTAAAATTTTAATTTAATTATAAATTAGATATATCAAACAATTTCCAAAAAAATCACATCTAAAATATGTTTAGTGAAGTTTAAAAAATTACATTTAACTCTAAATGTAATATAATATTTTCATTGAAATAGAAAATAAGGTTGGTCTCACATAATTCTAGTGTGGTGATGGTAATTATGTGCGAATAATTAGAGTCTAGTATTTATTTCAATAATTGTCAGATAATAAAAACTGTTCACATCATTTTCTATTAGGTATCTACAATTACAGAGATCCAACGGTTAAAATCCGAATGATTATTCAACTTGACTTTAATCTAAATTTTGTTTGCTTTTTATAAGGTTAAAACAAAATAGTATTGACATAGATTTGGAACCAAAATTTATTTTTTGTATTGGTGGTTTTGAATGTCAATACTAGTAGTGGATGAGTGTATATATTTTAATTGTCAAGTTGATTAAGAAAATACTATCAATATTGTATATATTTTTTGCTTTTATTTTTTTTTCTTTATTTTTAGTTTATTTTTAAATCTTTCACATCACATACTGTCAAAATTTTTACACTTGAATCCAAATCAAATTTAAATGTAAATTCAAAATTAAATATATGAATGATACTGGGCTTGATCTCATAGTTCTGTGCTGTGACATTAGGTAATTGAAAATCAGTTGGTGAATTATAAGTCTCTGGGACATAGTAGTCTCTGATCAATCTCGCTTTTTTCAGAACAGCATTAGGCACAATATTGTTGTCCTCATTATTACCACGCACACCATCAATGATGTAAATAATCTCTTCCTCTTGCTCAATGGTATGGTGATTGAAGTACCGGAAAAGAAAAAAAATAAAAATAAATTAGATTAGTAGCAAAAATAAAATTTCTAAACTAAAAAATAAAAATAATAAAAAAACTAATTAGTAATTGAAAAGAAACAAAATAAAAATAAATAAATAAATAAAAGAAAAATAAAAAAAATTCCTAAACTAAAAATCCAATTAGAACTAATTCTAAAAATCCAAACAATCAAATAGACAGTCCCCGGCAACGGTGCCAAAAATTGATTCGTGTGTGAGTGTGACTCAAAAAGTATATCAATTAAAATTTTTCACACTTTGAAATAGAACGAATTCCTTGCAGAATAGGGCTATCAAAAGGAAGAGGTGTCGAACCTCAGGGACTGTGGTCTGATTGAGTTGAATTGTTAGGACTAATTCTAATTAAATTTAAAAGAAATAAATTCTGATTTTTAATTCTAAACTAACTAATGAAGCAATTGAACAAAAGCAAGAAAAACTAAGGAGTGTAGAGAATATAAGATAAGTCTAGGGTAATTGATTTCACCACTAACTTCACAATCAATGGTCAATTGAACTAACTATGGGGCATCATATCATGCATAAGTGGTGTCGGTGGCTACAAGCTCACCTCCATCCGTCAAGAAGATAACATATGATTAAGGCTAAGTCATGGACTATCTTCGATTGGCATGGCCATCTGCCTAACTACTCTACTCTAGGGTGCAGTATGGTTCATCTTCTCTATGCATAATCCATCAAAGCTTTTAATGATATATTCAGTGAAAACCATTGTATAATAATCACTCTCATGATCACAGAAAATAAGAGGGACGAGTTCAATAACAACAATCAAGTATCTAAGATAAGATAAGAAATTATTGAAACTGAATTTATAAGACTTTTATTGCTCAATTCTATAATAAGAATCCTCTAAATTACACAATCTATGAATGAATACAAAAATTCCCAATAATTAGAACAATCAAACCAGTGATGTTTAGTTAGGGCTCCATCAAAACCCTGGTGGCTGAACTAGCCGCTCATGATACGCCTTATTCTCCAATGATTCTCTATTCCAAACGCTCTTCAAAGCTGCTGCCAAACCTCCCCAATACAGCCCTAATTTTTCACTTTAAATAGCCAAGAGAATACATCAAAGTCCTAATCCAATTAGGAATTAATTAGGTTTTTCCGCATCACTAATTAGGTGAGTTTTTCCTGCTGACTTCGGCCCAACTTTTGACCCACTAGAAGTCCGATTTACGGAATTTTCGTGAAATACAAAAGTGTGCAGAATCAAATTTCATTCAACCTTTTGCAAGAATTATATCAATTTGAGGCTCGAAAATAAGACTTCTAGTCCGTTTTCCAAAATAGGATTAAGACTGTATTAAACGCAGATTTGGGCTTCAGGCCCGAAACCTTCTTAAACAGCTGTAATTCTCTTGGACCTCTATCTTGGGCTGATTTGAGTTGAAATATATATTTGAATAGATCCCTTTGATGTAGGCTTCATCTAACCATCTTGGATGTCATCTTTAAAAGCCCAAAATCACGGTTTTAACTAAAATAATTATTAAGGCCCTGAAAATACAGAAAATACTAAAACGAAGTAAAATAACAAAATAATCTATCACTAAGAGAATAAAATACATAAGTTAAGAGGCTAGAATGCACAACATTCGATGCCGATCAGCTCCCCAAGGGTCTTGTTCAAGTCAGACAATCCCCCTGAGTCGTGCAAAAAGGGAATTTTGTTGCAAGTGGGAGAGCAGGTGAGCAAGTGGGCAAGTGGCTCTGCAGAATCTCGATCAATCGAGATTGGATCTCGATTGATCGAGATTTCGATCAATCAAAATAAGATCTCGATCAATCGAGATCTCGATTAATCGAGATCAACATCTCGATTGATCGAGATGCCTTGGCTGCAATTCTGACTTTTCTCTTTAGTTGCAAAAAGCCTCAAATTTTTGCTCTTTTCACTACAAGACCTGCAATACATCAAAAATACAAAAATACCGTAAACATATCTCGGTAAACGTAGAAACGGGACTAACATATGCAATAAAGAGGGTTCAAATGCATAGAATTGAACACTTATCACTTTTCTCTCTCCTCTTTTATACCACTCTCTTTTTTCTCTCCTATTTATTTTCTCTCTCCCCTTTTTTTTCTCTCCTTTGTTTTTATAAATTGCAAATACAGATTCTGTTCATGTGCGATATCAATGAAGGATATCAATGGAACAAAACTCTCTTTATGCCTGATATATTGCAGATCCATGCCCCATAAACCACAATTTTGCACCCTCATCTTCATCACCACCAAGACTGTAACGCCCCGATCCCCGACTCCCGGGAAACCGGAGGTTAACCTGCCCATTAGTCCCAATGGACCCTTTTGACCCTTTATAAAGTATCATGCTCTGATACCATTCTGTCACGCCCCGATTCCCGAGACCCGGAAATCGAGGTGTGAACCCCGTGAGATCACCCTCACGACATAACCTCCACCTGATCATGCAACCTCAACTTCCTATCATTTTTACAAAAATTGGGCATGACCCATTCTAAATAATCAGCTCCTGGCATGATATACCTGTTTCACAATTTATATGGACACTTCTGGTCACGTGTCCCCCCAGCATTTATATATAAACAATAAAAATGGACACTTCTGGGCCCGTGTCCCCCCAATATTTCTACACATGCATAATACAATCATAAATACATGTCTCAGTCCTTGAATGTCCGTATTAAATACATACATCACATGAATAAAATACAACTGAAAGAACTGAATCTACACAGTTGCTTTATACATTTAAATCCAAATGTAAAGCATCTATCTATCCACTATCCTGGACATACATTAGATTCTAAGGAATCTACTTACTACCTCTGCAACCGGTGCTGTCAATCCCCTAACTAACTCCAAAACCAGCAATACCTGCAAAACCTGGGAGGGGGTGAGCTCAAAGGCCCAACAAGGTATGTAGAACCATACTATCACCGCTGCAGCAGGTCGATCCTCACATATTCTCAAAAGTATACATGCACTTAAATATATCACAATATTTAAGACCATGCTCTACCTAGCATGCATGAACCAATGATGTATATGGCTACTCTAGCACATATGAACATTACAAAATCCACTATACATGATTTTAGAAATCATTTTCAACATGCTTGAAAACAGTAAACATTCAGCACCAATATGTATATAGAACATATATGTCTAAGCATTTACATAAACAATGTAAATCTATCACCACATCTCCTACTCAACAAGTAGAAATCTCAAATGCAACGAAGATGCATTTAAACCGTACAACATGCTCAAAAGCAATAAACATCAAACATATATCATGTTCTATCACACACAACGCATATATAAGAATGCGTTAAACATAAAGCATGCTTCACAATAGAAAATGCAAGCAGTTCCATCAACTTGTCTCACTCTCTCTCGGGTCCCACCCGACACCCTAACATGATTCTCAACCAACCATGTGACCGAGACACTTCCCACACAATTGCGGAACCTATCACCGAGTATTCTCTACTCCGAGGTGATTGGACCGCTGCCGAATCCGCCACCGAGTATTCTCTACTCCAAGGTGATCGGACAGCTTCAAAATATGTCACCGAGTATTCTCTACTCCGAGGTGATTAGATCATTTTCAAATTCATCACCGAGTATTCTCTACTCCGAGGTGATCGAACCATCACCGAGTATGCTCTACTCTGAGGTGATTAGATAAATTTTAGAATTTTGTCACCGAGTATTCTCTACTCCAAGGTGACTCAACCACTCCAACGCCCTCACCGAGTATTGACCTACTCTAGGCAATTCAACCACCCTTCCCCATCTCCTCACAACGGGCCCATATATGCATTTCAAACATATAATGATCAAGCATCTAAGAGTCATGCTAAACAAAGTATAATTAAGTTATGAAAACATTAAGCATGCATTTCACCTCCACAAAGTCACATATATATTCACCTATACATGTAAAATCTAGCATACCGTTCACATATGCTCATAGACCTCACTTAGGCACATTTTTATCATGCTATAACCAATGCATACATTCAATATATATAAGTATAGCTAGCCTGCATCTCATATCCACATTCCCACATATAGCCACGTATATGTCAAATCATGCATATAACTCACATATGCACCTACGCTAGCATAAATACAGTCATGCTCTCATTCAATGCATGTATTCACTACAAGTAGCTAACATGCATTTCAATCACAATATCTATATATACACATATATATTACGTCACCCACATATGTATATCCTCTCACATCCCATGCATGTACCACATTCCCTATACACATATATATATATAAGCGCCTACATACATATGTATATACACACACCACATATGATTAAATTGAAACATATGTAAATTACTCAACATACATAAAATATGTGTATGAGATAGAGGCAAGAATCAACTTGCTTTAAATCCCGCTCTCCAATGGATCCGCGTCCGCAAAGCAATCCATACCAAGCCCGGTCCAGTCTCGTGTCATAATCACATATGAACTCACTTTCTTCTCTTTTTGTTTCCATACTTGGTCCAATTGATTTGACAAGTCCAAGCCTCAAAACATAGCTGCCCAAAGAAGGACTAAATTTTCACGGCAGCCCACCCTCGTTCGAGACCAAACCCGAATGCCACAAATCAGCCCACAATTGCTGAACCCAATATAGGAGTCCACTTTCGGTCACTATTCGAACCACAAACCAGCCACTACAAGCTGCTCATCATAAGCCCACCAAAGATATAAGCAACTACTTCTACCCCGAAGCACCAGCAGCAAACCAGACAAGCCACCATCTTCGGCCCCAATCAAAACCAAGGAAGCCCAATTTTGAAGCCACCATCGTAACCAAACGGCCATCAATGTCCACCCACCAAACTGGCCATTTCGAGCCACCCCACAGCCAAGCCAAACCAAGCATCCCAAATAAACCATCCCAAAATCATGGCTGCCCAAGTAAATTAATTGTCTAGGCCCAAATCAAAGGACCAACTGCACAACCCACTACTAGCACCAGCCACCTCAACCGTGACCACTCCCATACCATTCACAATCTATACCCGAAACCACCTCGAGCCAAAGCTGAACCATCAGCCGCTGTAAATCGAACCACCGCCGACCACTACCATGGCCGGAATAGCCACTGTCGTGACCCCCGTTGTCCGATCCAAACCGCTACGGCCGAGCCAAGCTGAACCCAGCCGAGTTCAACCCCGAGATCGAACCACCTACAGTCACTCCCGGCATCAACTCCACCGGAAACAGCCCAGGAGAACCCACCGAGAATCGCCTGAAGCTGCGAGCATCCATCGGACCGTCTTCGCGAACAGCCCAGCAGAACCGAGCCCATCTCCTCACCACCAGCCCACCACCGTGAGCCAAAACCTCTGTCGAGAACTACCACCGCCGCCGTGAACAGCCGCCGTCAGACCCCCATCGAACCAGCCGAAGCCCCCTTCGCGAGCGGCCCAACTGCGAACACCCCCCACTCGCGGCCAGCAACCTGCACCCAGCCGCCGCCGTCGCCGTCAGCCGCTGCCGCCCAGGCGAAGCTGGTCGGCCATCGCCGTCGGCGCCTCTTCTCCCGATCTCGGCCTCCCTCTCTCTCCCCGATCTCGGTTCCTCTCTCTTCTTCCTTCTTTTCTTTTCTTTTCTTTTCTTTTTCTTTTCTTTCTTCTCCAGCCGAGACTATTTGTGGTCTCTTTTCTTTTGGTCCACCCACTTTCTCAACTAGTCTTAGCCACACATTTCCTACATATATATATATATATAATATATGCAACACAATAAAATATATCCCATATATTTTATCTCACTTATACCTACAATCATGTATGAGCACCCACACTTCTTCATATTTGCATATAAGCCCCCCCCTTATATTTATAATTTAATATAAATATAGGTACTATGTATATATATATATATATATATATATATACATATATACATATACTCACCTTCCACTTGTCTAGAAATATATCCACGCCCTTTCTGGAATTTATTTAATCCGAAAAAATTTTAATCCGGTCCAAAATCACCCGGAACCGGTCAAAATAATTCCGATCCTTACAAAGACCCAGCCACCTCCCAATTTTGCACCCTCAAAGAAGAATGGTGCATCTTATAACTGAGGAAGAATGTCATCTGGTCAATCCCACCTTCCTCCGCCGCCGCCAGAGGTGGCCCACGCAGATCCAATTTATCCAGTGACCTCACCGAACAGGATCTCAAATCGATGGCACCACATACCTTCGGAGGCGTATGGATTAGCTCATCTACAGGTGAATTTGAGTTCTCCGGAGACCTCACCAAGCTTGTACATATCATAGAAGCGGTGAGACTGCTGGGTTGATTGAATCTCTTAGACGTTTTCTCCAGATCGAAAGAGTGTAGGTGAGATCAGTTTCTACTTTCGTTGCAATGGTCTTCACTGGGATCGAATCAACAATCGCAAAGGTTGGAAGAAGAGTCATTGTACCACCACTGTTGCTCCCCACCCTCTCTGTATCCCCTTTCTCTCCCCACCGGTCGACTTCCTCACCAGATCCACTAATTACTCTGCCATCCGGAGTGTCGCTGCTGCCAAAGCTCCTATGCCGAGCCCCATACAAATGTGAATGAATTTTTTCTTTACAGGTATGAGTGATGGAGCGATAGATCTAAGAGTTACCCAGATATCTCTGGCTATGGTTTAATTAGTTGTTGTGATTGTTTCTGTAGAATTATGCCTTCCTGTTCCTTGGTTTGTGCTATGCTTATTTCATTAGTTTATTATTTCATTAGTGCTTATAGATAAGATTTTTGTAAAATTGTCTAAATCTACACTATTGTTGATTATTTTTATTTTCATTAGTTACACTTTCCTTATCAACAAAAAACCTTTGGTGGTGCTTCAATGGTGCTTCGAGTCGGTGGTAATAGAGTTCGCCGGAGACTATACGGTGAGTGGTGTTTAACATTGGAGCTTCTATGGTGGCTTTGAGCTTTGTCGGAAGAGACCCAGATGTTGGAGCTTCCATTTTGCAGAAGCTTACGAGATAGTATGATAGACCCACACTTAAGTTTAGAGAGAGAGAGAGAGAGTGTGTGTGTGTGTGTGTGTGTGAGTTTGTAGCTTTTGCTTTTTTAAGTTTTCTGTTTTTGATTTGTTTATTGGTTGGACATGCTTCCTTCTACTGTGGAGTCCCCTCTCTCCCTTTCTCTCAACTCTCTCTATACTTTTTTTTCTTTGTCTGGGTTGATAGCCAAAGAAAAATTCGGAGATACTTAGTTTACATTTTGTCGACATAATCTGGAATTGATTTTTGGAGACTGAATTGAAGACTTTGCTCCACTTAAGTGTGGGGTTCATGACATGACTTTCTGTTAGTCAAGCCTTTCATTGTTGATGGACTTTTGTTTTTTTTTTTTTCCAGTCTGCTATGCTGTGTTTTCAAACTATTTTTATATAGATTATTCATTTATAATAATAATAGACCTACTTTATTCTTTTTTTTCTTTATTGTACTCTACTATTAATTACTTTTTCCAAGTTTATATGTTTATTGATTTTATTTTCTAACAAAATCATTTTTATTCTTTTTATATATATTTTTTGTAAAATGTTAATTTAATTATAAATTATATATATCAAACAATTTCCAAAAAAATCACATCTAAAATATGTTTAGTGAAGTTTAAAAAATTACATTTAACTCTAAATGTAATATAATATTTTCATTGAAATAGAAAATAAGGTTGGTCTCACATAATTCTAGTGTGGTGATGGTAATTATGTGCGAATAATTAGAGTCTAGTATTTATTTCAATAATTGTCAGATAATAAAAACTGTTCACATCATTTTCTATTAGGTATCTACAATTACAGAGATCCAACGGTTAAAATCCGAATGATTATTCAACTTGACTTTAATCTAAATTTTGTTTGCTTTTTATAAGGTTTAAACAAAATAGTATTGACATAGATTTGGAACCAAAATTTATTTTTTGTATTGGTGGTTTTGAATGTCAATACTAGTAGTGGATGAGTGTATATATTTTAATTGTCAAATTGATTAAGAAAATACTATCAATATTATATATATTTTTTGCTTTTATTTTTTTTCTTTATTTTTAGTTTATTTTTAAATCTTTCACATCACATACTCTCAAAAATTTTACACCTGAATCCAAATCAAATTCAAATGTAAAATCAAAATCAATCCAACCTAAATTCAAATTTAAACCTTCACCTACACTTACACCTAAAATCACTCCAACCTCAATGACAATTGGATGTTGTGTCAGTTTAATAATGGAAAAGAAATAGAGTGGACATTGGAAATGACGTGCCGGAGATGTATATAGATATACATATCTATATTACAGTTGGGTAAATACCATGTCAGATAACCAAGGATAGTGGGTAAATCCAGTTGAGCTGGAAAATTTTGTGAATCTAGAAGAGGATGAACAGTTAGGAGATCCAGTCGAGCTGGATAACTTTGAAAATTCAGAAGGGTCTTTTGCAGGTATGGATTCAGACGATCCATTATCATTCGATTGGTCAGAACTGTTAAGAGACGATGAACAATGTAATCAACTACCTGTCAGTGAGGAGCAAGAGTCGTATATTCTAGGTCTGTAAGACTTTGTACATATGTACTGTAAAAGATGTGTACAAGACACGTATAAGAGTTTCATTTAATGTAAATGGTGTTTTGTAAGTATTTGTTTATTGACACGTTGAATATATGAAATTAATTTCTATTTCAGTTAAATAATTTTTTGTTTTATAATGTCGTAGGCACGGGCAATACCCTAGTATATATATATATATATTAGTTAATTATATATGGCAGTACTTGAGAAGTTGATCCCTATATTGCTTGATGTTCAAAGTCATAAACTGATGCATTGCTTGATCACATTGATTGCAGGATATACAAAGGTTTGCAAGTTTACAATAGCTAGTCATTTAATCACACTTTTAAGGATTTACACCAGTGAACTGCAATGTTGAGAAAAGACTTAATGACTTTGTGTCTTCACTAGAAAACTAATCCTGAACATGGGAAAGTAGTGTTTTCTTCATCCATGGACATACAAACAAACGCATAATTTTCATCATAGTTTAAATAATAATTGAGAATACTAACAATAATGCATAGTGAAAAATATTAGCACTAATCTACCTACAAGCTATATTTCATGGATCTCTTTTCACTTTATCACAGAGATGCCAATTATGTGGATATATTTTCTTTTGGTCTATATTCTTGATGCTCCGACATATATATATATATATATATATAGAATTTACATCTTTGTGCAATTCTTGTTTATCCTCCTCTTCTGCTGCCAACTTTTTGGGTTCTATTGGTTCATTTTCCTGCAAATGAAGAAAAGGATGACAAGAAAAATTAATTCAGTGGTCTTGCCATCCAAAACTTTCTTCTAATTATGTAATTGTGGTCCATAGGTGAAAGTAAACAAATGGCAGACACAAGATCAATGCTTTGCTTTCATCACAAAGTACAAGTAACATTTTTCCAATCCCAGAGTTGAAAACATGTTAATCCCACTTTTATTTGCTATCCAGTATAGCACATTGCACTGTTGTTTTGTAAAATATATTACTCTGTATTTTGTTAATAAGAAATAAAATCAGTGAACAAAATTTTACCAATAAAAATCGCATTGATCCATGTCCATCTAAAAGCCCATATGCATTAGGCCTTTATGCAGAATTTCAGAGAGAGAGAGAGAGAGAGAAATTTGTTATTCATGATCTTCTTATTAGAACAACTCACAATTTAATTATATTAGTTCAGATCACAAGAGAGAGAATTAAGTCACATCACCTATAGCCTCCACAGACTCCTCTTTACCTATATATGTATTATAATTCAATTTGAACCAAATTACATATAATCCAATCTTTTTATGATGTACTGGTAAATTTGTGGCATAATCACATAATCAGACTTGTAAAAGTTAAAAGTAAAGCCTAAATGGTAATAATAGTATTAGAATTTGACATATTTGAAGATTAATTAGAAGTCAGTTTGTCTAAATTGCTTTACCAACACACTTTCATATACACAAAACAGTTATATGGGTGGGTATTTTGTAACTGTGTTACATGATTGGAAGAGTGTCGCCCTTGAGTTTTTAGAGAAATGGTTATCGATTGAGGGAGTTTCGTTCCCCAATCATTGGATGATGAGAGTTTTGTTGGTCGGGATTTTTCAGAAAAAAACATCAAAAACAATTTGCGAAAACATGGTTCATTAAAATAGAACCCAACCCTTTGATATATGAAAAATTATGCAAGCAATAAAAAAAAATTCCGACCCCCTCTATCTCCAGCTTCTTTTCAACCTCAAGCTCAAAATTGACATGTACAAAGCAAAAAACTGTGTTACATGATTAGAAGAGTGTCACTTTTTAGTATTTAGAGAAATGATTGTGGATTGGGTGATTTTCTTTGGTTGAATGATGAGAGTTTTTTTGTCAGTCTCGTGTGGTGTCTGCCTAACGAATAGGTGACTTAATTGTCAATAACATTATAAAAGAATAAATCTAGTACATGAGGCTTTTGTTAGTCGTTATGGGTCCGAGCATTATAACTTTCTAATGCATGACAGCCAAATTATGAACCTACGATTTAGGTACAAAATCAAGGCCTTGATTGGCTTGTCACCGAATGAAAAGACAACTGCAAATCATGTCATCTCTAGAAAACTGTCATTAACCGCACGCCACGGACTCTCAACTTTCACTCCCGCGATTGTAGGGACCAGGTTACCCTTACATACTTTTCAAATATAACTGAAAGATTCTGTAAATTAACTCAACTTATACGTCATGATAACAGAACTAAACATTATTCTAATTGGAATGGAGACAATGACCGCATGCTGTCAAAGATTGATGATTGACATTAACGCCGAATCTCTCAACTTTCCACATGTCATATTCCTAGCAAAACCTAATTAACTTCATAATCTTCCAAGCAAGGATCATCATCCATGTGGTCCGTATAGGACCCACTATATATATATATATATATATATATAGATATATATATAGCTCATATTAGAGCCGGCTTGGACCTAGGCGGTCATTTTGGACCCCAAATTTTAGACGGGGTATATTATACTAATATATAAATTGGACCCATAATAACATATTTCATTATACTTTTATAATTTTAAACCAAAACACTAGCTTAATTATATACTTTAAACTTGGGTCATAGTAACATATTTTATTGGGCCTTATAATTTTAAACCCAAAACACTTACCTATATACTTTAAACCTCTCTCTCTCTCTCTCTCTCTCTCTCTCTCTATATATATATATATATATATATATATATATATATATATATAATATAACGGTCATAATACAACTTTACCAAACCAGCAAATCTCTCACTCTCTCTTTACTCAATTACGATTACAGAAGTATTACCAAACCAGCAAACCTCTCGTTCTTTCTTTGCTCAATTTTGATTACAGAAGTAACAGAAGCTTCGTCAGTTCGTGGCATTCATCTATGGTGGTTCATGATTGATAGAATCTACACAGATTACACACATCTCTCCCTCTCTCTTTCTCTTTTATTAAAACCCCTAATTTTTCTTCTTCTTCACCAAAGCTCTAGTTTTTTTTCTTTTTCTCCAAGTCCTAATTTGTAGAACGAATTAGTGTTGGCACCAATGACGAACCGGCGACAAAGGACTGGGAGTGGTGAGACTTTCACCGTGAGAGGCTCAACACAGACGGCTAGGCAGTAGGCACTACCAAATTTTCCCATTATGCGGCAAGACCATCCCGACGACAGGCTTGTCAAAAATTGATACGTTTTTTCTCCATTTTCCCTTTTATATCTGCATATTTGCTTCTTTGTTTCTTATTGGCTTACTGTCTGCATTTTTTTTGTGCATCTTGATAGTATCATTGTATTTACATCTTTATGCATATTGATCATCCATTTGCATCTTTGCTCACCCAATTTGTATGACTGTACTGTATTATTATTAGTATTGTATTTTTTTATGAGTATTATGTATGTGCATAACTATATATATACTATCTGTCTATCTCTTAGCATATTTGTTGTAGTTGTAGTTGTGAAATGTGAACAAACATAGTAAAGAAAATATAAAAAAAAAATCAAGCAATATGTCCACTAGAAAATATGATTTTGGAAGTGAAAAAAGGAGAAAAGAAACAGACAAGAAGAATTGATTCAATCTCAAAAAGGAGATCTTTATAAGTTTTTTAGGACTAATACGCAAACAGGGAGTTCAACTGAAAATTTGAGAAATGAAGATCATAGGAATGAGAATCAAAATGAAAAAAGTGTTAATGAACATGGAGATTTAAAGAATAAAGATCATAGCGATGAGAATCAAAATGAAGAAAATGTCACTACAAGATTTTTGGTTTTTAACAACAGGGTTTTTACAGCGGGCCCGCGTGACCCGTGATAGAAAGTATATTTTTACGGCGGGCCCGTATAGCCCGCCGTAGTAAATACATTCTATACTTTCTACCACGGGCGAAGCCCGTAGTAGAAAGTTCAGTAGCTATCACGGGCCAAGCCCGTAGTAGAAAGATTCATTATTTTTTCCAGTTATTCGCACGCATATAAAGATACTTTCTACCACGGGCCAAGCCCGTAGTGGAAAGTTCAGTATCTATCATGGGCCAAGCCCGTAGTAGAAAGATTTATTATTTTTCAGGTCATCGCGCGCATATAAAGATACTTTCTACCACGGGCCAAGCCCGTAGTGGATAGTTTAGTATCTATCACGGGCCAAGCCTGTAGTAGAAAGATTTATTCTTTTCCCCAAATATACATTTCGCGTTGTGTATAGTTTGACTCCTGCGCATAAACTGAAGCCCCAAAATCTCTAACCCTCTCTAGATCAAACCTGAACGAAACCCTAACATCTAATCGATCGGCGTTCTCTAGCTCTGTTAAACAAGCTTGAGGCAAAGTCTCCGTCAACTGAATGCCAAATTTCTCTCCATGGAAGCAACAGAGGCCCTAATTTCTTGTAGAGGCCGTGCCTAATTTTGGCCGGTTTTTCAATTTTTGTCATTTATTGCTTTAAATGCATTTTAAATGATGTTTAGCATGTTTTGAATGTGGGGAACATGTTTAGAGGGCTGGTATAGGGTTTTGGGAAGTTTTGGGGACTTTTGGCAAAAGTTGACTTTTTTGAGTTTGGTCAACCTAGGGGCGTGGCCTTGTGGGCCCAAAAATTTTAAAAGTGTCAGAATAACTTCAAAATTGGAGGATAGCTTAAATAAAATATTTGACGCGCAACGGAGTTAATTTCGTGTCAATCTGAGTTACGGAACTCCGAAAATGAGCCCGAGAAGGTTTTGCAAAAAGGTGATGGCAAACTAGTAATTAAGAGGAAGTCACTTAGCTATAAATACTAAGAGAGATCAGCTCTTCTCTCATTTTCATCCCAGTAGCTGAGAGAGAGAGATATATACGTATATACATACAAGCCTCATCTCCTCCTCTTCTTCACTAGATTTGAGGGCCTTAGAGTGGGATTTTGATTTCACCGAAGAAGGAAGAAACGATCTACGTATCGATGGCTCGAGATTAATCGGTTCAAAAATCATTTCAGAGAAAGTTGGGTTTTGAGAGATTGGGGGAAATCAATTGGAAGCTCTTCCAATTTGAGGTAGGGGTGCTAGACTCACTTCTACTTTGATCTTGTGGTCCCTTCCTAAATATCATAAGAGATAGCTTTTGATTTCTTGAACCTAGGTCTATGTATATATATATATATATATGTATACCATGGTTATTTATGCATATATAAGTGTCCAACATGTTAGTTAGGGCTTATGCATGGTATATTTGTGCAAATGTGACTATAATGCTTTTGGTGAAAAATGTGTTTGTTGGATGAAAACATGAAAAATATGATTTTCTAGCAAAATCCATGAGCATAGTAATTTTCATGATGTGAGTGTGATAGCATTGTGACAATCTTAAGTTGGAAGGAAAATGCATTGATTTGATGAAAAATACATGCATTGTGTGACTATGTGCATTGGTGTGATTATATGAACTATGTGATGATTTTGGGACATGAGTGTGAAATTAAGATAAGGGGAAGGCCCCTAGGGTGAAAGACCCAAAACTTGGCCAAGAGGAGGTGCCCCCTTCGGGTTAGCAACCCGATAAAGCACAAGTAGAGTTTGGGTGCCGAAGAGACCCTTACTATTGGAGTGATGAGAAAGCCCCTTTGGATTGATTTGGTGTGAGATATATATATATAAGTTGTGACTTGTCCAATTTGATATATATATATATATATATATGTATATATACATATGTATTTGCACTTTATGTGAAGCATCATGCATGGTTTAAAAATTGTGGATGTTTGGGTAAAAATGCATGGGCATGTGCATTCATGCATGGCGTACGGGTTAGAGTGGGGATGGGTGGATCATTTCTACTGAGCCATTAAGATGCTCACCCCTTTATATAAACATTTTCAGATAAGGCGCCAATGGAAGACGAAGCATGATTAGTTCTATGGATATGTTGAGCTTATTTTTGGACTTTTGTTCTTTTGAGATGTAGATAAATGTCCATGCCGGCTTGTGGCATGCAGACAATGGTTATGGTGTTGCCTTTACATTTGTATCTTCTTATGTATGTGAAATTCAAATGTAAGTGCCACACTTGTAGGAAAGTGATTTTTGAGAAATGTATGTATAATGGCTTCCTTCATTTGAGACTTGTAGAATGTATGCAAAAAGGGCTATTTGAATTCTTATATGTATGGTTCCGTGGATTATGTATGGATTTGGAATTTAAATGGAAGAATGTATTCTTTTGTCTCTTGTATCGTAATTTTGTGGATATGAATGTTTAGAGTTGTGGATTTATGTTGGAATCATGGTTGTAGGATCTCAATGTATAAGTTAGATTGTATGGTTGGGATAATGAAGATCACTTTTGGAAAAATGAGGATGGTTTGGTTCACTTAAATTTTATGTGCATTGTGAACTTAGGATGAGTTTTCTATGATTATGCAAGATTTGAGATTCAAATGCATAGGTTGATGTGTGAGTATGATTTTATATCAATGGTAGATGATTTAGAGTTATGAATGATCTAAGGTGGTTTGGTTGAGATTTGGGTTCAATTTGATCTTATATAGGTGTTTGGGAGAATCTGGGCAGTGCATTTCGATCAATCGAAATGCCCATTTCGATTAATCGAGATGCCCATCTCGATTGATCGAAATGGTTGTGAGATTTTAAGGATTTTCAGGGCTTATTTCGATTAATCGAAGTCCCATTTTGATTAATCGAGATGCCCATCTCGATTGATCGGGATGGTTGCGAGATTTTATGAATTTTCAGGCTTAATTTCGATTAATCGAAGTCCCAATCTCGATTAATCAAAATATTGCAGGTCCAAGTTACCGAGAGGCTGTTTTCTTCGATTGATGGGGTCAAAATCTCGATTAATCGAGATGGATCTCGATTGATCGAGATCCAATCTCGATTGATCGAGATTACTATTCACAGCAAGGTTCAAAAATTGTCCAGACTTCGTTTCGATGTAATTTTTTCGTTTTAAATCGGAATTGAGCGTGGTTTTTTTTAAATTGGGTATTTTTGAAAGCTCTATCCAATGGTGTAGGTTTCATAATCAAATTCTATCTGTGTAAAAAGTTGAGGTCCAGAACTTAGTGGTTTATATGTGTGGAACCAAAGGTGAAAATCATTTGCAAGGGCCTTTGATGATCTAATGCCACTTGAAGGGTGTGCATATAGAATGCTTCCGCAATAGAAATTATTATAATGAGATTAAGGTATGGGAACTTGAGGTGAAGTTACGGATTCACCCCCGTTTCCCTCGCTCCTAACCGGGTGTCGGAAACCGGGGCATGACAACATGGTATCAGAGCGCTTGGTCGTAATACCTAGGGACAACGGGAAATGGTTGGATCACATATGGAATTGTGAGGAGTAGATTAAGTGCATATTGCATGAAAAAATTTTATGTGCTTATTTGTTGGATATGATATGCTACTTATGAAGTATATGAGTATGTTGAGTATGCATGAAGTGAATTGGACATGACATTCATGCTTTGAATTTTTAAGTATCTTCTTGTCATCTATACAGAAGAATGCCACCAAGAAGAGCTCGTGAAGTGACACCAGAAGTGGTCCCGATTGGAAGGGAGCAGTTCATGCGCGACATGGTCGCTACCATGCGCCAAATTGCGAGGGAGACACAACGGGAAACTCAAGAGGAGACACAAGCTCCACCAAGAGCAGCCCCTACTAGCCGAATGATAACGGCACTGGGACACTTTAAGAAACACAATCCACCAACCTATTCTGGGGGATCCGATCCCATGGTAGCAGAGAATTGGTTAGATCAAATTATCAAGCTTCTCACTGTGCTTGAAATAGAGGAAGAATTGAGGGTGAAAGTGGCCAAGCACTATTTAATAGACGAGGCTAGTCGTTGGTGGAAGTTCATCGGTGATTACCATGACACCGAGGTTATGGATTGGGACACATTTCAAGTACTCTTCCTTGAGAAGTACTTCCCAGTGACAGTAAGGGATAGTATGAGGAGAGAATTCCTCAACTTGACTCAGGGCAACATGACGGTGATGGAATACGAGACTAAATTCACATCCTTGGCTCGATTTGCCAAGGAAATAATTCCAACAGAAGGGTTGAAGGTTAACCAGTTTATTTGGGGTCTACGACCCTATTTGCGAGATAGAGTTGGACTTCTAGGATTGACCAACTATGCAGCAGTGGTGGAGAGGGCATTGGTGGCCGAGGGGTTTAGTAATGATAACAAAGGATTAGGGAAGCACAGAACCAAGCAAGGGCCACGGGATCTCTTGTGGATAATCGTGCTAAGAAGAAGCGAAAGAATGGTGAGCCATCCTCACAGGGGCCACAAACTCAATTTGCGACTTCTGTGGCTATACCTTCTGGATCCTTCTGATCTAGAATAGTTTGTTACAATTGTCAGAAGCCAGGACATAGAATGGCTGAGTGTACACAAGGACAAGTTCCTTCAGTGGCAGGGAAGAGGTGTTTCAATTGTCATCAGTTGGGGCATATGAGCTGGGATTACCCACAAAAGAAGGGTGCACAGGGTGGTATGAGTTCACAGCAGCGTCTTGCATAGCCTAATGCTTCACAGTCAGGTTCCAGGGCATTACCACCACCACAGATAATGCCTTCAGCTCAGAGCTCGCGGACACCGGCTAGAGGAGTTGCGTCTAGTACTCCTAGTCAGCAGTCTGGATATCAGGGTACAAGATAGCAGGGCCAGAGGACCCCGGGCCGTGTCTTTACTCTTGCTCCAGGAGAGACCTCAGCAGGACCGTCAGTAGTCCGAGGTATATTTCTTGTATCTAGTTCGTGGGCTAGGGTTTTAGTGGACTCGGGTGCATCGCATTCATTCATTTCATGTGCATTTGTTTGTGCTTTGGGGTTAGAGGTGTCATCTTTGGATTCGACCTTGTCCATTGATACGCCAGTTGGGGGTAAGGTGACTTTGAGTAGAGTATGCCGATCTTGCGAGATCGAGATAGCAGGACACCGATTAGTGTTTGATTTCATCCTTCTCGATATGACTAGCTTTGATGTGATCTTGGGTATGGATTGGCTGTCGACCTATAGAGCCAACATTGATTGTTACAGGGGAAGAGTGACCTTGCATACGCCGGAAGGTGTTAGAATTTGTTTTGTGGGAGAGCGGGATGACTTCTACTTGTCGTCTCCGCTGGTTCTAGTGATCGGAAAAGGCTTGAGTATTTCTTGGCGAGCCTACTTGTTGATGGTGATGATGAGACACTTGGAGAGCTTCCTCGTGTAGTGTGTGAGTTTATGGACGTATTTCTGGGGGAATTGACACAATTGCCTCTGAAACGAGAAGTGGAGTTTGTGATAGATCTTGCTCCAAGTACCGCGTCCATTTCTATGGCACCGTACCGAATGGCACTGGCTGAGTTGAAAGAGTTGAAGGACCAATTACAAGAGCTACTAGACAAGGGATTTGTA